>JAVSCE010009186.1:0-66595 GCA_032199065.1 Smutsia gigantea
GATGTGAACGTTTTATTGGGTTTTGTTTTGCTAAAATATTTGTATGCCCATCCTGTAAACACTTAAGAACAGCCTCTTACTCATTTTCTAGAAAGAGTGTGCTTCTCAAATTCACACTTTATGTGTTCTCTTCTAAACTTTCTTTTGTAACGATTTGCTGGCTTGCATCATTATTACTTTCCAACTTGTTCCACACCGTCTTTATGGGCTACATAGTGCTGCCAGTGTCCAGGGGAGAAACTGCACCGTGGACACAAAACCACACAGAAAAGGGCCAGAAACTATCACACACACGCCTCAAAACTTCCTCTGCCTCTTGCTTCCAGAGTAGCTTAGCGATTTCAGTCAAGCTACCGTGTGGGGGTTGCTCCTGAGGGTCTCAGGGCAGCAAGCACACCGAGAGGGTGGTGGATGGGGCATGTCACCAGGAGTGACAGAAGTGCCTGCAGCCCACCGTCCCCATAATCCAGGCAGATGGGGCAGCACGCTCCCTGCTGGAGGTGAGCCAGAGACGTCTCAGGCTACCGAGGCAGGGAACGTCTGGGAGCTCTCCAGGGTGCCACCTAATGAGGAAGGGAGACCTCCCCACGCCTCAGAGGACCAGATTCAGGGTTCCCTGGCATTAGGGCTGACTGCTGCCCTGATAACACCCCCAGCCTCCTGCAGCTCCCGGGCAGCTACCAGCCTGCTGTAGATGAAGCACTCCGCAGAGCTCGCATTAACTGAAGCCATTTTCAAAGTCTTTCTTGCTCCAGAAAGCAGCTACAGTATCTCAGATCAGGACTATGGGTCCCCCTGGCCTGAGGCTGTGTAGGGAGCCTCAGAACACCAGTCACTTCTCTCTCTCTCTGTAAAAACAATCACAAATGGACAGAAAACTTGCAAGTACAGTATGAATAATTCTTTCTTGAACCATTTGAGAGTTGTGGCCACGGGGTATCTCATCGCCCACAAATACTTTGGTTTGGTTTTCCTTTGTTCTCTTATGCAGCCAGGACACAACCATCAAACTGGGAGTTTCCCTTACTGCTCCACCACCTCTTCCCTTCGATCCACAGCTAAGTTTTGTTGCTCTGTGTTTTCACATGTAACTTGAAAGCTCTCCATTTCTCTCCACTCTCGCTCCCTAATTCCAAGCCACCACCATCACTTTCCTGGGCTCTTGCAACTGACTCGTTAGTCTCCTGTTCATTCCTCCCACCCTCTTGTCCCTTCTGCACACAGTAGCCAGGGATCTCGGAAGACTTATAATCCAGCCTATTAGTGTACTGCCTGGACTCCTTCAGGGCTCCCACTGGGCTTAGAATGACACAGGCCCCATCCACACCTAGGCTTGCAGGCCCTGCATGATGGGGCCTCGACTTGCTTGCTCAGTGTCATCTCCTGCCGCTCTCCCCTTTATCCACCATATTCCAAAGTATTATTGTTTCCTGCCCCAGGGCCTTTGTTGAAGCTGTTTCCTCCCACTTATTATCTGCCTAGAGCCTGCTTATTCTTCAGGTCTCAAGACAAATGTCAGTTCCTTAGGAAACCTGGTCCATCACCTGACCTAAATCTGGTTCCTTCATTTCTCTCTTTCACAGGACTCAGCACATTTGGGTTTCATGAACGTTGGCTTGCCACTGGGCTCGGGCCTCAGGCCCCTGCTCTATATTTTTTCCCTGGGTTGGCAGTTCTCAACTAGGGGTGGGGAGGGGCCCGATTTTGTTCCCCAGGGGAAATTTGGTAATGTCTGGAGTCACTTTCGATGGTCATATCTTGGAGTGTGAGTATGCTCCTGGCATCTAGTGGGGGGAGGCCGGGGATGCTGCTAAAGTCGTACAGTGCCTAGCACAGACACCCGAAACAAAGAATGATCCTGCAAAACTGTCAGTAGTAGGGAAGCTGAGGAACTGTGATGTCCTGGACTCTCACGGTTCCAAATACCGTGCAGACGCTGGCAACTCCTAAATTTCTCCCCCACACTCACGCCTGTACCTTGAACCCCAGTCTCATGTAACTGACTGCCTACTCGACATTCACCCCAGTGCCTAACAGCACATCAGATTCAACATGCCTAAAACCTAACTCAACCCTTCTAATTGTCAGGCTAAAAATACTGGAGGCAGTCTGGAGTTCTTTCTCTTGCACCAGACATCCAATCTATAAGCAAATCCTTCCAGCAATTTCCTCAAAGCAGATCCAGCATTGAGCCCTTCACTGCTACCATCCTGGTCTTCTCCACCATCTGTCACCTCAGACCTGTCTCCCTATTGTGACTTTACCCCTCTGCAGTCTATTCTTAACCTAGCACCCATAGTGATTTTTTCAAAATGTAGATCATAAAAATATAAATAGTTACAAATAACTCATCTGTACAAAACCCTCCAATGGTTTCCCATCTTATGGAGATAACACCAAAGTTCTTACACAGCCTGGCCTTTCGATTACCTCCCTGACTTAAACTCCTATTGTTTCCCCTTTACTCACTTCGCTGCAGAAACATCACCAAGTATGCTAATGCCCTAGGGCCTTTGTACTGGCCCTTCTCTCTTCCCAGAACAGCCCCCCAACCCTGCACCCTGGCTGCATGGCTTTCTTCCTCATTTCCTGTAAGTCTCTATATAAAAGGCACCTCTTTCTTGCAGCCTTTTCTGACCACTCTGTACATGGCAGTTACCCCTCCTGCCTCGCACTGCCTAGCCTCCTTACCTTGTTTTATTTTTGTCCAGAGGATGCATCACCATCTGACACACTACATGCTGACTTCTTTATCTTTTAATTACTGTTTTCCACTCTAGACTATAAGCAGGGAATATGTCTGCTCCATTCACCATTGTATACTTACACCCAACACAATGCTTGGCACATAGCAGAGACAAATTGGTTCAGTGAATGAATGATTACCTCCAGTTCACAGATGAGACACCAGGGCTCAGAGGCTTTTAAGTAACTCACCCAAAGGAAACTCACAAAGCCACGGTTCTCTTGCCCCTCCCAGGGCTGTGGACTACCTCCCTGCCCTGTCCCCTAAAAGAAGAGTGAGGATATAGTGATTTGGGAGGGGAGGGAAGTTTAGTTCCTGCTAAGAAGGGACCCAGGCCATGGCAATCAGACAACACAAAGAAATAAAAGGCACCCAGATTGGCAGGGAAGAAGTTAAACTGTCCCTGTTTGCAGATGACATGATATTGTACATAAAAAACCCTAAAGAATCCACTCCAAAACTACTAGATCTAATATCTGAATTCAGCAAAGTTGCAGGATACAAAATTAATACGCAGAAATCTGTGGCATTCCTATACACTAACAATGACCTAGCAGAGAGAGAAATCAGGAAAACAATTCCATTCACAGTTGCATCAAAAATAATAAAATACCTAGGAATAAACCTAACAAAGGAAAGACCTATACTCTGAAAACTACAAGACACTCATGAGAGAAATTAAAGAAGATACCAATAAATGGAAACACATCCCATGTTCATGGATAGGAATAATTACTATTGTCAAAGTGGCCATCCTGCCTAAAGCAATCTACAGATTTAATGCAATTCCTATCAAAATACCAACAGCATTTTTCAACGAACTAGAGAAAATCATTCTACAATTCATATGGAACCACAAAAGACCCCAAATAGCCAAAGCAATCCTGAGAAGGAAGAATAAAGCTGGGGGGATTATGCTCCCCAACTTCAAGCTTCACTACAAAGCCACAGTACTCAAGACAATTTGGTACTGGCACAAGAACAGACCCATAGACCAATGGAACAGACTAGAGAGCCCTGATAGAAACCCACCCATATATGGTCAATTAATATATGATAAAGGAGCCATGGACATACAATGGGGAAATGACAGCCTCTTCAACAGCTGGTATTGGCAAAGCCAGACAGCTACATGCAAGAGAATGAAATTGGATTATTGTTTAACCCCATACACAAAAGTAAACTCAAAATGGATCAAGGACCTGAATGTAAGTCATGAAACCATAAAACTCTTAGAAGACAACATAGGCAAAAATCTCCTGAATATAAGCATGAGCGGCTTCTTCCTGGACACATCTCCTTAAGCAAGGGAAACAAAAGCAAAAATGAACTCATGGGACTACATCAAACTAAAAAGTTTCTGTACAGCAAAGGACACCATCAACAGAACAAAAAGGCATCCTACAGTATAGGAGAATATATTTGTAAATGACTTATCTGACAAGGGGTTAACATCCAAAATATATAAAGAACTCACACACCTCAACACCCAAAAAGCAAATAACCTGACTAAAAAATGGTCAGAGGATATGAAGAGACAGTTCTCCAAAGAAGAAATTCAGATGGCCAACAGGCACATGAAAAGATGCTCCACATCACTAATCATCAGCAAAATGCAAATTAAAACCACAATGAGATATCACCTCACACCAGTAAGGATGGCCACCATCCAAAAGACTAAGAACAGCAAATGCTGGTGAGGATGCGGAGAAAGGAACCCTCCTACACTGCTGGTGGGAATGTAAGCTAGTTCAACCATTGTGGAAAGCAATATGAAGGTTCCTCAAAAAACTAAAAATACAAATACCATTTGACCTGGGAATCCCACTCCTTGGAATTTACCCAAAGAATACAACTTCTCAGATTCAAAAAGACATATGCACCCCTATGTTTATTGCAGCACTTTTTACAATAGCCAAGATATGGAAGCAACCTGAGTGTCCATCAGTAGATAAATGGATAAAGAAGAGGTGGTACATATACACAGTGGAATACTATTCAGCCATAAGAAGGAAACAAATCCTGCCATTTGCAACAACATGGATGGAGCTGGAGGGTATTATGCTCAGTGAAATAAGCCAGGCAGAGAAAGACAAGTGCCAAATGATTTCCCTCATTTGTGGAGTATAACAACGGAGCAAAACTGAAGGAACAAAATGGTAGCAGACTCCAAGAAGGAACTGGTGGTTACCAAAGGGGAGGGGTGTGGGAGGGCGGGTGGGGAGGGTGGGAGAAGGGGATTGAGGGGTATTATGTTTAGTACACATGGTGTGGGGGATCACGGGGAAAACAGTGTAGCACAGAGAAGGCAAAGAGTGAATCTGAGGCATCTTACTACACTGATGGACAGTGACTGCAATGGGGTATGGGTGGGGACTTGATAATATGGGTAAATGTAGTCACCACATTGTTTTTCATGTGAAACCTTCATAAGAGTGTATATCAATAATACCTTAATAAAAAAAAAAGAAGGGACCCAGGGCCTTGGGACACTCTGAGGGTTCGTGGGGAAAGATGTCTGAATGGCAGCGGCCGCCTGAGCCCACCTATGCAGGTCTAAGCACCCTGAATGGGAGGGGCTTGCCGGTTCCCACCAGCCCGGGGCCACCTGGGGGACCTGGGCAGCCCGCTACCAGTGGAGGCAGGGGAGCCACACCCAGCCCGTCCTGCGGTCTGAAGGATGCCAACACAGGTGCTCCCCGCCACTGGCTCCAGAGGTCACCTTAGAGGTTCCCAGAGAAAGAGACTGGGACACGGTGCCTCCTCCCACCCGGGCCTGGAGCCCCCATTCCAGCGCTGCCCTCTCCACAGCACCGGCCCCTGGCACTCACTCTGCCACTCGGTGATGGAGATCATGCTGCAGGCTGCCTGGGGGGCCTTCCAGGACGAAGCTGCCCGAGGGTGAGGAGCGGGGAGGCCCGAACTTGCACATGCTCAGGGAAGCTGACCCTTGGTAAATTGCGAAATGAGCCGCTGGTAAATCATTAACTTCCTCCTGCCTCTCCACCTCCACCCCCCGCCCACCCTATGGCTGCTTAAAGTCGCAGGCTCCCTTCTACGGGATCTTCCCACCGGACACTGCTGCCTCCCACACGCTCCGCCCTAGGGAAGGCAACGCCCACCCGACCTTTCTCTGGCCCGCCCCCCCCTTCCCATGCCCTGAGGCTGAGTTCAGCTGCTTCCAGCTCCTACACGGAACTCGGACTGTATGTGGAAGAGCTGGGATCTAGGGGAAGCAGGTTCCTTACTTAGTTTACTGGAGGCTGTGAAGAGTTGGAATCCGCGTCCCTTTGGATAAGTATTAAATTCATCTTGTAAGTAAGGTGTGCTGGCTTTGTGTTGTTACCCGTGCTAGACGCTAGGGGGCGACAAGTAATTGAGTAAAACCTGTGGCTGACAGTCTCCCGGGAGAAACAGGATTCTGTTAAATTAAGGGCAAAATCTTCCTAGGAGAGTCAGACACACAGGGCTTTGCTCTCCTTTCCCCGAGCAGTGTCCAGCTTTGGATTGTGAGGTTGAGTTACAGAGGATGAAGAATGAATTTGGTCTCGGAGTAGGGTGGACGGGTCGGGAAGCCTGGTTCTGGTCCCCTGTCAGCTATGTAGGCATGGGTACATCCTCGCTGCCCTCTACAGGCCTGAGAAGAGGGCCAGACAGTTCCTCACACCCTCTCTCCCCTTGTACAGGGTGCTCAGTGCATTAGAGCCAGCATCCCCTTTGTAATGTCCCCTCGGTCCTGAAATGAAGTTCATAGATGGTATCACCCAACTACATATATTATTTTAAAAACTGCAAATAAAATTACAGTAAAGGAGGAAAATGATTTAAAATAAAACAAAATGTTTCTCAATCTGTAAGTGGTCAGGCAAGACTTATCAGAAGACATAAATGAACGGGCGGATGGCTTGTACCCACCTATAAGAGAAATAGACCAGAGCCATTATATACAAACAAATACAAAAACAGAAATATCCGTCCTCTCGATAAAATGGAAGAGTTGTAGGAGGTGAACACAGGATAAAAAGTGTTAAGTAAGTAATAACAGACCAGATGTACTTGTATATAAAAAGAGAAAGAGGTAAACAACCTTAATGGAAGTAGGGATAGCAGAGTAGGCAATTAGAGATGGCAGCCAGAGGGCAGCACAGAGCGCTGAATGGCAGGGGCCGTGCTGATGGAGCTGGCAAAGGTGGGGACCTTGGGGGACACTCTCCCTCTTCCCCATCACGTCCCCGAAGGCAGCCAAGGGGTCTATGCAATGTCACCACCACGTCCTCACATTTGTAAATGAATTTGAGTTTTCAAAGTGTGTTTCATCCATTTTCTCATTTGACTTTCTTGAGAGCTCCATAGATGGTAGTAACATTCCCATTTCACAGATGAGGAAATTGAGACTCAGTGATTAGTGAGTTGTCTAAATATTCACACAGACAGCAAGGGGCAGGGCCAGGAGCTGAGCAGACACATCGCCTTCTCTCTCTGCAGCCTCAGCCACGGGTGAGCTCCAGTTCTGCACGGGCTGCTCCAGATGAGGCAGGTGTGGTGTGGCCCCGGCTCCCTGGCAGAGGCAAGGTCTGAAGCGTGACTGCCTGCCTGCCTGACCTCAACATGCCTCTCTTCGAGAATAAACACACAGCTACAGCACCCCTTCTGAGAGGGCATTCTGCTAGTTGATAATTCAATTACATGTTCTGTCTACTGTCTTCTTTTCCAACTCCAATCTGGCTGGATGAGACGGCGGATCTGGGCCAGGAGGTGGAGCAGGCAGAGGGTGGGGGCCTCATCCCTGGAGAGGAGCCAGCCCGTTTGTGGTACAGCGACACCCAGTGGTGCTCTGTGCACCCACATCCCACCTCCTGCGCCAGCCACTGGCTCTGGCCTAGAGGGGGCTGCAGAGGGAGACGCGGGCTCGGGAAGTTGACACGCTGTGCCGTGCACCTCCTCCAGCCTCAAAGGCTTCCGCATGGAGCCTGCATCTGTCCCAAATCTGACTCACAAAGGACATCAGGGTTTATAGCCCTCCTGGGACCATTACACAATTCAAAATATAGTCACTTCATTTGTAAAAAACAAAAACCAAAAACCAAAGAATACATTACCATCTTTACGGGGATGAGAACATATGTCCAGAATTCAAAATCAGCCATTAGAATCAGACTGAAGCAAAATCAGGAATTCGGAGCTTGCCTTCCCATTTCCTCTCTCTCATGTTCTCTTCTTTGAACCATTAATGTCTCCCTGTCTCCAGACTTTGTGCAGAATCTCAGCTGAGACCTGCCATTATCCTGTGCTCACTTGCTCTACTCCCCACCCCCAGAACGTATGGGGCTTCTTGACTGTTATTCACAGAAAGATTTCAAACTGAGCAGCTCTGGTAAAGTCCTTCACAAGGAACGTCAATAACTGATAACCACCAGTACCTGCTGAGGGAACTAAAACCAAAGGCACTGAAGCCGGACAAGAATAATTCGGGGGGGCCTGATACCCTTCATCAAACACCACCTTGTACCCTAAAGTGGAAATATTGTGTAGTAAGCAAAGTAAAGAGTATTGTGCAGTAAGCAAGAACAGCTGAGAATTTTTTTTCTCTTAGAGCCCTAGCTTCAGTCTTAGAGATGAATCAGGGGACGGTTCCAGGGCCCGAAGCACCTGATACTTCCATGACACAGGCCCTTGGGACCAACCTCCATGTGGGATTACCTGGACCCAAGAGATGGCCATGGAGTTGGCAGCGTGCCACAGGGAGGCAGCACTCTTCCGAGATTCCTGCCTGGGAGGGAGGCTGGGTCGGGGCCTGAGGTGTGGGGGCATGGGGTGGCCCACAGACTTTGAGTCTAGCTTTGCTCTTAGTAGGGGAAGGCCCAGCCCCAGATCCCTTTCCCTTTACTGCCAAGCCTGCAAATTGCCATGGACCCAAGACCAGCCACAGGCCGACACAAGAGTATGAAAGATACACAACTTGTACAAACCATTCGTTTTATTTCCTGTATTGAGTTTATACAAACTTGCAAGATACAAATGCAGAGCTCACTGGGATTCTTCTGGACCTCGAGGGGGAAGCAAACTCACCTATCAACCAGGATGCGCCTCCCCCGACCCCCCCACACCCAGAGAAGGGGCTCCTTGGCTAGAAAGATGCTACAGCTGTTTGGTCCCCTGAAAGAGATACCCTCTGTTTATCTAACCTTGATCTTCTTCTAAGGTCACTTTTATACTAAATAAAGACACTGAGATCATACATTTCCTCGTATGATTTATTGTCTAATACTAGCAAATCAAATTGGCCCCAATATGTGCATAAATAGATATATGTATTTATATGTGTGTGTATTTTATATTTTGTCTTAGTTTTAAGAGCTGCCAGGTGGGGGATGCCTACAGGGGAAAGAATTGATTCCGTCTGTGCAGTCAGCCTGGCCCCGGAGAACACGCCTGTCACCAAGGCAGGGGAGCAGGTGTGCAGAGCGTGCGACCCCAGAAAATCTTTAAAGTGACAGTAGCAGTATTTTATAGCCTCTTGGTTATTGATCAGGGAGGTACTGTGCTAACTGGGAAGCTCCTAAACTAGTAACCAGGGCTGTCTGCAGGTGGGTTACTTAGCCCTGAGCCTCCACTGGGGCCCCATTCACTCATAACAAGATGCTCTAGGCTGGGAATAGGGTGCCAGTAGACGTCCAGGGTGGGAGGTCAGACTTCAGATACTGGCCAGGAGCTCTGTGCCAGACTCCAAAACCCTTGATTCCAGATCTGGACAAAAGACTTCAATTCTGCCCAAATCCTTGCAAAGCAAGAGCCCCTTGCCCACTTTGACACTCAGGCAGAACTTTGGAAGGCTGAGCTGGCTTAGTTCAGCGCCCCGGTGGCAGCCTGCCAGAGGGAAGGCCTGGGGGTTTCTTGGGCAACACTGAGATGCTACATCACCCATGGGCCTTTTTGCCCGGAAGCTGACTTCACAGTCAGGATGCCAGAGGTCCTGCCCCTCACCAACAGCTCCCAGAGGAAAGACACAGAGGGAGACATGCTGTAGATGTGACGCAGACCAGAAAGGGATCGTGTGACAAGGTATGTGAGAAGTCCACAGAACTTGACTGTATATGAGCTGAAGGACCCGCGACCCCACACCATTTCCTTTGGCCTTTGCCTTGTATCCTGGGTCCACCAAGGAATAGAATTCTTGGAGCAGTTTACAATAGCATTAAACTGTCTGTCCTTTCCAGCAGGATGATGAAGGGAGGTGGTCCAGGAGCATGTGGGGGCTGTGGGTGCCTGCGTAGTGTTCTTTAGCACACACGACCATAAACATTCTTTAGAGGATTCACAGGCCAAAACCCTAGAGGGCTATCAAGAGTTGACAGTGTAATCAAATCCTTAGATAGGACTTCCAAGAGGATGCCCTGCCCTGAACAAGATGTTCCCTAGGTGAGCTCTGGGGGGCGCCCCTTTGCAGACTGGGGGGAGGGAGGATGAGGGAGGGTGTAGGCTTGGACCGAGAGGCAGCCACCCCAGTCTCCGCACATCATTTGCCAATTCCATTCAGACATTGCACATTTTGAAAATAGGTTTGCTTTTATAACAAAAGCATAAAATAGATCTGTCTTAAGTCTTTCCTCTCCCCTTCTTTGGATCAAAAGGCATGGGGTATGGCCACAACATGCTAGAAATGGTATGGAAAGGAGAGAAAACAGGCCCGGGTGGGAGTTTTAGGAAAGGCTCAGACATCTAAACAAGTATATATATATATTACATATATATCTATACTACGTGTAATCTTCATAAAACATATATTAAGGCATGTAAAGCAACATAAAGAGCCAGCTTTATGACAAAGGTGAGAGAGGTGGCAGAGGTGCAGACATGGGTCCTTGGTATTTTACTTGTATCTCTAAAAATATCACTTAAGAAAAAGGAGAGACAAATAAAGGGGAAGGCGTGGAAGGCCCCCCAAAATCTGTTTCCTATGGATGCAGAAAGGTGGGAAAAGAGGGAGAGAGGGTTACCTGGGAGCCACCTGCCAGTCTGGGGAGAAAAGACAGATTCAGGGATGCTTGTTGGGCTGTGCTAAAGATGGGAAATGTAGCCAAAGGTCATGTTCACAAGACCTGCTGGAAGTGAAGATGAGAACTCCCCTCCCCAGTCTGTAATGCCTCAGAAGCTTGAGCCTATCCTAAGCACCTAGAACAGTGCCTGGTACATAAAAGGTGCTCCATAAATATTTGTTGAATGAATTGCCATCTTTACTTGCATATGAACCAGAAACTGTTGCAGCCAACTGTCCAAGGAGTGGAGAAGAACTGGCAGAAGACAGAGCAGCTGTTCTTGTGGCCACTGGAGGTCAGGCTGAGGTCTCTGGGCAACAGCTCTGGCAAGGGGAAGGCTTAGGGCTGGGGTGTTCTCAGCTTCGCTCTCTTCCCTCTCTCTTCTCTGGCTACGTTCATCTCAAGGTGGTGGTGCGGAGGACGATTGAGCTTGGCTTCTTTCTCTCCCGCACTAGCCTTGTGGGAAGGTGGATGGCAAGGGAGCCTCAGCTGGTCCTCACCTGGGATGCCGGAGATGTGTGGTAGGGTCCTAGAAGCTGGCCTCCCAGATTAAGGCCGCATCCCCTCTCCCTGAAGCACCCTCTCAGCTGGCCCACGGCACATTCCAGGGGGAAGGGGGACAAGAAAATGTCTCAAAAATGGTTACCAAAGGCCCCATGGCTGACCACACACTACATAAGGTGGGTCCTTCTCTCTGCACCTGAGCCCCTAGGGGGAGGCAGGCTCCAGGCCCAGACCATGACAGAGCCTCCACGGAACCCCTCACCACACACCTCTGTCCCAAGCCAAGCACCTGCCGCGTGCTTGCGGTGGATTCTCCTGGGGCCGGGGTGGAGGTGGAGGCAGCAGAGCGGACAGGCTGGCACTGTACTTGGCACTAAGCTAAGGCTCCGTCCTGGGAAAACCCATCCCATATCCCCTTTCCATCTCTGCCTCCTCCTTTTACTTGCCAATGAGTCCTGCTGTGATCTCCTCCCACTTTCTTCTCTCTCCCTCTCTGCTACCCCTTCTCAACCTGCCCTCAGACACTGCATAGACCTGCCTGCTGCCTTCTGACCACAGCCAGCGCTGTCCCTGCTGCGGGCCGAGGAGCCCCTCCCCATCGTCTGTCTTCCTGTCTTTGGCTCTAGCAGGGTGGGCCGTCCCCACTGGACCGCAGAGGAGTGCCCACAGGTAGAGACGTGTCCGAGCCCGGGATGCAGCTGGGGCGGTAGGGCGGGTGCATGGGGAAGGGGGTGAGGGCAGGGGCTGTCCTCCGTGTCAGGAGGGGCCAGAAGGGGCAGTGTCTACATTCTCTTCCTCTTCACCTCTGTCCAAGCCCAAGGAGCCAGGGCATCCTCCCCACTGGGGCACCTTCTCCATCAGGAAACGTTACAGCAGGGCCACCACAGTCCCGGCCACCACCAGGCCTGGACTCCCTGTGACGTGGGCGTCAGGCAGGATGGCGCTGCCCTGCCCTCTCCAGACCTGGCCCAGGACCACCGTCCGAGTAGCGAGGGCTTCAGGCCAGGTGCGGTGGGCGTACGCACACGGAGGTATCTGTGCCCCTCTTGGCAGCAGCCTCCGGCCCCAGCCTGGCTCCCTGCAGCACGCCCGTGGCAGCACAGGGCCAGGGGACCAGGGTGGGGGCCAGGACCTCCGTGGGCAGAGGAGGGCTTCAGAATGTGGCTCTGTGGAGCTTCACAGCGTTGGCCTCAGCCAGGGCTTGCACTGAGGAGAAAAGAAACAGGGTGAGAAAGGCCGGGGGCCTGGGTAGCTCCCCTGGAGGTTGGTTCTTGCAATGCCCACCACATGCCCTCACTGAGGAGAAGTCTAGGCTCTTTCCCACCTGCCTGATGCTGAGCAGCTGTGTCCTAGGGGTAAGGAAAGTACACAGCCTTTGGCTATAGTCTCCAATGTTATTTTAGTTTACAAGATCTGGGGAAATAAGATCCGGAAGAAACAGCTTCTGGGGGCTTCGGAGGCAGGCTTGTCTGCTCCGGGAGGGTTAGGGCTGGGGGGGTCAGGGAACTCCTTCCCTGACAGTGGACGGGGGAGGCCTCAGAGCTGTTCCCTGCCTGCTTCTGGAGAAGCAAAGCCCAGTGGCGTCCAAGAAGCGGCACTGCCAGCTGGCGCTAGCTTAGCACCGCATGCGGGCGCTGGTGGGCTCAAGCAGATGGATGGAGGGGTGAGGGCGGCGTGGAGGGAGCAGTGCCGAATGACAGGGTGTAGATGGCTCGGTGGGGGTGATGGTGGGGTCCCACTCCCTCGGATGGATGAAGTACAGTAGAAAAGTGCTTACGTCAGAGCTCAGACCGCATGGTATGGCTGCTGTCGGCGCCCCGCAGGGGTTCAGACGAGAGGGGGTTGGCTGGTGGAGTCGGGGAAGCAGGGGAGGTGGGAGGGCTTGGGGTGGCACATTGCACTGGAAACAGAAATGAACAGGCAGGTGAATCGGGCGTGGGGGAGGGAGCAGCGAGGAGGCCGGGCACCCAGAGCAGGCAAGGCCCTCCCCTGGCGGGGAGCAAGGCAGGGAGCAAGCGGAGTGGAGCGCTGAGCAGGTTGAGGCAGGGTTGGCCTCGTCCTGGGGACCCACGAGGAGAGCGGGGCTCGAGGGAGACCCGCCACTGGATCCAGGCCTGCTGAGAACCGGCCTGGCCGTGGGTGAGGCCCGGCCTCTCTGGGCCTGAGGTTCCCCTCCCATCTGCACAGTGGGGAGATTCACACCCCTCTCCACCACTGCGCAGGGAGCATGAGGGATGGCGGGTTGTGGACAGCAATATTACTCATGATAATGACAACAGTGCAGTAGAATCACACAGATCCAAACCACCAGGCCTCCGTTAGTGACTAGATCGCAGTGAAGTGATCACCGGGTTAACCAATTCCATGAATATGGGGGCTCTGACAGGCTTAAAGCGGGTTGTTATCTTAGGCTCAAGGGCTCAGAAACATGTTCCTGATATCACTTGAGACCCCCTTTTCATCAATCCTCCAATGAACAAACCATTATGAGCCTTAAAGTGGTGACATTTGAATTAATGAGATTTTACTCTATTATCATTATTATTCCGTGTTGAGAATGGCAAAGTGGAAGGCCCGTGGAAGAGGAGTCGTGGTGCTGGGACAAGCGTTCGGCAGCCTCCAGAACCCCCACCACCCTGTGCACCCTCCACGAAGCTGGAGGCAGCAGAGTGGCACACAGGACGTCCTCAACTAGGGCTCAGAGGAGAGCCAGACCTCAGCCAGGGTCACACTGTGTTTCCTCCAAGACACGATCCTGGTGTTTAACTTCCTTGTCCCCTGCTCCCCACCTTGCCCTGGACCTCACCACCTTCCCTGCACCCGTGCAGGAGAAAGGGCCAGTGCAGCTCCCATCATAAAGATACACATATGTATACACGCATATGGACGTGAGCATGGAATTCTCATGAACAGGGTGTGTCTGCCTACACACGGTACACAGGTTGTGCATGGCATCTGGCAACACCATCTCTTTATACTCGGACACAACTCAGATGCGTGTGTGTGCACTTCCAAACCTGTGCCCTTCGTTCCACGTGACCCAGCACACTTGTAACTTCACCCCCAAATACATTTGCAGATGCTTTCGAAATGTATTTTTGAATACACTGGTAAGTATACCTGTATCACAGACCCAGTGGCTAGTAATCTGGCAACTTCAATTTCTAAGACAGTCAAAAAAAACCCCCCAAACTTAGCAAGGAATATCTCAAGGAAGCCAAATAGATGTTACAACCTGCATGTAGGGAAGCTCTTACAATTTACACTTAGAAGTACTCCTGGGAGTCCTGCCATCTGATTTATACAATAATAGGTGTTGACTTGCTGGGTTTCTAGCCCATGGGAGATTAGAAACAGGAAAATTAGAGAGGAATTGAGAAGCCCGCTGACATGTACAAGGAGGCACAACTGAAGAGAGAAAGTCTTTTGTACAATGTAGATACAGTAATTTTTAAAGTGTAACAGTTTGGGTACGTTTAGCATGGCTAAAAACAGATCTATATCCATCATGGCCCCTAGTGCATCCCTTCAACAGAGGTCAGCAAAATACACATATTTATGATATGAAATGAGCAAGATCAAGAAAGATTAATTATGTTAAATATAACCTCTTTAAGAAGTCAGAGAAATACTAAATATGTATTAGGAATATATCCATTGAAATAATTAAAATTCACATATGCTGAAGTTGTGTATTGGATAGATGTGATATTGTAACTGTGATCACTGCATAAATAATCAGTCACGCATACTTATATTCATGAGACCGTGCTTTTCCCAATCCTGCACACCCAGACGTATGTTCACAAACATCGCAATATATACACTGTGCACAACATATACACAAATGTTTCTCACTTATACTGCAAAAGAGAGCCAATCACACATAAAAACGTGCATTCATAAACACTGCTTCTACCCTTGCTTTGTTCACTCGCATGTCTGTGATCTACACTCCTCCAGTTTACCAAATACCAGCTGTGATCGTGATAATGGGCCTTCACACAGCACCCACAGGCATCTTGCACACATACACACTCCTGTATTTGTGCCCAAACATTCCCTCCACCCACACCACACACTTGCATACAAACACACGTGTGTCTACAAACATTTCTTGATACAGACACTGCTCATGACATCCTGCCACACACACACACTTAAAATTGCCGCATCTTCCCATACACTGTACACAGCTGTGTACCGACAAACGCCATGCTTGTCAGACTATGCCGTCCATGTCACACACCCACACTCAGGCCTGTGCCTGCCGCACAGTCCCGTGTCCAGCACTCCAGGCACACAGGGCCCAGGCAGGGACAGGCGCCCACACTGCACGTGCCCAGGGACAGCCGTCGCTGGGCCTGGCAGAGCTGCAGCTCTGGGAATCTGGGCCTTAGGCCAGGGGCGGTGGGGACAGTGGGCTAAGGCTGAGGTCTGGCCCTGCCACAACCATTTTTTAAATAGTTGGGGTTTTGGCAGACGAAGGTGACCATTTGCTTTCGGTGCACAGACCCTGAAATGTAAGCCGGTGTGTATCGCAGGGGAAATCTGATAGGCTGGGTGGGTTTTGTTTTCCTGGAACCTTTGGCTGGGGAACTGTTGCAGAGAGAGCCAGGGGCCGGGACAGGGGCAGAGGGGAGTTTTCAAAGCAGTGTTGTTTGCTCTAACCCTTGAAACAGGAAGTTGCCTTTTGCCCAGGGCATGTGGAATTTGATCTTTGGAAGATTCAGGTTCATTTTACAGCTAAACTATAGGGAGGCTCACAGAGGCCTCCTTGCAGCCACACTGGTTCTTCTGCCTTTGGCTGCAGGATGGGCTCTCTGAGACCCATCCCTTCTGCTGCAGTCAACTCCAGCCCAACTCACAGCCCCTCTCTGAAATACCCCAGGGGCTTTCCCTGGCCGCCCACCTAATGTCCACCACACGCTGACTTCCAGTGGTCCTTCCTCAAGGCTTACTTAAATCCCCTCTGTTGGAGCCTAAAACCCACTGGTTTCTGAAAATATCCACATTTAAAATAGCCAGAAAAAACACAAACGGTTCCTATTTCTACTTCAGCTATTGCTATTTCACCTAGTGGCGTCACCATCGGCGGCACCACCACCACAGCTGGCTAGCGCTTCCTGGGCCCCTCCTGAGTGCCAGGCCCTGTGCTGGGGGCTCAGCAATCACGGTGTCCATGCCTCACACCACCAAACAGGTATCCTGGCTGCGATTTTACACATGAGGAAATGGAGTCTCAGAGAGCCAGAATTCCAATCCTTCCTAGTCACCCGCACAAAATGCCATTCCTTCCACCGCCCTCCTAGCCACAGACCTTATCTGCTTGTTGCCTGACTCTTCGCCCAGGTGACTGGAACTGTGGCCAGCCTGCCAGTCTCTGCCCCGCAGGTCTGACCTCCTTCCAGGGCTTTCCTCCCAGCTGGCTTGCGTGGACCGCCCCTCACCTCTCCCTCCTGACCACCTCTCGTCCTGAGGACAAGGACGTACTCCATCTCCCAGGCTTCATGACTTACCCGCTGCCTTCCCTCTGTCTTCCACTCTCCCATTCAGACACAAGCCTTTCCTTCCTCCCAGTTACATCCTCATCCCCTCGGGGCGATAGCTCAGGCTGCCTTCTGTCTCAAAGTGTCTGCCTGGGAACCACTAGCCTTGGTACCAGTGTGAAAGAAGCTGCCCACACTCATCTTTTCTTAGCAGGAAAGTGGGTCGGGGTCAGGAGCTGAGGTGGTGACTGCATCAGCCTCAGCTCCTTGCTCACCTGCACCACCTCCTCTTTTATTCCCCCTATGTGTGCACAGCGGGAGTAGGAAGTGCAGCAGCCTCAAACCCCTGTCCCTCACTCCACTACTGCCAAATGATTTGATCCTTCCCAGTCAAGCTCAGTTGATCAATTCTTCTCTGTGCCTTTCCCTGATCTGTCGAGGGAGGATGGCTCCCTTTCTGCGTGGCTGCAGCCATTCTGCCACAAAGTGGCCAGGAGGCTCCTCATGGCTCTGAGCTCCTGGATGTCAGCCACTCTGGCCCCTTTGCACCCCGCAAGCTTAGCAGAGTACCTGGTGCTCAATAAATGCTCATCTTGACCTTGAGGAACATCTGCCTGGCCCTGCACCTCTCTGTCCCTGGCCCCCGGCGGCACTGCACTCCCTCCCTGGCACCTGGTCAGCCGGTCTCCCTGGCGGAGCGAGGCCCAGCCCCTCTCACCAGACAGCATGCGGCCCCTGCGGGAGGCCTCGGTCGCCAGGGCACAGGAGATTTCAATCCGCTTCTCCTGCTCCTGAAGCTGGCTCTCTGAGTCCTGGGGCACGTCCACAAGGTCCCCCTCGCCGATGGGCACCACGTTCTGCATGCTGAAGAGGCACAGACACACAGACATGGAGGAGGGGACAGGATGGTCCAATTGGCTTGGGGGGCCTGTGGACTGATGCTGGCAGGGGGCCGGGGGCCTGTGAATGTGTAGGCTCTGGTTCCCAGCAAGGCTGTCCCCAGGGGTGAGTGACACCTGGCAGAGTGCACATTGGGACCCCTACCCGCAGCGCTTCGAAATGATTTAGAAGGTTCAAGTGAACATTTAGGGCAGCCTTGAAGGGAAAAAAAAAAGTCAGCAGCGGGCAACCCACCAGTTTGCCTTGATGACGGCACGTGCATAAGCCCAGCCGGTCTTCTGGGCTCCCAGTGGCAGCGGCACTGCCCCACCGCATGGCTGGGCCCTGTCTGCTGCCTTGAGCCCCTGCCTCCACTTGGTCCCTGCTGGGGAGGCTCAGGGCCCCCAGCGACAAGGGGTGAGGCTCTGGATTCACGCACTGGCGCGCCAATGCCCCAGGTACTAGGGCGGGCAGAGGAAGTTGAGGGCCGCCCAGGTCGGTTACCTGGACTTGGCGATCAGTGTCTTGATCCTCTCCACCTTCCTTTGCTTCTCCTTCAACTCCTCGGGGCTCAGGGGCACGTCAGGCTCCAGGTCAACGTACCGTTCGGGGATGAAGACTTTGTCTGGAGTGGAGAGCTGTGGATGGGCCGAGGTCATTCCCTCCATCCCCTCCCGCGCTTCTGGCCCTCTGCCCCTCCCGGACTCCGCTCACCTCCTTATTGATGTCCACGTCATAGTGCTGGGGCTCCAGCTCCATTCTGCGAAGCCGGGCAATTTCCTCCCGTGGCGTCTCATAGGTCTGCCCGCCAGGCTCCTCTGCCCGCAGGGCTGCCTCCAGGTTGGAGATGTCCACCTCATGGATGCTACGGTGACGGCGCACCTAGGGCACAGCATCACATGACCACACAGGGCCTTTGTTCACTGCTACCCACTCCTCCAGGCAGCCCCAACCGCGGCCGTGTCATTCCCGCCAGTAGCCCTGATCTATCCCCCACTGCGGAGGAGCTGTCCTTCCATGCTGCCCGTCCAAAGCCTGCCCACCCGCAAGGGCCCAGAGGTGCTGTCCCATCAATATCACTCGTCAGTATTTGCTCCTCCCCATCCCACTGTAGCCTGTGTTCACATTCTATGCCCTATGTTTTGGGCAGTTGAATTAGCATGTTACACTGATCACTAATCATTTCAGATTATAGAAGTTCCAATCCACCAACTAGAATGTAAGCTGTTTGAGCTCAGGACTTATGGATCCTAATTTTCCTGTGTTTCTGAAATTTGGTGGAAAGAAAACTTAGGCAGAAGCCTGAGGCTACTCCCAGCTCTATACTTAATAGCTGTGTGGCCCAGGAATCCCTTAATTTCTGGTGACTTTGTTTTCCTATCTCTGAAATAGGGATGATAATTCCTAACCCAGGATTGTGGAAAGAGAGAATGCAATAACCTGAAAGAGATGTGTGAATTGTATTGTGCCAGACAACGGTGAGCTATTACAATTATCTTCCGTGTGAACAGCCCAATGCCAAGTACATAGAAAATGCTCTAAAAACATGTGTAAGTGATGGCTTTTTCTGGGTAGTGGCTTTTGCACTGTTCTCTGTTAACTGAATTTTGAATAATTCATTTCAACCAAAATAATCAAGGCATTCGTTTTTGTGAGTTACTTTTCTTTAAACACTAAAAAGCAAATACTTGTTGCTGTACCTTTTCTGCCCAGCGAGGACACCAGGTGCCCAACTGGGGTCCTTTCCGCCCCCTCTCTCCACCCCTGGGCTGGCCAGGCCCTGAGAGTGGGCAGTGCTGTCAGGGGCCAGGCCTCGCCTGCGGGGGGCTAGGAGGACATTACCACTTTGTAGGCGGGCCGGGGGCCAGGGTCAGGGGCGGGACTGGCCGGGAGCTGCA
This sequence comes from Smutsia gigantea, assembly GCA_032199065.1. Classification (NCBI taxonomy): domain Eukaryota; kingdom Metazoa; phylum Chordata; class Mammalia; order Pholidota; family Manidae; genus Smutsia; species Smutsia gigantea. The sequence continues at coordinate 19,553 of JAVSCE010009186.1, forward strand.
GGCTCCTCCGCTTCTCCTTCGCAGAGCCGCTCTGGTGCCGCCGCATGCGGTCCATCTGCTCCTCCACACTCATCTTCACCTTGCCCTCCCCAGGGAACACGGCGCTCTTGGGGCGCTCCTGAGCAGCAGGAGAATGGGACTCAGGCAGATGCCTCATTCCCCCTCCCCTATTTTTCATCCACCGTAATCCTCTACATTTCCCTTCTCTGGGAGGCCTGCCTGACATGCCCAGAAGTATTGCCCAAGCCCTAGCCCTCCGCACCTGTGACTGCGACCTTGCTTGGAAATAGGGTCTTTGCAGATGTAACTGAGTTGAGGACGTCCAGATGAGATTATCCTGAGCTAGCGTGGGCCCTAAGTCCACTAGGGGGTCATCTCATGAGAGACAGGGAAGGAAGGCAGGGCAAGGCGAAGGCGCTGATCTCTGGAGGCAGAGACTGGAGGGGTGCGTCTACAGCCAACGAGCACCACGGACCACTGGCAATTCCCCAAAATGGGGACAGAGGTGTGGAATGGGGCCTCCCTCACAGCCCCTGGGAAGGACCAGCCTTGTGACACTTGGATTCTAGACTTCTGGCCTCATCAGGTGTGAGAGAATAAACTTCTGTTGTTTCAAGACACCAGTTTGTGGTATTTTGTTAATTTCTTCCCAGCCCTAGGAAACTGATACACTGCCCTATTTAGGTCAGCACGTGTGACTGATCGCTGACTTCTGCTGCATTTTTATGTTACCTCTGGCACATTATGTTTGCCAAATAGTCTTGTACCTTCTTTCTCCCTTGACATGTGTCCCTGAAGGAGAACACCCCCAGCGGGGCTGCTGCCCTCCCCCGACCCTGGCTCTTCTGAACAGTGACGGGTGGGTGGACACACAGGGAGGCCCCTGGGCTCCTGGCCCAGCCTGGGCCCGCACTAGCTCGTGGAGCCGGCCATGCACTCACCCGGAAGGACAGCCCGTTGGTGAGCCCACCGACGTTGGCACTCCTCTTCACCACCCTTGACGGAGTCACCCCGGTATCAGTGGGTGACTTTGTCCGAGGGGGGACGATGCCAACTGCAGGGAGACAGAACAGCCAGTGCGCCTCAGGAGGGCAGGAGGGCTGCTTCTTAGAGAGCCAGCAGAGGCGAGCACTCCCTCTCTGGGGTCCTCTCTGACCCTTGGCTTCGTTTCTAGGGGACAGTGGGACAGGAAGTACCTTTGTTGAGAGCTGCCTGCTTCTCCGCCTCCACCTCTTGCCTGGTAGGCACAAGGCTCACGTCTCTAGAGGTGTCCAGGGTGGATGTCTGGTGGGGTTCTTTCTTGCTTTGCTCCTGGCTCACCTTGGGCTGTGAGAAAGGATGAGAGGATGGTTGATTCTAGAGTGACAGCCAGGAATTTGGCCCCAGTGGTGTTTCTCTGCAATGGCTGGAGTGCAAGCTCTTAAAACACGGGACAAGGAAGCTCTGTGTGCCTGCAGGGAAGTAGGCAGAAGGCACGGGCACCTCCCCCCAGGCAATGCTGGGCCATCTGGGGGAAATGAGGGCTCAGGGCCTCCAGGAGGCGCATCAGAGAGGACCCTCGACCTGACCCATCTTCCAAGGAGCATCGACGTGCAGTGAGCCAGAGAGGAGGAATGGCTGGAGGACAGGCGACAAGGCCGAGGGTCACTGGGGATTCTGTCGGGATCCCACCGGAGGCTTGAACAAAACAACCAGGTAGGCTTCGGTGCCAGGATATTGGGGAAAGGAAAAGGGCACTTTTCACAAGACTAGAAGGGGCTTCGGAAGCGACTGCGCCATCACCTCCCATTGTATAGTTGAGGCACTTAAGTCCCCGTGAGGGAACAGGGAAAGAGGCCGAGGCTGGAGGTCAGAGAGGGCAGCTCCAGTCCAAGGAGACCCTCTCTCCTTTCTTCAGGTGCTGTAACCTGCCAGGCCTACCTCGCGGGGCAGCCCCTCAGGGACTGAGCCTAGAGGAGACTATGGGCTTCCCAGAGGAGACTACGGGCACAGGACTCTTTCTACTCACCATGCAGCCTTTTCCAGGCCTAACTGCACATCTCTCCTGGATCTTAGCCAGGGATCCAGGTGAGAGACGAAGCCAGAGCAGGGGAGAAAAGGGCCTGTGTCCTTATACTCCAGGGACCGATGAGACCCAAAGAGGACACAGGCAAGGCAGACAGAGAGAGAGCACGGGGGCACTGGAGTCTGAGGTGGACAAGGGGAGGAAGGGACTGGAGCGGCCCTGTGGGGGGCCCCTTGATCCCCATCATCTTGGGGGGGCATGCCACCCCCACAGCCATGAGCTGCCAGGAGCCTGGACAGGGGCAGGACCTGAGCTGCCCATTGTCCATAGGAAGCAAAAAGGGCAAAGGGCCTGCGTGAGCATCTTGCCATCCCTTCCCTTGTCCCCCCTGGGCAGAGGGGAAGTGGAAACGGAGCTGTGGGGAAATCAACACCGGAGGGAGAACAATGACTCCACAGCCTGCCCTGGCCCCTTGTCTGGCCCTCTGCCCCGTTCCCTCCGCCCCTGCCCTCCAGGACCCAAGGGTGCTGGGTACCTGACCCCTGGCTGCCTCGCCACTGCGGTGCCAGGAAGGGGAGTTGGGATATGGCCAGAAGCGGCTCTCGCTAGGGAGTGGAGGCACGGCTGGAGGAGACTCCAGGGGGACGTAGGCTTTGGGGAGGGGAGGCCTCGGCGGGCCGGGTTCCTGAGGCAGAGAGAAGCCAGAGCATTAGGAGGGACAGAGGAGCCACTGTGAGAGCAGGAGAAGAGAGTGTTAGCAGGAGGCAGACAGCGGCATTGCCGGCGCCCCGGGCAGAGACCCACGGCCTGGAGGGAGCTCCCACTCCGGGCTGACGCTCAGCCTGGCCTTCAAGGCTCCCCTCAGCTGAGACCCCACCCGGCACTGCACCCCATCCCTGCCCGGCATGTCTCCAAAGCTCTCCTCTCACTGCCCTGCCATTGCCTGGGCACCCCCTGCCCCCGCCACCCCTCCCACCTACGCGCCCTTCTCCTTGGCCCCCCGCCTGTCTCCAGAAGGAACGGCCTAGCTCAAGTTCCTTCCTCTCCTTGGAATATCAGAGCTTTCACCGAGACATTACCACTCCCTTGCCGAGGCTGCTCGTTCACTACAGACTGGTCCTGGTCCCGGTCCCCACTGGACGCTGGGCTCCCTGGGTGAAGGGCCCTGGGCGTGCATGTGTATCTCTCTGAGAAGCCCTCCCACCATCCCTCACCCCCAGCAGAGCGTCAGCAAGCACTGACTAGGAAACTGCTCCCCACGCAAACCCTTGGCTCGTCTACCCCCCTGGGACAATCCTGGACCTAAATTCCCGTTCAAGGTTTGGCATCTTGGCTAGCCACCTGGTGCTCTGGTAGAGACCTCCTTGAAAGGAAGCTAAAGATAAGAAAGGGACGTGAGAACAGCAGAAGGAGAAATTTGGAAGGAAGTTCACCAAACTGGGTGTGAGAAGGACTCCCTTAGAGCCAAAGGTTGAACTGGAGGCTTCTGGGGAAGCGATGGGCATAGACTCTGTGTAGTTCCAGGCAAATGAGGACTGGCCCTCCCTTCCCCACCTACCTGCTACTCCTAATTTGTTCAACTTACCTCACTGGAACCAGGCTTGGTGGGGGATCCCTGAGAGCCAGATACCAGAGAAAAGGGGCTCAGGGGGCTGGTGAGGCTGGTGGAGCTGAGAGGGCTGGCGGGGCTGTTAGAGCTGTAGGTGGCCGAGGGGCCAGGTCCTCCTTGGGGGAGACAGAGAGGAGAGCGCTGAGGAGCGGATGGAGGAGCTGTAGCTGGGCCCATGGGGGGGCTTGGTTTGTGAGGTCGGGAGCGGGGAGGGGACGCAGGGCCACCTGGGCTGCTGAAGGGGCTTTTTACGGGGTGGGGCCGCAGGCTGAGAGGTGTGCCAGGCAGGGGAAGATGATGGCCAGAAACACCACTGTAGCCTGAGACGTCAAAGAAGGCCAGCCTGTGGTCCCAGGGCTTAAGGAAGACATCAAGCCAATGGTCTTAGGGGCTAGGGAAGGGCAGGTGGGCTTGGACCTTTTCTGGGGAGACATCTAGAGTATCAGGGCCAACAGTGTCTCTGGCTGGTATACCTGGTCCATTCTGGGGAGAAAGGGGTGGGCTGAGGGAACCCTACCCAGCATCCCAGGGTCCAGAGGAAGATTTTGGAGGCTGAGAAGGCCCCGACTGGCTCTGAGCCCAGTGGGAGGGCCAGGAAAGGCATGAGGGCTGATGGTGCATTTCAGGAGGCCAGCGGAGCAGTACCCACCTCTGTGCTTGGCCGTGTCGGTGCCCCGGGAAGGATTATTCTTCCTCAGCCCTTCCATCACGTCCTGAATCCTCCAGATCTCCTTCTGGATTTGCCGGGTGAGCACCTCATTCTGAAACAGCCAAGGAGCAGGTCAGAGAAGTGGCTGGTGAGGAGTGTCCCAGCCTTCTACCCCCATCCCTCTGGACCAGCAGGAGGCAGGAGCCGTGCGCACGCACACATGCATGCACACACACACACACACACACACACATGCCTCCAGCACATTCATCTTCCTCATGGGCAGCCTCTGCCTCTTCTACTTCTATAAAATGGAGTTCCAGAACTGCCAGAGGAGAAGGCCTGTCATCACAGGAAAGAGCCCATTTAGGTAAACATGCGGCCTCAGAGCAAGAGAGAGGAGGAACCCACCCCACTGACCTTCCCCAGAGTGGTCTTCAAGTGAATGCCCCTCTAGGTGGACACTTGACAGTAGCCTGTTTTTTAGGGGCAAGAGCTTCCAGTTTGCTGTTTTTCTTTACATCCAAACAGCCTTTTGTAATACCCACACCCAACGTATGCCTAGATAGTCATGAGTTATATTCCACTACACTCTTTGAAAAATAATAGCTACCATTTACTTAGCTTCCCCCTGTACTGGGCACTGTGCTAAGAACTTTGCGTGTGCTAACTCATTTCAGGTGCACGAAAACTCCAGAGGCAACGGCGACAGTGGTCTTGACTTCAGAGAAAACTCAGGCCCAAGACCATCTGTCAGTAAATACCGCACCCACCACCTGAGGCTGGGGCTGGTCCATTTGCCTCAAGAGCTGAAGCTCTTGACCACGGTGCTCTCTTGTCCTAAAATGTTTGTGTTGAAAATGAGACTTGCCCACAGGACATGCTGCCTCTGGGTCCTCTGGACCAGGGGAGCCTGCTCCTCACCCTACCTGACCAGCTGCAAGTTGGGGAGCTGAGTTTTTCTACCAGGAGGGACACTGGAGGAAACTAGGGCGAAACGGTATGAACTGCATCAGAGAGACAGGGCTTGCAAAGCTAGCCAGAGAAGAGGGAGCGCCCGGCCAGAGAAAAGACAGAGGAAGGAAAAGAACAAAAGCTCCCCAAGATCAATGTGTCCAGCCTCCTGCCTCCAAGCAGAGAGTTTCTAACCCATCCCAGGAAGGAAAGGTTCTTTCCCACCTTCAAATTCCTGAGTGGATTGCTCCTAGACTGCATGTTCTCCTGATGTCATGAGAGAGGTTTATATTTATTTTTTATGTATCTGTTAAGTCCTTTTAGTCATAAAACACCTTATGTCTGACCTGAGTCTCCCATGCTTCACCTTTACTCTTTCTCTGTGATTTTTCTTTAAAGAAAAATCCACATTATCTTTATCCTGAAATTTAGTCTTTTTAAGTGGCCCTGAACCCTGTCTTTTGCTTCAGGACAAACAGCCTATCTTAAGTCCCTGACATCTCTAAAGCAAGAAAGGAAGCGTTTTGGGGGCCACAAGGAGAAGGGAAGGCCCAAAGCACGCCAAGGCCACCCTCCCAGGGCCCCTCCACCTGGGTGTCCAGGCTGAGCTGCTCCCACAACTCGTCGTGCAGGGCTGACACCTCCGACTCCAGGTTCTCGTACTCCGTGGTGCTGTTGGTCAGGGCCTGCGGGGGACAGTTTACGGAGAAAGAGTGCCGTTGCCAAAGCTTTCCCCTCATCCTGCCACGGGGCCTGGGGCCAGGATACCTGAGGTCGGGCAGGCCTGGAGAGGAGGGCCCAGGGGGACAGGAGGACAGGGCACAGGGCTGAGACATTCTGATGACACAGAAGAGAGTCTGCGTCTCTTCTCAAGAGGTGTGACAGCCTGGCCTACTGCACACCCAACTAGGGAGGAAACCAAATCCCCTCCAGATGTGTGGATAGGCCAACAGGGGGCCACATCATCCCATGCCCCCCTTTCTCCCCAGAGTGGACGGCAGAAAGTGGAAGGCCAAGGAAAAGAGCCAGAGGGGTTTGCCCTCTGGAGGTTGGAGACCTTCCTCCTGCCTGGCCCCGTTTCTGGACAGATCCCGGGGCAGCAGCGGCATTTCTGCTGGTGTCCTGGTTTTCCAGGGGACAGGAGTGGACAGAGGTGGGTGGCAAAGCCATTAGTGCAGCTGAGGAAGCAAGTGGCCCTTGACCTCACACTGTCCAGAACGAACGCAGGTGCAGGAATAGTTTGTAGAAAACAGGTCAGTTCTCTTTACGAAGACTAGGCAATGAGCAGGCTGGCCCTGTGGCCTGGATGCTGGGCAGTGGGAAGGCCTCTGTTTATGCCCCTCCTGGATGACAGCACCCTGCTCTTGCCCTCAGAGGAGAGTCAGGATTAGGAAAGCACAATCTGGGAGGGTGGCTCTCCTGTCCAGGTGTTGACAGGGGTCGGGGGCAGGGGGCATGGATCTGGAAGGCTCCTGGGAACAGACAGACGGTCTTCCCCTTGGGAGACTCCCTAAGGACCCGCTGGAGGGGAGATGTGTGTATCCTCTGAGAAAGGGAGTGGGCTGCAGAGGGCAGAGGGCTGAGAGCCAGTGTTAAGCTCCGGCATTCCCATGCCCCTGGGGGTTCAGTCGTGTGGCCTGGCCTCCTGGGCAGGGATGGGCCATAGGGGCAGGCAGGGTGTCTGAGCAAGCAGTGTCGGGAGAACCAGCCCCTCCGGCCTTGGGACTACCGTGGTCGCCTGCGACAGCTCCCCCCGAATGCCGATGAGCTGGTTCTGCAGTGACTCCTTCTTGTGCAGAAGCTTCTCCGGGTAGGCAGGCTGGTTTCCAAACATCTCCAGTTCCTGGTGGGTCCCCATCAAGGCACTTTCCAGGCTCTCCTGAAGAACGGCAGGAGGATGGCCATGAGCTTTCCGGGACTTCCAGCAGCAGAGGCCTGAGCCCCCCTGGTTCACCAGGCAGCTTGGCGAGGCCGTGCTCGCGCTGGCCAAGGGGCTCCGAACCTCAGCAGTTCCAGTAAAGGGCAGGACGGAAGCTTCAGGGCGACAAAGCTTTGTCCGCTTAGGATGGAGATAGCAACCCGCACCTTCTCCATGCCAGCCCCACCGCGTGCCTGTCCACGGCTGCCCCGTGAGTCTTACCTTCTCAGCCCGGAGCTGCTGCACCAACCGGTCCTGTTCCCTCACCACCTTGTTCTGCTCACACAATTTGCCCAGCAGCTTCTGGGGTCCCAAGGGAGTAGGGGGAAGGGAGGGAGAGAGAAGGGGCTGAAGGACACAGTTTGATGGGACCTGGGAATCAGGTTGACAGGGCCTGGCCTCTGGATACCAACTCCTTTCCCCCACTGAGGAATCCTGGGCCTTCACCTAGACCTCGAAGGCTCCTGGGAACAGAAAGACGGTCTTCCCCTTGGGAGACTCCCCAAGGACCCACTGGGAGGGGAGATGTGTGTATCCTCTGAAGAAGGGAGTGGGCTGCAGAGGGCAGAGGGCTGAGAGCCAGTGTTAAGCTCCTGCATTCCCGTCCCCCTGGGGGTTCGATGCATGAAGCATTTAGGGGATCGTGTGGCCTGGCCTCCTGGGCAGGGATGGGCCATAGGGGCAGGCAGGGTGTCTGAACGAGCAGTCTTAGGAAAACCAGTGAATGAGGTGACCTGCTTCCCCAGGCCCAGAGAACCCTGTTCTCCCTGACTCCCTCCAGGGTCTCAGGATGGTGGATGTAGGAGTCTGATCCTGCCTGGACGGGACCCTTCCCAGGCTTGCTGGGCAGATCCACCACCCAGGCAAGGCCATTGGTGATAGGGAGGAGGCAGATTAGGCCAAACTTAGCTTCTGAGCTTTTCTGCAGCCACATCTTTATTCATGCCATTCCTTAAATATCCCCTTGGCTCTTTTCTACTGAGCCAAGTCTTTCCCTCTGAGCTTTTTAACTCTAAGGCCCAGCTCATATATTTCATCCCCGACCTACAAACGCACACAATCTCAGTGGCCTGCACTTCTGTAGAACCTGTTATCCCTCCTTCCAGTCTATGAACCACATGCTGCCAAATGCTGGGACCGGGCACCTCCCACTTCCCTGAGCTCCGTGGGGCATGGGTGGGCCGTGTTCTTTTTTCCAGTCCCCTAGGGACGCCTGCCACATTGGGCTCAGAGGAGACTGACGGATCTCCCTCCTAACAAAGTCTGTGTGCCTGTAATAAGCCAGTGACACTGCTGCAGACAGGAGTGCCTGGAGCTCATGGAGAGACACACAGCTGGGGCAGGAGGTGGGCAAGAGTGGGTAGTGAGAACGAGAAGTGAAGGGGCGAGGAAGAGGCAGGCCGAGTACTGTCTGTGGTGAGAGAGGACATGAGCACATGTACGAAGAGCCCCGGGAAGGAGAGAGATGGAGGCAGAGAGAGCCCCCGCGGAGGAGAGTGAGCACGGGGATGACAGCGGGAGGGCTGGGTGGTCAGAGGGGGCGGGAGAGCTGCTCTTACATCTGTATCTTGCTCGTTTAACTTGAAGGTGTGTAGGCTGTCCCGGAGCACTTCTGGGTACGGGGGGACCTGCGGGAACACGAGGCCGGTCACCGCAGCAGCAGGCAGAGGGGCATGCTGGGCCTTGCTCCACTCTTGCCAGAGACTGCCATCCATCACCTCCAGTAGCTTCTGTTCTGGGACCCTGAGCTGAGCTGATTTTCTGTCCCCTGGCTGGGCCGCTGGGGATGGCCCAGTCCAGGCTCCATCTCAATTGTCCTAGGCTGGGTCTGGAGAGACAGGGGCTGCCCGTGCTCTGTGTTTCCTCTCCCCTAAGCTCAAGGATCTACTGCCAAGAGGGCCTCTGGGGTGGGTGGCTTGGTGGTAACCACCATGAGAACAACAGTTACCTCTTGGCTGTCTCTGATAATGAAACATGGGGGAATTGAATGAGCACTGGAAATGCCTAAGAAGCACTGCTCTAGTAGGCTGGACACTGGTCACAGGGCTTGTGCCTAAACCGGACGTGTGTCTGAGTCCAGCAAATGTTGCCTCCCTGTGGTGGCGTAACTGGTGACCACAGCACACTCTGCACAAGCTTGGCATTGGGTGGCTCCACAGCACGCCCCTCATACCCTCAGCCCCAGCATCTATTAAGAAGATACCAAATATGAAATAGACATCCTGGACATTAAAAAGCAGATCTGCGATCCCCAGCATGGCATGAGATGTTGGTGCTATTTTGATGGTTTGGGAAATGGGTCTCGGGTTCACCCATGAATGTGAAGAATGGAGGAGACATAGCAGAATTAAGGGAGGGGGACCAGGCTGAGCCTGGGAGATGAGGCCTGGCCAATGAGCAGGTGAGGCAGCATAAGCCCCACCCCAGAGGGGGTGACTCGACCATGCATGAGCAGCTGGAATGGTGCTGACAGGAACCATGCTGCCAGGCAGAGGTCTTACTTGCATGAAGAGCTGGGCCCTGGGGGAAGAGTTTCCCACCATGCGGTTCACCATACTGATGAGAGTCTCACTCTCACTCATCTGCAGCAGAGGAAGGAACAGACGGTGCAAACTCAGAGCCACACAGAGACATCCCCCGACACCCTACAGACATCTGCCAGGGAGCAGGAAAGGGCCTCCGGCACCCTGTTTGGCCTCGCCTGTTGCACACTGCTCGTGAATCTCTCTCAGGACCAGCACTGAAGCTGCCCTTGAGGAAAGGCCACAGAGGGAGCTGGAAGGCGGGGGGCCCTTGCTCACAGCTTGGCAGAGGCCCCAGCCCGTGACACATCTCCAGGGCACCTGGGCGGTGGGGTCTCATCCACAGTGTCAAAGGTTGCCACCACCTTGTGCCAGCTCTCATTTCTCACATTGCTTTGGTCAGAGACCACACAGGTGGCTGGAAAGACCATTGTCCCCAAATTCGAACTAAATGAAACCATTGAAAGAGAAGGCCTGGGACCTGCTTTTTGGATGGGCCTTCGCAGACAGGCACAGGACTCTTTCCCGACCCCTGCCCACCTCTTAGTTCTAGAGTAGAAAGGATTGCTAAACACGGTTTCCAGAGCTGGGCTGGTAGCATCATGCTGAATTTGGATGGTGCCAGGGAGCACAAAAGGGGGCCCAAACGAGCAAGCCATGTCCCATGTCAAAGGGACACCCAATATTGGAGCACTGCTCTCCCAACAGGTGATCTTTATGTTTCAAGGCTCATTAGGAACATGGGTGGGGTCGGGGAGGTTATCTGCCAAATGAAAAGAGAGAGAGAGAGAGAAGGAAGGGTGAAGGAAAGGGGGAGGGAGAGGGGACTAGCCAACCAAATCAACCAGAAACGCCATCATTTCCCCCACTGAGCGCAACAGCCTCAGAACGTTCTAGGGAGTGTCCCTGGCTGTGTCCCTTTAACTCAATGGGCCTACAGGAGAAGGCAGCTGAAGACGGAGGGAGTCATACAGGAAAGGCTTTTACGGGAGGGGAAGTGAGTGAGGGGAGGGACAGAGCCAACTTAGGGGCAGATCTTCTGGGCCCCAGTTCGGGGACCCCCACCCCCACGCTCTTTGCCCTTGTCTTCCTGGTGTGCATCGGATCCATGTGTATTTCCTTCTTACCCCTGTTTAGGTAGCAGCCCAAATGCAGCCTGGCTTCTGTGCGATGCTGCAAAGTCGTCTGTGAGCTACAGAGGGCAGCTACACAATGTCCATTTTATGACTGAGAAGCAAAGACCCAGAGAGACTAAATGACATTTCCAAGGTTAAAAAAAGATATTCTTATAAATGGCAGAGATGGAACTAGACTTCAGTGTCTGACTGTACATTCTGGACTCATATCAAACTGCCTTTTAAGAATATTAGCCTTTATCTAGGAGGAGATCTTCCAAAAGGTAATTTCTGAAGCCCCCCAGCCTCAGGGCCCACCTCCCCTGAGGGCAGAAGCCCCAGTAAGGGGTCCTGAAGGCTTCGACAGCCATGCACAGAGGCTGGGCCACAGGGAGGAAAGGCTGCCCAAGATCCTGGGAGGCACTGAGCTCTGCTCCCCACTACTCCACAGCCTGCTTCCTGTGGGCGTGACCCAGTATCTTCCAGTCCTAGTCTGGGGTGGCATGCTGGGACGCATCCCCACGTGCCCTGGAATGCTCGTGAGGTGGACGCCATGTGCTGCTGCTTCTGGAACTAAGTGCAATGTCCTTGAGGGTCGGGAGCAGTCCTGCCGATTAAAATGCGGACACCAGTGCTTCCACTCTTCTCATGAAGATGATGTCACTGGGACATCGAGGCCCTGCGAGATGAGGGGCATGTGGCAAGTGGTTTATGACTAGAGCCACCAACAGTTGCAACTCTAGCCTCTGATTTCAAGCTTATGGTTCTTTCTGCAGCTTTGAGAGCACAAAATCATCCTGATGAGGTCTGACTCCAGCTCCTTCACATATGAGATGTTTCCTCAGCTGTAAACCGGGCTGAAAGCTCAGAGTCACGTTCCAAGCTCTGCCATTCACTGGCTGTGTGTCCCTGACAGGTTATTTAACCTCAGGCTTTAGTTTCATCAGATATAAAATGGGGATAATCACAGTCTCCACCTTGCAGGGTTGTCATAAATTAAATGAGTTAGGATCTGTACAGTGCTTAGAATAATATGGGGCACAGAGAAAGGACCCAATTATGGTAGCCCTTGCCATTATCATTATATATTATTACTACCACTGCTACTATTATGAGTATTTCTACCACCCCAGGCTACCTCCACAGCACAATGCTGTGCATGTCCAGCTCCCCTATGATTTATAGCACAGACCTGAATAGAAGAGGATGTGCTCATATAAATGCCTTAAATACGGAGCCCTGGCCTGTCTAAACCTGGTTGAGTATCACAGTCTTCTTAGTCTTGAAAGGCTCTGTAGCCAATAGTTAGAGCCTGGAGCCAGGAGCCCCGGCAGACAACTGCTTCCATCATGCGGGGACACTCACTGACCCTTCAGGATGTTCGTCTGTAAAACTGAATGGATAACATTCCCCTTGTCCACCACACTGAATTCTCAGGAAAAGGTGCTATGTATGCAAAAGACCTCTGTGGAGGAACTAATAAATATACTGAATTATATAAACTTTAAAAATTATCTTAGGGCAGGTCTGTAGTCCTCAGTTTACAAAAATTCTGGGGTCTAACCACAATCTGCAGAAGATGATGAGATAATTACCCACATTTGGGCTGAACTAAACTCCTAGCATTTTTGGCCCAAGCACTGAGAGAGCTTAACGCGCTCTCCTCCCTTTACAGTCTCTGCCTCTCTCTCCAGCAGAAATGCAAACTCCCACCGGCCTCCCCCCCCACCTCCCGGGGCAGTTCCACCTAGGTGGAACACAGAGGGGGTGGCATTAATCATTCCTGTGGTCACTTATTATTCTCCTTTCCCCAGGAAACTCCCAGCTGCCCTAAAGGGCTTTAAAGAGAAGGGGTGTGAAGGCGCAAACCAAAATATCAGCCACTTTGTTGTGTCCTGGTTGTGTCAACAAAGGTTGTCAGATGGATGGAAGATGAGGTGGGGAAGAGTGGGGAGATGAGACAGGAGGGCAGGAGGATGGCGAGGGGGCACCAGCTCTGCCTACCTGCTGATCCAAATACTCTAGGTTTCTTTGCAACTGAAGGTCTAAAAGTTCATCCTACCCGGAGCCCGAGGCCCAACGGCAACACAAACAAACAGGAACACGACAAAAGAAAACAATAAAAAGGAAGCAAAGCAGTTAAGAAAGAGCTGGGCAAGGCCAAAGAGAGTCCTCGCTCTGCCCTCAAGGTGCTCTGGGGAAGGGAGGGGGTGAGAATGCAGGCAGGCATGGAAGGTGTCTACTGGACACACCCAGCCGGGCAGAGAGGGGCATACCAGGGCCCAAATCCCTGCTCCTAGGTTGGCATGGCCCTGTCCCAGGAGAGGGAAGCATTGGTGAAACAAGCTAGTTAGCACTTCTAGCAGCTCTGAGTTTTCTGGAAAAATTCCTTGTTCCTGGATGGGTGCCTGTGTTGTGTGTTAAGCCTACAGGGTCTGGACCTGGCAGAGGAGCATCGGAGAAAAGGGAAGGAGCAGCCCTCCATGCCTGTCAGGCCTCCTCCACCCAGCCTCCTGGGGCTTTTTCTGGAGAGGGGTCAGCAACAGGGGACATGGATTCTGCCTGTTGGTCCCAGCAGTGCTTCCCAGGCCTCCTAGTGGAGCATCTGCATCTAGTTCTCCAGATGGAGATAAAAATTCTCAGGACTCCAGAAACACACACAAATAGAAAGAGGAGAGAAAAGGAGGGGACACAAGTGGAATGTCTTTTCTTCCTCATCCTACCACTTGTTTCTTTCCCCAAAAGTTGCATTCCAGACAAGGTCAGACTGGATGCAAACATACTGCAGGTGACAAAGACTAGAAGATCATGCCTGTTGTTGGGAGCTCTAGCCTGACTTTCCTTCCCAGCCCACGACGTAAGCCCCCTTTCCAGGCCCCTCCATATGCTGCATGGGAGAGTTGTTCTGAAGTCGAGAGGATGGGGACATTACATGCTTCTAGATCTTGGCCCTGCCCCTCTGGCCTGTGTCACGGAGGAGAAGGGCTGACCGGCACCCTGTGTTGGGGTCAGAGTCCTGGCTGGGAGGGAGGAGGTATCCAGAGGCTGCTAAAAACCAGATGAGCGAGGCATTGGGCACAGAGCATCCCTGGAGAGGGCCTGAGGGGGAGTGGAGTGGGAGTGGAGTGGGAGAGAGGACGTACCATCTTATCGTGGACCGTGGGGGATGGTGGGTAGTTGTAGGGGAACAGCCCTGCAGGGACTGGCCGCCTGTCTCCCAGGTAATCGTACTGGAAGAGAAAGGGGATTGGAGAGGTGAGGGGGTTGGGCTGGGACCCGTACTTCCCCACCAGCTGAAGTTCAAGGTTAGGGATGTCTGCATCCTGTCCCAGAGTAGATTCCAAACCAAGACAGGCTGCATTGATCCACTGGAGTATCTTTCGATGATCTGCCCAAGTCCTCAAGATTTGAAAAGACAGAACCCTCTTTGGCCTTCTGTACAGAAGTAGGGTTCCTGGCACAACTGGGAGGGCACAGAGGGCGGTGCTCCTACTCCAGGGGAGGCAGCCCCCCAAGGCCATCCTTCTGCAGGCGGCCCACAGGGCCAGTGGCTCCCTGGGGCAGCACTGCCCGTCCTGCATCCTAGCCCAGCTACGTGTGTCCCAGATGGTCTTAGGTTTCTGGGGGGGGCCTCAGGGGATGAGGAAGAAGGGGCAGGCGGGTGGCTCACCTTGGGGGAGCTGATGGACCGCCTCATCACATAGGCAGCCGGGTCAGCATAGATGTCCTCACTTCGAGGTGGCAGCCGCTCAAAACGGGCACTGGGTGAGCGGGCAGGGGAGTAAATGTGGGCACGGCTGTAGGAGCCCTGGCTGGGAGAGCGGGGCACAGAGTGGGAACGGGGCTGCAAGGACAGGCGGCGCAGGGAGCTGGAGGTGGCATCCAGCTCATCGAAATAGACTGGCTGCCGTGCGGGGCTGGGGATCCAGACGGTGCCGTCCTGCCGCCCGTAGCCTGCTGGCTCCTTCCACTCCCGCAGCTGGAAGGCAGGGCCGCCTCCATTGTGGAAGGAGTGGCGCTTGTCGTCCAGGGCCCAAGGTGGGCTGAGCCGATCGTAGGCCGGCATGGAGCAGATGCTGTCCGGCCGCACCCCTGCTGGGTAGTACTGGTAATCATCGGGGTACTGGGAGGGGTAGGGGCCATAATACTCAGGGACCCTGCGGGACACAGGGTAGAACCTAGAGGGACTGAGAGAGAGAGGACATTTTAAGGAAGCCAGACCACGTGGGCACATCCTCACTCAACCCTGCACCCCAGCCCTACCTCCTATCCTCCAGCCTAGAGTGGGTGTGACGAGGGCACAGCAACCCAGCGACCTCGCCAGCCCTTGTTTCCAGCAGTGCTCAAATGACCCCGTCCTCAAAGCTCCGTCCCTCTACCTGCTCCCCAAGGCCAGAAATTTCACCTTCAAAGCTTCCATCTTTGTCTCTTTAAAACTTTAAGCCTAGTTAGCCATCTCTATCTCAGCGTGAACCAATTTATCAGATTCTTTGCAGAGAGGGGACTGGTGGAAAGGCAGAAGGACAGAGCAGCTGGCCCTGGAGGAGGGCAGGCCTCCCTGATTTTATGATCTTGTCAAGGATGGAGCCACTAGGGTCCTGGGCTCACCCCAAGGGGGTAGGTCTCCCCTGCCCAGCAGCGGTGCACAGCCCTCTTGGGGGTGTTACCTGCCGTCTCCAGAGCTGCCCAGACCCCTAGGGAAGGAGCGGCAGCCCCACCAGGAAACTGGTCTAGAGGGCAGAGCTAGGAATGATGTGCGGCAACATTTTGTTTGTCAATTTTTCTTTTTCAAATGTTGCACGTAAATAATGGCTTTCAAACAATTAGAGCCCTTCAGAGATGGAGTGAGTTGGCTTGGCAGTTAGTGAGTCTCAGGTTGGTGGAAACACTGGAACAGAGGATGTCGTCAGAGGGTTGGAAGCACAGACATGTGTCTGGCTGGAAGGGCGCTAAGGCCCCTCGCGGTGACTGCCACGTTTTTCCGGGCCACCCAACATCCTCGTGGAGAGGCGCTGGGTGCTCTGTCCCTTCCTCTGAGGGAGGCGGATGGAGAGAGCAAGAATCAGGGGTCAAATACGATTGGTGGGGCCATGGGGCAGTTAAGGATTTGGACAAGCTGGGAATCCTGGGGTTCCTTGGTTTCCCAACTCAGCCTGGCTTCCAGAAGTTTCCCCCAGGGGTGTCTCCCATGCTGCTGCCCCAGCCCCCAGCCGATCTCCATCTAGCTCCACCCCCAGCCCCTCCCAGGCCTCACCTCCGGAGGTCTTCGGGTGGGGGCACCCCTCTGCGCAGGTTCACCCACTGCTGAAGCTGGTCCATGGAGCTCTTGCGCTGGGCGATCTTGTCTGGGTTGGCTCGTGGGGGGACGCCCCGCCGGGGTCCCCCGCTCTCGGAGTCCTGAGGCGGGAAAGCTGTGCTCCCTGGCCGGCCTGGGGAGCTATACTGCCAGCCATTGGGCTGCGCAGGCCGCTCCCTACCCCCTGGGACCCTCGGGCCCTCGGGGTAAGGGCTGCCTGGCTCCGAGGCTGGTTCCGGTCCAGGTTGGATACCATTGGCTTTCACCAGCAGCTCGCTCTTGACTTCAGGCCTCTCGGGCCTCCTCTCTGCCTTCTCACAGCCTCGGCCATCCCCCTCCCCTCGAGTCTTGGCCTCCGGTTCTGGCTTGGGGAGGCTGTTGTGGGACGGTTGGTGGTGTTTGCTGGGGGGGATGTTCTCTGAGTCTGGCTTCTCGTGGCTGCAGGATGCCAAGGGAGATGTTGTAAGTGACCCCAGCCCAGCATGAAGCTGCGTGGAGGGTAGCAGAATGGGAGGGAGAAGAGTGGAGGATGGGCAGGTAGGTGGCAATGGAAACAGGATTCGGTAAATTACAATTGTTTCCTAAATCCCCCCATTTTGTCTTCTGGCTCCACTCCTGGGAAAGTACTGCAAAAGAGAATCCAGCCGTGCCTGCACGTCCTGTGCTCATTTTGTCCTCCAGGTCTTCTCCACGGTCACCCTCTGCTCCCATCAACTGACTCGCCTGGAGTGCAACCTTGAAGCTACGGCCAAGACTAACCTCACCCAGACTTGGTCTCCTCTGTCGTCCGTCCCTGATCCAGACCCACAAACTTGGTGTGTATTATACCAAAGTTTCTACAATAGACCATCCTTGGTGTCCCAGCTATAGAGGCTTGGCACAGGGTGGCCCTCTCTCCAGTAGGAAGTTAGTTAACTTCCACAGTTATTGGGCTCCTTGTCTGCAGGATGGATACGACAATACTCCCTTTATAGGGCTGCTATGAGACAGAACACAGCAGGCACCAGGGGCCAAAGCTCTTGCCGCAAGTTCATAGGCATAGAAGCACGCTAGTCCCCTTCTCCCAAGCATGCTTCTCCGGTGCTGACTAGAACATACACTCCAGAGGCAGGAGCATGTCTGACTTTTTTCTCCTCTGCTTTCCTAGCACCCAATACAGTGAATTACACATTTCCATTTACAGTAAAAACTTAAGAAATGAATGAGCGAACTTCTGGAAGTACGCCCCTTGGTTGGAGCAAAGATGGAATCTTGTGACAAGGCTCTCCTTCAGAGCTTCCCAAATTCAACATATGCAAGCATCCCTGGTGAGATATTGCTTGGTAAACATCTCTAAGATGTGCAAATACACTGGAGTCTGTACTGTGAAACCTCCTTATTCTGGATCCCAATTAACATTTAACTCAAGACTCAATCCCTGGGTCAAGTAGAGGCACGCTGAGACTGCAGATGACAGTGGGTGACAGGAGCGGCCACATAGCGAGTGTTCACTGCATGGCAAGCCTTTTACACGTACCCTTAGTCCTCACGACAGCCTGTGAGGTAGGGTTATAACTGCTGTCTTTGAGGAGAGGAAACCCAGGTTCAGAGAGGTTGCACTTACACTGAGGTCCACCATGGGCAAGTGGCCCAGTTGGGGTTCAAACCTGAGCTCTTCTTCCTCCAAAGGCATGTGTTTAACATGCACAGGCAAGAAAAAATGGGCAATTGACCCTGGCCTTTGGCTCCTGGCCAGGCCCTGACAGCACCTGGCTTCTCTCTTAGCCTCCATCAGCTCAGAGAGAAGAGGAGGAGCCGGTTGAGGGAAGAGAGATCATAGGCTCTGAAAACACTTAGCTGGGACGCTTGCTGGGTTGCAAGGAGGTGGTTCCCATGTTGGCATGTTCTCGGGGGTTCCAGCCAACATGCTGGGCTCAGCGATGGCACAGAGCCAGGTGCTTCTCCACCTCCTTTCTCTGGCACCACCCTCACCCCTGCTCAGTACCCCGGCACTCACTTTTGACGCATGGCTTGGGGCACCAACTTCTGGGCTGGCGGGATCTGGACTCGGGCAGCCTCCCCCATGGCCTGAATCCAGGCCTCCTGCTCCTCGGGGCTCTCGGCACTGAAGAAGTAGGTGCGGACCCCAGCATGTTCGGCCTGTGGGGAGAGGCGGTGCGTGGAACTGGCCCCAGCCTCATCCACCCAGCACACAGTCACCTGTAGGGAGAAGACACCCACACCCACAGAACGGGCAGTTAGGCCGAGCACTCACTGGACCTGCAGTTCTTTTCCCCCCATGGAGCTCAGAAGCCAGGCAAGGAGTGTGCCCAACTGCTCCAGCTGGCATCTGGGTATCTACCCTGGCTAGCTCTCTGGACACCACTAGGCAGCCCAGTAGCCAGGTAAGCTTCCCTGCCCAACCTGAGGTGATTATAAGCGGGGGGGACAATTACCAGGCCCACTGTCCCATCAAGTTCCATCTTTGATTTGAAGGGCAATTATCCAACGTCTGGGAGAGATGTCCCCCCCCGCCCCCCGCCAGGAGCACATGCTAGTCTCAGCCCCAGCTTGGCCTCTGAGAAGCTAGCACTGTCTCTTCCTTGCAGAGACACAGCTGGGCCTCCATCTCCGTGGGCATGCAAGGGGCAGGCACAGACAGTCAGGGCACGCTACCTAGTTGGTGGCCAGGAGCAGGCGCGGCAGGCGGGAGCCCAGGAGAAAGCTCCTGTCCAGAGGAGGGGTCCTCACGCAGTCAGAAGGAGAAGAAGCCGAGAACAGGTCAACCAAACGCCAGAGGGAGAGACAGAGACGACGTGGCAGAAATGTTGGGGAGCAGAGGGAAGTGGGGAGCCATTCAGACTATCCCTGCTACTCGGGGCCACCATTAGGGTGACAGAACCCAGCAGGCCCAGTTCCGCCCACCAGGAGGACAGAGCGGAGAGCTCGCACCGAGGGAGTTTGGGCTGGTGGGTGGAGAGAACCCAGGGCATCTCAGGGCTACTCCCTGCCCTGTCCCTGACCAGCTCTGCAGTGACAAATCGTTTTTTAGCTGTGGCCTTAATTGATGTATCTGTTTAATGGGGCAGTATCTACCTGGTGAAAGTCAAGGTTTTTAGGCCACCGAGAAGAGATTCTCCAGAGCTAGGTTCCTCCTAGGATCTCAGCATCCCCCCAGGGGAGACCTTCAGTCTCCCAGCAAAAGCAGACGGCCCTGTTTATCCCACTCAAAGCTAGAGGTCCACGAGTGACTAAGAGTCTCAGATGTGAGCCTCATTTTGGCTTCTGATGTTATGGATGCTAAAATCTGGGTCTCTGGGGGTTGGCAGGAGAGAAGACAGGGCTCCTCTGACCAAGCCCTAGGGCTCATGTGAAATCCACAACCTCCAAATACTTCTCCAGCCAGACCACCAGCATACTGCAGTGCCTGGCCCCAGCACACGATTCTTCCTGGCAGGAGCCCGTACCCAGGGAGGGTGCGTCCCCCTTCTCTAGGGCAGAGGGCCTCCTTCCTCTGGATCTGCCAGTCCCCAGCCTCCAGCAGGGGGCCCCGCACGTGGGCAGAGGCTGGGAGGTGCTAATGAGAATCCAGCAAAGCTGTAAGGGGCACTTTAGGGGTGAGGGTGGAAACAGGGATATGGAGACCAGGGGCCCAGGCAAGCCCTCTGGAGTGGAGAATGTGGGGTTGCTGTAGAGAGACACAGGTGGGCCTTGTGGCTGGCAGGAGTGGGCAGCAGATAAATGAGTTTGCTAAGCACCTAACGAGCGTCCTGTGTGTGCAGAGCTCTGCTCTGGGCACCAGTCAAGGAAACAGAGACATGTATTTTGTACTTGAAGAGCTCACGGACAAGCTGGAGGACAAGACCCGTCCACAGGGAAACCAGGAGAGCACAAAGGTGCAGAACAACTGCTCGCTAGAGGACAAAGGCAGAGGGCCTGGGAGACAGGCCGGGACGGGGACACCAACCCAAACAGTCAGAGGGGGCCAGAGGATCGAAGGTGGTGCCTCGATGGGGTGAAGCCCCCTGCGCCCCCAGGGGGCTGGCTTAGGAGGAGGCTAAGGCATTCCACAGTAGGCTGGGCTGACACAGTGACTAGCTCGTTATCAGCCAGCCAAGGGTTTCGCTCCGTGGCCCAGGAGGACAAGCCTCCCATCT
This sequence comes from Smutsia gigantea, assembly GCA_032199065.1. Classification (NCBI taxonomy): domain Eukaryota; kingdom Metazoa; phylum Chordata; class Mammalia; order Pholidota; family Manidae; genus Smutsia; species Smutsia gigantea. The sequence goes on from JAVSCE010009186.1 coordinate 39,757, forward strand.
GTCTCAGTTCTCCCTTCCCTGGGGAAGGGACACTCAGTAACCAATCGGAACCTTTTGCGGGTCACTGAGCACAGCCCTCAGAAGTGGGTTTTAAAGAGGGGAGGGGAGGAAAAGGAGGAGAGGGTCTGGTGGTCCGGAGATCTGGGGGTTTGTGTGTGTGGGGGTGTGGGGGTGTGACTGTCATTCGGGACGTTGATCCAACACCTGGTGCTGGCAGAGCTCCGAGCCGGAGCGTGTTTCTGTGCACAGGTCTGGCGGGGTGGGTGAGACGGGCTGCTGGAGTGGGGGGGGGGGGTGTGTCTGCATCTAGCAGGACTGTTTGTGGTTGGTTAAACAGCGTGTTCCCATTTCCCCAGCTAGAACCTGGCTCCCTGGAGCCAGAGTCTCCTTACTTGTTCATTCTGTTCACGCCTCTGGCAGACAGGACCCCGGGAGGTGGGGAACTAATTATGTGCCAGAGGAGTCCCTCCTTGTTCCCAAAGCAGCCCACACTCCGTATGCTGCACACCTCTCTGCTGTGGCCTGGTGACGGGTCTGAAGGACAGGAAGGGGCAGAATCACTGAGGCCCCAGAGGCGCAGGCACTGAGCCAGTGTGAGCTGCAGCAGGTCCTGCCATTTCACGCCACAGCTTTAGGTTTTCAGGGTCTTGGAGAGCAATTCTCAATTTGGGGAGAGAGTGCTTTGTACTAACAAAATGCATAGCCGATACCATGATTTTATATTTTCACAGTGAAAAAGAAGCCATGGTCCTTGCATCATAAAATATAAAAAGGGTAAGGGATTTTTATCGTTTTTAATGGGTCATGAATTTTTTAATGTGGAAAAACACTGGCCTTGGCCTAGCCGGCCGCAGGCATGTCTTTGATGTGCGGGTCCCCCAGGGGTTTGGAAGGCGTGAGGCTGAGCAGGCAGGGAGGCGGGGGCATCTTCCTGGACACTTTCTGTCAAGTTGTTATCTAACAAGGTTTGCATTTCTTGGTTGTAATGAAATTCAACTCCTGATTTTCTCTAAAGACTGAAATTTGAGAACGTTTGATGGGTGGGGTCTGGTGTCCTGGGTCCAAGGAGGGAAGAAACCTCACCAGCCCACAGCTCTTGCCTCTGCTGGGCGGGATTTCCAGGTGCCAGGGCCCAGGCCACTGGGCAGAGGGTCTGTGGGCTCGGGATGTAACTATTTCTCCCCCAGGAAAAGCCAAGGCACATTTCTACTGGCTCGCCTAGGGAAAAACTACCGGCCCAACTCCTGAGAAAAGAGAAGGGGTGCTGGCCCAGCCTCACCTTAGCCTGACAACAGCCTGTACTGAGTCCAGGAGCCACTGCCTACTGCTCCCCCTGCCCCCACTTGGGATTCCCTCAGGAGGTGGTTCTTGATCCTTCTCCATTCCCGCATGTTCTAGAAGAGCAGGCCTCCCTCCCGCCCCTGACCTTGGAGAGGAAGGCCACTGACCTTAAAGGTGTGTTTTCGGCTAATGTTGTCTGAGGGCTGCACCGCAGCCACGCGGAAGCTCAGGAGGGGGATACTGCCCAGGATGTTCTCCTCCTTCTCATCTGTAGGTAAACAGAGGCACAGGCAACGGGTGTGTGTGTGTGCGTGCAGGGGGTGGGGAGAGGAGCGTATCAGCCCCATTGTGAGAAACAGCAATAAATATTTGCTGCTCACCTACCACTGGTCAGGCACTCAGGGCCACCACACAACCACACAGGGTGTGCTCTGCACAGGGTCAATGGGCAGGGACCCTGCAGCTGGGGAGCAGACACTTTCTGGACACTGGGACCACAGAGATGAATGAGAGCGAGGTAGTTGCCCTCACTCAGGGAGCTGACATCCTAGTACACAAGTAAATGACAGCTAATGTTTTGGGGTCTTCACTATACGTTGGGCACTGTTCTAAGTTAAATGCCTTAACAGATTCAACTTTCCCAACAATCCTGTAAATAGGTACTGTTATTACCCCATTTTATAGGTAAGGAGGTCCTGAGACACAGAGGGGTTAAGTAACTCATCCAAGGTTACATAAGTAGGAAGTGGTGGACGGTCTTTGCACCCAAGAGGCTGACTCCCAAGCTAGTATTCTTTTTCTTTTAATTAAGGTATCATTGATTTACAATCTTATGATGGTTTCACATGAGCAACATGGTTTCAACATTCACCTATATTATCAAGTCCCCCCATCCACCCCATTGCAGTCACTGTCCATCAGCGTAGTAAGATGCTATAGAGTCACTACTTGTCTTCTCCATGACCTACCTATATTGTAAGTGCTAATTATAATGCCCTTAATCCCCTTCTCCCTCGCTCCCCACCCAGCCACCCTCCCCAACCCCTTCACTCTGGTAACCGCTGGTCCCTTCTTGGAGTCTGTGAGTTGCTGAGTGCTTAAGCATTCTGCTCTCCTTGATGCTGCTCCAAACAAGACAGTTCCAACAGCAGTCCCTGCAGCCCGCTAATGAGAGGACAGGGCAGGGCCAAGCGGACAGTCCCTTCTTGGGCTCTGGCCCCTCTGGGTGACTGCTTCTAAGGTTCTCTAGGGTACCTGGCAGCAGCTTGCTTTGGCCTCTCCTGACAGACGCCCCTCCTCTTAATGGTCCCCGTGTCTCTATAGGTAGACACCTGCCTGCACAGCCTCCTGGCCCTCTGGGCTCCCAGGATCAGGCTAACAATCAGCCTGTCATCTAATTCATCCTGGATCTCCAAAAGAGCCTGAAGGATTAGCTCGTCAGGTCCCCAGCGGTCAGCGGGAGGCCAGAAAGGGCGAGCGTGCTCTGTGGACAGGTGAGGGGTAACTATGAGGCCATGGTAAGACCCTCCTCTTTCCCTGGGATAGTTCCTTCCCCAGGCTGGAGACCCTGTCAAACCCTCAGTTAGGGTTCAGAAGAACACTACGGACTATAAACTCTGCTAGCTCCCCTTCTCCTCTGGTCTAGGGTCCAGCTTCCTGTGCAGACCTCAGCATGGTACCCAGAGGAAGGGCCGGGCCGAAGGATCAGGAGGGACTCGGGCCCTGCTTCAAGGCCTCCATCCTCTGGAGGGGACAGGCCCCCTGGTTGGCAGGGTTTAGGGATCTTCTGAGAATACCTTGCAGTGGATTATGGTCCCATCACAGTCCCCTTGAGCCCACAGCTTTTTGAGGGTCTACCCTCGTGCAGGTCCCACAGTCTCTCCTGCAGAGAGCCTGGCCTGACGTCCCAGGGGCCAGCGCTGGGGGCCTGGCCTGGGCAGATTCGTCTCTCCTAAGCTTGGGGTTTCCTCTGTGACTGGACCCTGGGTACATAGACTCTTCCTGATTTTTCTCTCTGGGGATCAGGTGGCAACAACTTAGGCACAGGGACAGCAGTGTTCTGGAGGGTCAGCTGGTATGACTTTTGTCAAGGTTAATGATTCACTGAGTTGTTCCCAGAAGGCCTGGAAAAAATCAGGGTTCTGCCGTTCTTGTGGCATGGAGGAAGGGAAAGTGCCTCTCCTGCTCCTAAGCCAGTTTACCTTGTCCTCTAGTGGCTCTGCATCAGCACGACAGGACCATCACTGTCACCAAACCTCGTGAGGTCCCTGGCACCCCCCATGACACAGCTGCTCTATGTGTTTTAAGAATACCTTCCCAGAGGCAGCTGAACCAAAGTGGTAAGAGCTTTGTCCTCCTCACCCCTTTATTTTGAGAGGGTAGGGAGTGAGTGTTAGGGTGGACAGAGGGTAGAAACTGGGGGATGTTCAGTTTATTCAACACGGATTGAGAACCTGTTACGAGCCGCACACTGGTTTTAGGTGCATGGGTCCAGTAGGGAACGCAACAGACCAGACTGCCACCTTCCCAGACTGGATCAGGCTGTCTGGTGAGCCCAGAGGCAACTCAACAGACAAGCTCCAATTAGCAGGTGGCCTGCTAGGAGTGACTAGGGACCTTCTTCTTCTTCCTCCTTTGGGCCCCCAATCCACCCTCTGCAAACTTCACCATCGGTCACATGACCGTCCCGTTTGCCCATGGAATTGCCAGTCAGGGCTCTGCACTCTGCCTGGAACCTGGCAAGGTCTTGGTAAATATTGTTAAATGCAATGTGAGTGTGGGGGTTAGCAAGCGTGCTTTGTCTTTATCCCACAGTCACACAGCCAGTGCTGGAGACTGCACAGAGAGATCTGCACCCCTCCATGCCACCACTGTCCATCCAGAGCACAGCCAGAGATCTGGCAGAATGAGAGAAAAGGTGGGCCCCGGCTTCCTGCCCCCTGCCAGACTCAGGCAAGCCCACCTTTATAGTAGAAGAGGCAGCGATCCACCAGGACGAACCAGCGCTTGTTCCACTGCTTAACCCCGGAGCTGGCCTGCAGGATGGGAGGGACAGTGAGCTGGGCAGCGCAAGAGGAGGGATGCGGTGGAAAGAAGGCTGTGCTAATTACAGGGGCATCTTGCCTTGTTGCAGCTCAGCCACTAAGAAATGGCAGGCACTCCCTTGAGGCCTCTGATGCAGGGAACTGATATTAAATGATACCCTGTGACCTTCCAGTGCTATCATTCTGGGCCTCAGGGCCTCCGTGGGGAAAAGACAAGGGGGAGGATGAGCCCGAATGAGTGAGTAGGAGGCAGGCAGGGAGAGCGGCAAGGTCAATCTAGGGAGAACTGGTAGACCTCTAGGCTAAAGACGACACCCCTCCCTGCACAGCTGAGAATGGGGCCATGGGGTGCTCCGACTGGGCTGGTGACGCAGCATATTTCCAAGTCACTACTTCCACCCATCAGGAGACCTGGCTGGATGCCCAAATTGGACAATAATTTTCTGTGTGATCTTGGGAAGAAATCACACTTGTCTGAGCCTTTATCAAATTAGGAGATTCACTCACAGAGACACACCAAATGGGATGTGGGAGGACAAACCAAATACAGATGCACAATCATATTCTATATGGAGGAATGGCAGCGCTGTGAGGGGAAAGCAGCGGTCGGTCATGGCGGACAGAAAGGCAAAGGAGGCCTCACCTGCTTGAAGAGCCAGCCCGCCTTGGTGACAGGCGCACCGGGATTCCGCTTCATGGAGTGCGAGCGCTTGCCAAAGGCGGCCGCCTTGCGGGATGCTCGGGGGCCCTAGGGAGGCAGAGGGAGATGTGGCCGGACTTTCCCCCCTCCTCCTTTCTGTACCTCCTGCTGTGAGAGGTGGAGCTGTCTCGCTAGGGTTACCTGGGCGCCCTTAGGCTGAGAGGCCTAGGTGTGTGTGTGGGATCTGTTCCTAACTTAAGAGCGTGGCCTTCCAATTCTTTGGCTCTTTTCCTTGTCTCTAAAATGGGCTTCAAAATAAAAGTCCTACCTGTCTCACAGTGCTGTGGGCTTGGGGACGTTTTTGAGGAGAAAATAAGATTTTTCATTTTGCTCCTGGCCTGCCCTTCCCCTGTCCTTACTCTCTGCCTCTTTCTGGACCCCGTTCAACTCCATCACCATTTCTCAGGGTTCTGTTCATCCTCAAACGTCCAACATGCCACAGGGCAGGGAGGATACACGGTGTTTTCCTAGCCCCTCACTGCCGCATGGACACTGTCATTTTTCCGCATTCTGGCAACATCTGTCTCTCAAAGCACTGCTGATCTACTGGTCAGCCTTTCTATCACTATCGGCTTCTGGAACATTCGTTCAGAGTCTAAGGACTTTGACGTCAGTCATCCTCTTCGTTCTAAGTCTTGCTCTCACTGTGGCGTTGTTCTTGAGGAGGAATCAGCCAATGCCCTAACTTTATACAACTTTGACATCCTCAATTCCCAAATCCTCTACCTCCACCCCAGCCCCACCCGCTCACTGCCCCAGCTACACCTGAGACCTGGTCAACACCCAACAAGCCACTTCACCACTAACCTCTCCCTTCTATGTTTCTATGTTCTGATCACAACATTCCATCCTTTGGGCTTTCTCACTCCATTACTCAGCCATACCAGGTTTTCTACTCCACTGGGGACCCCAGCTTCTTAATGCATCCCTTTTCCTCTGTATCCATCAGCCACCTCTGGTTTTAGTCATTTCCCTACAAAGCTTGGGTGTCATGGTAGAGAAGATCTGCTTGATATTCTCTAAAGCCCCAAATCCCACATTAATCAAATGATCCACCCTCCCTGCACTCACAACTAGTTTACGGAGCTGCTAGGGAAGACCACACAGCAGTACAGACGAGGCCACCGCAGACCCACGGTCCCCAACCCCAGCCGGGCTCAGCCCGGGACAGCGGTTCTGCCCCACGCCCTCACTGCTCTCTCGAGCCCTGCAGCCTCCCTGTCTGCCTCTCTACGGTGGACCTGGCTCCTCCGACACAGAGAAAATGGAAGTCATCACACACATACTTCCTCAATTTCACACCCTTTTACCTAGAAAATTATTGCCCTCACCACCATCTTTGCCTCTTTCCCTCCAATGTCAAAAGGAGGGGCATTTTCCTCCTTTCCAAGGCAGACACATTCCAACCCGCCGTCTTCTCCGAGACTTTGCTTCACCAATATCTCCTCTTAAATCTACCTTCAACTTTCCTTCTTTTCTGGCTTCTTTTCCTGAGGAACGTGCTCAGTTCTCCCCACCTTAAAGCATCTGCTGTCTGTCTGTCTCTTCCTCTCTTTCTCACACACCCCCACACACTGGAATTCCCACGTAAGCCTTCAGCCGCTGCCCACTGTCAGGTCACACCTTCCCTCCCCTCTCTGGCTTCTGGGCTTCTCTTCAGGAAGAGGCTACTGGGAGGAGTCCCACCCACCTCTCCCCCTCTATTCCTAAGCCTCCTCCACCTCTTTTCTGAAATGGGCATCGCAGTGTCACTGAAGGAAGGTCACTCCATCTTTGACTATTCTGACGCATTGGACGACATTAACCTTCTGTCCTTCTGGACTCTTCTGCTGGTTTCTGTGACATGATTCTTTCTTTTTCAGTACCTCCTCCTTTGGTCACTGCTTCTCAACCTGCACCTCCAGTCTAAGTGTTAGTGGGCTCCACCCAAACTATTATTTACTCTCGTTTTTCTCATTATACATTGTGCCTATTATACCTGTATCATCTATACCCACTGCCTCAACTACCAGCAAGATGCTGAGAATTCTCTAATTTATAGCCGAGACCTCTCTCCAAGCCCCAGTTCATTTTGTTACCAGTTGTCTAACCAGGATTAAATACGTGCAAAGCCAGACTCATCCTCTTTCTAGCCAAACTGCTCTTGGGTATTTCTCACCTTGGTGAATGGTACCACATGGCACCCAGGAGCCCAAATCCAAACTCTGAACAGCCTCCCACTGTCCCCTCCTTCCTCCAACTCCTTAAACAATCACTTATGCAGGCCTGATAGGTCTAACTTCCTGGTGTTTCTCAAATCTGTTCTTTCTTTCAAAATCCCACTGTTACGTTTGGTAGGTCATCCTGTCTCCTTGCCGTCCACCCTCTGCAATGAACTAAGGTTATCTTTCTAAATCACAATATAATCACATCACTCTGTTGCTTAAAATTTCTCACTACCTCTAATCACTCAGAAGGGAATTCAGATCCCTCAGCACAGTGTGCAAGGACAGGTCTGTAAGATCTGGCCGGGCTCATAACCCACCTTCTGGCCCTCTGCCAGACAGGTCCCGCCGCTGACCACGCCAACCTCAGTGGTCCTGCCCCACACCCCTGTGCCTTTCTCACCTTGCTCTTCCCTGGGGCATAGGGGCAGCCCCACCTCCCTTGTACACTGACAAATCCCAACTCACCCTTTAAAGCCTAGAGCAGGACCCCTACTGCACGAAACACCCCTGGTCCCCGGAGCAGTCCGCTGCTCCTCCTCTCTGGACACCCTTACCGTCTCACTCACCACCCCACAGTGGGACGGCTGGCTCCTGCCCCTTCGCTAGACTGTGAGCGCGCTGCAGGGAGGAAGCTGGCTTGGTTCGGATCCATCACCAGAGCCCAGCAAGGTGTCTGGTGATGGCAAGCACTTAGTTACTACTTGTAGAAGCAAATAAAGAAGAAAGTGGGCTTTATTATAATGTACCCCCAAAACTAGGAAATCAAATTATTTTCTGAACTTTGCTAGTGAAAATCCATATAGAATGGCTGAGGTGAGCTATCTGAAGTCATGTACCACCCTAAGAATATGCAAACCCCCAAGTCCTTCCTTTCCTCTGAGCTATCATCTGTCACAGCTTCACCTCTGGCCACTCAGGAGCTGCTCCCTGTCCATCACCACGTCAGCCGTTCCCCTGCCAGCCCCGCAATGCGCTGGCTTCCTTATCTTTCTGCCACAGCTTCTCAGGGACCCTCTGCCTTGGGTCAACCCAACCATCTGGCTCCCCTGCTTTCACAGTTAGGCTATGAGCAGCGCCGGAGGCCACCATGCACACCCATGGACCGGAGCCACACAGATGCAGTCTGAGACCTTGGAGGACCTTTTCAGCATCATCGAGCGGTGTTTCATAGGCCCCCCGTTAATGCGGTTCCTGTTCTCCAAAACCCTGGGAGTATTTTCAAGCCTCCAGTGCCTCTCCACTCAACCCAGTCCTCTCAGCAGAAACCCCGACCTCCTATTCCCTGAAAAAGTTGAGGACATCAGGTAGGAATGTCCGGAACTTCCTAGACAGCCCACCTCACCCTGCCCCAGCCTCACACGCCGTTTTTACGCAGTGTCAGCAAGCATGCCCTTTCCCCATCCAGGCGAACTCCACCTGTCCCCACAGGAATGGGACTCACTGGCTATCCCCCTTCTCTTATCTACTGAGTCATTTCCCTTCTGCATCTAACATTTTGAAACAAAGCAAAATGAACAAAGAAAACGTCCCATCTTGCATAACTTCTGGCTTCCAAACCCCCACCCTTCATTTCCCCCAACAGTCAGGTTTCTTTAAAAATATACTTTAAAAAATATTTCAAACGTTTCGGAAAAGCAGGGGTTACATCACCACTACACGTTGTCTTTTTCCCTAATAAAACATGACACACAGAGCTGGAGTTCCTCTTGGGCCCCTCCCGTCTCATTACCTTTCTCTTCGTCCCAAGAGGCAACCACTGACCCAAAATTAGTCTGCTTGCCCATGGTTAGGTAGCCTTGTGCTGCAAGTTTATCTGTAAATAGGTAGCCTCGCTTTTCATGTTTGTATATGTCACATAAAATGATATCATATTTTCTATATTCCGCAGCTTGCTTTTCACTCAACATTATGTTTTCAAGATTTATCCTTGTTAATTCATATAGCTCTAGACCAATTTCATTTTTATGTAGTACTCCATTACTGTCAAGTTTCTTAGAAGAGTAGTTTCTCCTCATCAGTGTTTCTATATCTCCCATCTCCTTGCCCTTGTCTGGCTTGCCTTCTGCCCTCATCACACCCTTGGAACTGTCCCCAATCACCACAAGGTTGCTAAAGCCCATGGACACTTCAGCCCTTACCTTACTAGACCTCTCTGCAACATCCTCTGGATTACTTCTTCCCCTGAGGCTCTCTTCCTCCCTCCTCCTCTCGTTCTGAGCTTCCAACTGCACGCCCTTTGTGAGTTATTCTTCTTTTGCTCTGCCCCTAAATCAGCAGCTGTCAATGATGCTGGGGCAACTTTGTCCCCCAGGGGACATCTAACAATGTCTGGAGATATTCTGGGATGTCACAGGGCAGGTGCTCGGTTTTCTACAGTGAGAGGATAGTCCCGCACGACAGAGAATTATCCAGCCCCAAACGCGGACAATACCAAGGTTGGGAAGCCCTGGTCTAGATGTCAGCCTCTACAAGGTTCTGGTTGAAGCCCTCTCCCCTTCCCATTCTCCTCCTTGCATCGCCTCACCTGCTCTATGGCACCTGCAGACCCACTTCCTAGGATTTCTACCTGTCAGCTTGCCTTGGCACTGGACTTACCCGGATGCTGGGCCGCTCTGGAGGGACCTCGGACACCATGTTGTGGTTGGGTAAGTCACAGTTGGTAGTGGCCGGGCGTTTGCCACCTGCCTTGTTGGACATGTCCAAGGCCGATCTGATTTCAAATAGACCAGAAGAGAAGACCAGTCAGAGCCAGGAAACGACGGACAGCGCCCATCCCTTTTTCCACCCGCCACCCCGTTCAGCAGCAGCACAGACTTAGACCCCCTAAGTGCTGTCAAGAGGTCATCTATGCTGCGGCCTCTGCTCTTCTTAAATTGTATCTATAATCCTGAACATTTTCCTCTTTCTTTTCTATAAACTTATTTTAAAAACCTAGACCCTAGGACTCCCTTTCCTTCTAATTTGAAAGACACAATGGCCCAGGTGACTATGAGAGTCGTTTAATTATCTTTTCTTCTTTCATTCACTGAGCTAAGATCCATTTGGCCCTCACGGTTATATGAGATTCCCTCCCAGGCCTCTGGGTGGCGTGCCGATCCCAGACCCGTCTCACTCCTTGCCTCAACCTACGGGACGCACTGACCTGACATCTGCTAGATTCTGGGAAAAGCAGATGAGGGTGTCAAGCCACATGGGTCTCAGAAGCTTCGAGTCCTCAGAACTGAGGGGAGCGGCCCTGAATCCCTTCTGCTTGGCTTATCCCCCTCGTCCCTTCCCCTTCCCACCTGCAAAGTGGCAGTGGAGGGTAGCAGGGAAGGATGGAAAGGTTAAGCAGCAAGTGGGGGCAAACATACGTTTTCAAGTCGAATTTTTTGTTTTCCCCTGGGACCTGGCCAGTCACTGGGTGTAGAAATGTGTTTCGTCTTTCATTGTGGCTGGAGAGGCAATAAAGAGAAAGAAGTGATAAAAATGTAGAAAGCAGAGATGCAAGCCACAGGGAGGACCAGCTCTGGGCGGTGACAGGGATGGATGACCACATAGGCACTTGTCCCGCTGTCTTCCAGTGGCAGGATCCACGAGGGGCTAGGTGGTCGCTGGGCTGTAGAAAGAGCAGCTGCCCTCAGTGGGGGCGGTGTGGGGATGACACCTTCCACCAGGCAGTGTTAACCACTTCCAGAGGTCCCTGCGGCTGGAAGTGAGCCCCCCTCAGCCCTTCCAGCCGTCAGCCAGGTGGCCTATGTGGGCGGTGGGGAGGGGATGCCGATAGGTTCACGTGTGGCAGGTTCTCTCCTAGAACAGCTCCCACCACTGCTCCACATTAAAACCGCTCACTCATTATTTGCTGAAAGAATTCTCTTGTGACCTTGGACTCCTCCTTCCACTGCTTTATATTCCATCTCTTCCTTTAAATGAAATGAGAAATCCATGAATTCCATTCCTGAGCTTGGGCTGGGACCCACCCACATTCTAAGTCCAGGGTCTCCCCATTTAAGGGGCTACTTGGTCGAGCTGAGACCGCAGGAGCTGTCAGGCACTGAGGTCAGTGCTGGCTCAACAGTCAGGTCTAATTAAGGGATGCCCTGGCCCGGAAGAGGGGTGGGGTGTTGTGAGGTCAGGCTGCCAGGAAGTAGGGGGGAGCATGGACCAGGGGCATATGGGGGGCAGAACTGGGGAGGCTCCTTTGGAAGGCCCTGCTGTGGCTCTTCCGGCTGAGTGAATGCCAGCGTGGTTCCCTGGTGGCTGTCATGGGAGGTAAGGGAGGAGGGCTGGTGCAGTGGGTCTAAGCCACAAATCGCAGCCATCTGAGATGGACTCTGCAAGCTGGGGACCGCTTGGCAAGGACATTGTAGGAGATTCAAACATCCAGTCAGAAGGGGGCTGGATGAGTTTTAAGGTCCTCTTCCCTCAGCCGTCTTGAGAAATGCTATGAGAGCCCAGAGTAGGTCCAGTCCACCCCAAGCAGCAGGTGCTTGGACAGAGCCCGCTTGGGCTGCCTGCAGCTTGTGGGTCCCGACCCCAAGCCCCACCAGCACTCTGGCAGCAAAGGGCCAGCACTCTGCCTGGCAAGCAGCGGGTCAGCTGGTACCAAGGCAAAGAGATCTATACTCGGTCCCCTCAGCACGAGAGAGAGGTGAAATAACCATTTGGAGACACCCTTTTCAATCGCCCAGGACACATCCCAGCCCTTGAGCTGTCTGCTGAAAGTAAAGATAAATCAAAGGGTGATTTTTCAGCTTCCAGACCAGTCATGTTCAGATCGAATCCCCAGGCACGGAGGAGGTAGGAGCACAGAGGGCAGGGGACGACGGCCAGGTGGAAATTCTGGTTTTGCTGTCCAGGCTTGCCAGCTGGGACCCTGATTTGGCCAGCGTCCACCAGGCCTGGGTTCTCATTCTAGCATGTGGACAACCTGCTCCAGCTTCTTAAACTTTATTTCCTCTTCCCTCCCAGATCCCACAAGGATGCTCTCTGTAACTGCAGGGGGTCGTTGCAAGCAACAGCAGCTGTTCCCAGGCCCCTGCCTCCCTGGCTCTGCCCTTCTTGGGGCTCAGGGGGCAGGCAGTCCATGACAACAAAGGTCCTTGGAGTGTCAAGGTCTTTGCCTTCCTAGTGGCACAGGACACCTGCCTCCCACACCCGCAGCCCAGTTCCCGTCTGCTCTACGTGTTCCCTGTGCTCACTGCTGGAACCTTCCCTGGAGGCACTGGGGCAGACACACACACACAGAGAAGCAGACTCAGTCTGCTGTCAGCTGGCACAAGTCTTTCAAAGCACGGCGGATTTCTCCCTGCCCTAGACTGTCCTACCCAGCAACCTCTACAAATGACGTCCTCTCTCCATCCCAGCGCTACCAACTTCAAAATAGCTTCCCCTTCACAAGCACTGCAATGCAGCAGTCATTGACCTAACTGCTCTCCCTTCTGCAGGTCGTGTCAGGCAGGCCCCTCGCTCTGGAGCCCCCGGATCCAACAAGCGGCCAGCTTGGCCTGCTCTCACCTAACTTGGCCCCACGGTCCACTGAAGAAATCCCTACCTGACCCGTCGATCGGCCCGAAACTTCAACATTTTTTTGGCAGCTCTGGCCCCCGTTCGGCAGCCTCAGCGGACCCACCGGCCACCCTGCTCCTACCATCCCTCTGAGAGGTAAGTCCTCCGGTCCCGGGGCTCAGGGCACTGCAGCCAAGCTCCAGGGCCAGCCGAGGCAGGCTCTGCCGATCCCCCTCCTTCAGGCTCCAGCCTAGGGGAGGGGAGGGGCTCCCACTGGGTGGTGGCAAGGGGTCCCAGGTGCCCAAGGGAGCTTGTGGCTTCTTAGCATTCAGCCAGAATGGAGAGAAAGCTGGAGGCAGAAAAACTGAGCAGGGGATGATATCCTCCCCATTCAGGTCCCCAAGGAGGAAAGGCTGAAACGGAGAGGCAGGCGCACACAGAGCAGGTGTACAACTTCCAGGTAGTCCGACCTCGCTGAGCTAAGGACACCAAGTGGCTGGGCAGGCGGAGGCGTCTGGGGCTGTGTTCCCACGTGCACAGCAGCAGCTCACGCCAGCCTGACCTGCAGGAAGACAGTGCTCCCTGCCTCCCGACTCCCAGCCCCGAACACAGGCCCTTGGGCTGAAACCGGCTTGCTTCTCGGAGACCCTTGCGATCCTGTGGGCACAAGGGGTCGGTGACGCTCCAGACTCGCGTGCTGTGGCTGCCGTGGCCAGGACACCGAACTTGATTAAGCCTCCTGTCTCCTCGCAGCCTCCCAGCCTTCCTCGTGCACTGACAGGAGCAGAGGGAACGAGGCTTCGCCGTCGCGTCCCCCTGCGTGCCCCTTTAGACACAGCCCCAGCTGGCGTGCCCTCCGCTCGGGGTGGTCCAGTGGATGAGGAGCAATGGAGCACGTGGGTGTGGGCGTCGTGGAGCTGAGCTGGTAGCAAGGAGCCGCTTCTTTGCTCTGGTGAGATGAAAGGAAAGCCACCTCCCAAAGCTTCTGAGGAAGAGGGCAGCAAATGGGGCTCGGAGGGGAGTCATGGTGTGCTTATTTCTGAAAATCTTCCCAGATAGATGCCCTGTGATAAATTCCAGCTGGTGACTGCCAGATCTGCTCCAGGGCAAGGGAGCTTTCTCCAGAGGCTGAAGATGGCCAAGTCTCCCCTCTTCCCAATGTCCTTGGACTGCAGGGGCCTTCTGAAGGTCACCTCTTCCATCCCCCTGCCTCTAAGGTACACCCACTTGCCAATCAAGCTCCTGAAGAGCCATGGTTGTTTGTAAAGGGTTCTAGCAAAGGAGGCTGCAGACTGCCCGTTATCTTACACTGCCGCAATGTTCTTTTTTTGATATCAAATTTCAGCTCCTCTGGCTTTCAGTATTATTCCATTTTTGTCTTCGGATGACAGAATCCCTTCTGACCAAGGTGGTTCTTTTTGGCAGCACCAGGCATTCTGTTGAATCACCGTCTATTGTTATGGCAATTCTGTGATACCACAACAGACACTGAGAAGGAAGGGCTCATTTAAATTTTTTGGACTGATGACAGAACTCAGTCAGAGAACAATGCAATCAGTGGAGGAAAAGCAAATGGACAGCAGCATTTAGCCCGAGATCAGATGAGCTGTTTGGAGATGGCTGGGTTCAACAGCTCTTGATATCTAAGCAACAAATCCTAAATCCAAAAGGTCAATATATTCAGCCACTTAGTAGTACTTGGGCAAATGTTTTATCCTGACAGGCTTCAGCTTCTCCCTGTCCTAGCCCAGGTACGTGAGCCCTGCTGTGGTCATGGAGATCCAGGCCCTCTCCTGATGGCCACTGGCTGGAGGTCTCTACGCACACACAGTAGGTGCCCAATAAATATCTGCTGAATGAATGAACAAATTCCCCATGCTCTGATTTAATTTTTAACCACCTGCATTTGGAGTATGACATTCTATTACCGAGGGCTTCCCTATCTGTGTGCTCTCTTAAAATTAATTACTTCCTCTTCAAGAGAGATGCTCTGTTTCTGCCCCCTCACCCCCCCCCACTCAGCTCCCCTGCCTGACTCCCCTTTGAATATATATAGGTTGGCTTTGATCCATCTTCATTAGGAGGGGAAGAAAATTAAGCTCATCTGCACAGGAGGAGGGGGTGGAAGTGCATTGGGAAAATGAGTTTTCTTCCTCTGGAAGGCAAAAATATCCCTTTCTCTTCAAGTGGAGCTCAGGGGCCTCCCACAGCCTTTGCTTAAGTTGCAAGTTAAATTACTTCTCCCATGCCCGGTGGAGATAAGGGAATAGCAATGGAGGCTCAGGGCTTTCCCCTGCTTGTTGAGAGCTCTGAAATCCTCAGGTTTAAGCCAGCCCACAGAAGGCCTAGCTGGGTTTCTTTTCCTTCTCCACTAAATTGTACCAAATGACAGGTTATTTTAGGTTGGACAGCAGGAAGAACTTACAGGGGGCAGAATATTACAAAAGGGAAACAAAGACAGGTAATTAGCTTTCTCTCATCTTTCCTTTCCTTTTGGGATGTCAAAGGCATCCACTGCTCAAGGACAAACGGTTATGAAAACATCTCCAAATGAACCTCCCAACTTCCACCCAAGGAAAGGGAGAATCTCAAGGAGGAAAGGAGATTTTGTGATGGAGGCAGGATCATCCCTAAATTCCTCGGTTGTCCACTAGGTGGTCACCTTATCCAGGGTACCTGTGAAGGTGGCCCCAGTGACAGTGCTCTCAGTGGGAAGAGAATCTGGTATGATCAGATTTTCAGTCCAAGACCCAACATAAATTAGCAACGGAACCTGACTTCTATGGCCCTCAGTCTTCTCATGTGCTAATGAGGTATCTTCTAATTCTATGAAATAATAGCTGTGGACTTTCAAAATGTGAAATGTTTTATGCGTAAGAGATAATGGCTATGATCATTCTGCTTAAAACCAAATCAAGAAAAAGGCCAGATGCCAGAGCTAGAAAATGAAAACGCACAGTCTCAGGCTTAAAAAGACTCTGATGGGGCAGGACCTCTGGGCGTCCAGGCGCTGGCATTCCAGAAGTGCCCAAACCAAGAAATTACGGTGAAAAGATGCAGATCCTCTCCACCTTCCAAGCATGTGTCTCTCCATCTAGTTAGGGCTTTTCTACAGTGCAAGACACACCCCAGCCCCTAAGTCCCAGTGACAGCCTCATCATTGAGGTACGTGTACTGACTCATCTCCAAACACCTTCCCCAAGAACCAGCATCTATCTGGAGTCATACCTGATGCTACGCAGCCAAGAGAGCAAAATCAACCCAGGTCTTCATGACCCTTTGCAGGCATGCATGCTTGCACACCTGTGTGCTATACACACACCCAGGCTCCTCCCGTGATAAATACTGAACTAGAGAAATACGCTCAACTCCTTCACCCTCTGGGTGCCTCTTGGTTATCTGCTGTACACCAAGCTGCCTCATTTCCACAGCTCCTGAGAACCTGCTGACAGAGAATGAGCCCTGGCCAGGCTTCCCCATCCCGAGGATGCCTTGGGCTTCTGGCATTACAGCTCATTAGATGGAGGGGCCTGTGAGGTGTGGGAAGGAGGGCTGCCTGTGGCCCAACCCTCCCACTTTCCTTCCTCCCCCCAGCATTCAAATTCCAAGCTGAGCCTGTCCACACTCCAGGGAGGATTTCTGCAGTCTGCAGCGGAGAAGGTGGGGAGAGGTTTGGCTCCTGCTCTCCGCCTCCCCCTCTGGATCGCATCACAATTTTCAAGGAGCTTTATCTGTTCCAGCATTCTGTCCCAATTAAAAACCAACTCACTTTACATTTCCACCAGTCCCGACGGGCCTGATTCCTGAAGCTCCCTCAGTCATTCCTAGGGAAAAACATTTCCCCACACAGTCTCCAGGTTCTCCTTACTGCCACCACACACACAGGAGGCCAGAGGGGGTTAGACCCGAGAAGGAGCCCCTCTACAGGGCATTGGCTGTTCCATGTGCTGCCCACGGAGCAAAAGGCTAATTCTGCAGGCTCTGGGACCTAGCTGCCACCTTGCACTTGAACTTGCTACCCCACCCCCTACACCATCCCTCCTCCTAGGCTGCAGTAATTTTCAAAATGGCAAATATAGGATGTCCTCCCCCAAGCAAGCTTGGAACATCCTAAAATGCCATGTGACTGAACTGAGTGTATAAAAGATAAGACCTTCTTTCCTACTTACCTCTGCTTAACCTCACAGCCCCCATCCCCACCCCAAAGGGCCAAAACACCTTTTCCTTGCCTAGTACTTACATACAGCCAGTAATGGAATGCAGGGGGAATGCCTCCTCAGCTCAGCCCCTACCCCAGACACAAAGCAGAAGAGCAGATCAGTAGCCAAGGGATGGGAATCACAGACCTGGGGCCGACGCAGCTTCCTCCCTCCACCCTGTGCAGATGTCCATCCCTGCCTCTCACTGCACTATCTCCGAGCCACAGCCCTGCACCTTCTTTTGATTCCTGTAATAGGAAACAGGAAAGCCTATGATGGCAGGGTAAGGGGGTTACTCTTGTGTAGTCTCCAGTCTGGGTAATGATTCCTAGTGTGTGTGTGCATGTGTCTGCATGTGCACAAGCGTAGGTCTGTGCTAGTATGTGTGTGTGTGTGTGTGTGTGTGTGTGTGTGCGTGTGTCTGCATGTGCACAAGCATAGGTCTGTGTGGTGTGTGTGCATGTGCATGTGCGACTGCACACGTGCCGGGTGGTGGAGGGAATGTGAACCTCACTCAAGGGAACTTGATGGGAATCTTCAGGCTGACCTTCACCCTAGGTTGGATTACTCTATCTTCACGCTGACTATTTTCATTTATGGAATTCCATCTGTCTTCTGAAAAATGAAGATAACCTGGCTGGCTATTTGGCATAACCGTGCCAGTTACTAAGATGTCCGAGTCCTTCCTTGCGGGTGAGTGAAGGGCTGCTCCAGTGAGCCCCTGGAGTGCCCTCCCTACCCCCCTGGCCGGTGTCTCTCAGAGCCCCAGAGCCCCACAGGCACTCCAGAGCTCCAGACCAGTGTTCTTTCTGGTTATAAATTATTAAATGTCACTCCTGGGGTAGCCATTCCTTAATGTCTGGACACCGGCGGCCTACCAAGTGTTAAGAACTGTGATTCTGGGGACCCGGAAGTCGTCATAGGCAGATGGGAGGCCAGTTGCCCTAACCCAGCTTGGAGAACCGGGGCAAGCCCGCAACCTGGGCCCTGCACACGCCTCATCCTCATGCTTCTGTTTGGTTCCTTGCTCAGGGAAGAGGACGTGAAGGGAGGAGGAAAAGGAGCTGCCTACGCCTCCAGCCCAGTTTCCTTCTCTCAGCCAGCTAGGCCAGCTAGCAGCAGACGGAAAAAGGCTCCAGGCCCTTCCCCTCAGCCTCCAAGTTGCCTTCTCCTGACAGTCAGCAATGGGAGAGAGTCCCACAGGGCAATGGAGCAGGGTAATAATTAATTATCCCTCCTCCCCCTAGCTTGGAGTTGAATCCCAAACCCTTGCCCTGCAGAGGCTGAGGCAGCCCAGCTGTCCACTTCCAGACCTGGGGAAGGCCTTTGGAAGCAGCTCTCTTCATTCCTAGCTCAGCATATTCAGTTCTGGTATCCCCTGGAGAGCAGTCACCCCACCCCACCCCAAGAGAAGGAATTTTATAAAGTAAGTGTTTGGAGAGTAATGCATCTGGGCTGATGTCCCTATTTCCACACCCTCAAAAGCTACAAAGGCTTTCTTGGTTCCCAAATAAGCAATTTGGGAGGGTCAAGCTGTTCCATGCCTTTGTTTCCTTGTTTTAACACTAAAGCAATGGTAGTGAGTGATGCCATGTCCTACCAGACTAGACAGCAGAGAACAAGGGCCACGGTGCTCTGAGGGTGCAGGCCAGAGGGGAGTCCTTGCGCTAGGAGGAAGGCAAAGCCCATTCAGAGTCAGGGAAGCTGGGAGCCACTGCTGCAGCTAGAGTGACAGGAGAGGTAAGACAAACCCATCTCGTTGGTTGTCCCCAGTGCCTGCTGTTTGTCCAACCTGAGTCCTTGTCTCCAGGGAAGAAAAGGGAGAGTTTTGTGGTTCAGGGGGGACTCAGGCTCTGCAAGGCCTGCTGCAAGGACACAGGGATGACAGCACCAGCTCTTACTGGAAGCCTCTGGGGGCGTCTGGGGACTGGGATGTGGGGTGGGCAGTACTCGTAAGGGTTCATTTGGCCACACATGCCTAGGCACAGAGATGTGTGAGGGCAGCCCCATACAGAGGGCTTACAGCCAGGCCTTCTTTGCTGCTCTGCCTGGCCAGCAGCTCACACACAGTAGGGACTGAGGGGCTGTTTGCTGGAGTAGCTACAGAGGCAGGTCAGTGGTCTGCCTGCCCCAGGAGGAGGGGACATGGGCCATTCTGCTTTGGGATGCTGAGCTGTGAGGGAGAGCAGCAGGAGAGCTCAGCCTCACATCGCTCTCACTTGGGGATGCGAAGGCAGCTTCCATCTGCTCTGTGGCCCCTCCACTCCCTCCCCCCTCCCTACTGGCCAGGCCACTCTGATAAGAGTCTACAAAGCAGAGGCTTTGTCTGGGGAAGAGGAGAGCAATAAATCAATGAGAGCTGCAGAGTAGGAGACTAGGCAGTCGCTGCTAGAAGGAGCCCCGCCTTGGGGGCAGCCCAGGGTGAGGGTGGCAAGGGCAGGAGGCGTGGCAGCAGAGCTCAAGCACTAGCGGTGCTCCCTGCCTGCCCAGGGGGACGTGTGTGCTCGGCTCCCCCAGGGAGGGCTCAGCTGCTGTCTCTCCTGGACAGGGAGTAACGGGCAAGCCAGGACACAGAGGGATTGTGGGAAAGTTTGAACACCTCCTTTGGCCAGGATGAGGAGTCTGGAAATTCCCGTGTACGTGGGGGGCTTGCCAAGGGCTCTGAGGGCAGAGGACTCTCCCCAGATTGCGGTCTGCAGCAGGGAGGAGCCACAGGGAGACTGGGGACACGGGTGGCCAGTGGAACCTGCCAGAAAAGGGCTGTGTCTGGGGAGGGCCGTAGCCACCCTCCACCTCTGTGGACTGAGTATGGCCATCATGAGCTCCCCGGACATCGCAGAGGGGAAGAGTTGGATCTGGAAGGGAAAGAGTTGGAGGACTTGTGAAGAGAGCTGTCTACGGAGACACAGAAGGGACAGTGTGTGGCATACCCTTAAGGAAGAGGGTATGGGCAGAGGCCCAGGGTCAGGAGTCTCTGTGGCTGACCAGTACACACCATTTTTCCTTTGTGGGTCTCAGTCTGCCCATCTGTAAAATGGTGGTGATACCGGAGCTGCTGTGAGGACTGAACAAGACCCCGTAGTTGAAGCGCACAGGAGAATGCCTGGCACGTGACAGTCGCTTAGTGAGTGGCTGATGTTACACTCGTTGATTAAATGAGGAAGTAAAAAAAGTAGCACTATCCCAAATCAGTGTCACCCAACTGAACAGCCGTTAGCCTCTCAAATAATTAAAATTAAACAAAATCATAAGTTCAGGTCCTCAGTCCTGCCAGCCACATTTCACTGTGTCTCAACAGTCTGAGTGACAGGGCCACCATACTGGATGGACGCCCCACCACAAGAGAACCGTTTTTGGGACGGCGCTGGGCCACACACTCTCTAAGCCACCTTCCACTTCTTGTATTTTAGGATTCTGTTCATTTAATCCCAAAGCTGTTTGTCCTTCCGCCGCTGATACGCTGTCCTCAGGGAATGCAAGAACCCTTACAGTCCTCGGCTAAACCAAAAAGACTTCCCTTTATCCGCTGCCACCAACAAGTTAAAATTTAAATGAAATGATACATTCTAAAGTCCAATCAACATTAATTTGAGTAAGCCACTGTTTTTAAGTCGACGCCCCTCCAGGATTTGAAAATATCTCACTAACAGCCCTGCTGGGGGCAGGCCTGGAGGAGGCCTTTGGGAAAGGGTAAAGAGCAGCTCCGAAGGTGGGGAGAGAGGAGCTGGATGAGGAGAAAGAACAGGGGGCTGTCCCGGCTCCTGCCTTCCTTTTCCTTCCTGGATTAGCCAAAGTCTGGTGAGGCTGAAGGCAGAAGAGGGGAGAGGTTGTCTGCAGGGCCCTTGGCCCAGAGCAGGAAGAGGTGGTGAATAGTGGAAGAGAGTGAGGAGCTGCTACCAAGGACAGCAGACTTGGGAGTCTGGCTTCCCTGTCCCTTCCCCCACCCACCCAACCTGCAGCTGTGGGGACCCCAGGGAAACAACCTGTTTCTAAGCAAACAGCACAAGAAGCAGGTGCCAGAGCATGTCTCTCGATCTCGGCGGAACAGAAGAGGTGCTCCCAGCCTGGAGCCCAGAAAAGGGAAAGAGGGGCCTGGGCGGAGAGGAAAGAGGAAAGGAGGAGGCAGGGAACCAGGGAGGGGACACTCTGTCCCCTCCCCTGTCCTCCTGCCATGCAGCAGCTTTGAAGGAATACTGGGAAGGGAAGCGGCGACAAAGAGGAACAGAATGCTTTTGGGAGGCGAAAGGAGGACAAGGAAGAGATGCCATCCTGGCCCTGGCCAGGCCGGAAGCCTGTCGTAGTAAGGGACACCCGAGTAGCAGATGAATCTGCCTACAGCTGTTGGAGCAAAGGAACAATTACCCTGCCGCAGCAACCTTCCACCTGGACCTGGGACGAGCACCGCCTACATAATCTACAGGGCCCCTGGTTCAAAACTTCAGAATTTCAGGATGGTAACAGCAAAGCATTAAACCAAGCCGCTGGGCACGCGGGGCGACCGTGCAGCTTGCACCCGTGAAACCACCCCGCCAAGAGGGCCAGTTCCTCTGTGCTGTCCTCCTGGGTGCGTGAGGACCAAGGGTGGCCTAACACAGGGCGGAGTGCAAGTGGCCCCACTCCTCCCAGTGGCTACTTCCTCCACTTTCTTGGCTCCCATGTGCAGAAACCTGGCGGCCTGTGCTCCTGCCCTGCTGGGTCTAGGGGCTGGCACCTCCCCCTGGTTGTGCCTGGTTTCTGTTTGCTGTGACAGCCCAGCCCGAGGCGGCACCACCGCTGACAGCTACGGGGGGAGGGGGTGGGTTTGCCTGTCAAATCTGCCTTCAAGCCTGGCACAGGGGGTGCTCTGTTCGTGCCCAGCAGACCCTACGAGGCCAGCTGAAGTCACCATTATGTCATCGGACCTTCTCCTCCCGAGAAAGAGGCAGGGGCACAAAAGCGCTCCCGGCTAGGAGGGGGGAAAAGTCAACATTCTGGCTTCGGACACAAATCAGCCTCTCAGTTCTTGTCACAAGTTCACGTGTGAGTGCCCATCACACACAGACACACACGCACAAACACACACACACAATCAGCAGCAGCTGGAAAAGTCCGCCTTCTCTGCCTCATCCAGCAAAGCCCAGGAACTGCTGTCCACACTCCCCACACAGGTCTGACTTGTCCCGAGAAGGTGCCTGGGTCAGGAAACACAAATGTTTGGAGGCTGAGGATGGAGGGACCTGAATGAGAAGATGGGGGACAGGGACGAGAGACATCTGAACCCAGAAGATTGGCTTTTTCCCTGGATTTGTTTGCTCCCAGATGACAAACTTTGTCTTCTCAATGAGCTAAGAGTTCTCCCAGTCCCAACGCTTGGTGCGCCCCCGCCCGTTCTGTCCTGCCCCCCCAAGCTCTGCACACCTGACACTAGCAAAAGGGTGAAAGGCCAGGCACAGCCTTCCCAGCCTCCGTTGGCGGCACCCTCTCCACCTCCCTTCCAGGCAGGGTCCCAGGAAACTGGCCCATGAGAGAGGCCCATGGTGCTTCTGTCCGGAGCTCCCCAGCCCCGCTCTGGAGACAATGGCTCAGAGAGAAGGAAGGGCAGCAGCTCCAGCTTTGTGTGCACAGTAGCCGCACAAAACCATTATCTCCGCATCAGGATGGAGAATGGTCTGTATCTCCGGCTTCTGTGCCAAGTACTTCACCCCCTTGGACATCACCCTGCAGATTTCCTTCCAATAAATAGGAATGGTAGCGGAATCTGACCCAAAGCTGAGAATCTGTTTGCAGCAGTAACACAGGCTCACTGCAGTTGATGGAATGGGTCTGCCTAGTGTTTCCCTACCCTCCCAGAGCCACCCAGACAAGCAGAGTGCGGCTGGATAACCGCTGACTTACCAGCTCTTGCCCGCGGTCGCCTCTGCTTGCACTTGCCCTCATTCCTTTCACACTCAGGAACTGAGAAAAGGTTTTCCTCTAATACTCACCAGTCCCCGGTGGGTAGCAATCATTAACAGCCACACAGGCTGACTGGCCTTAACCCCTTCGGCGCTGGGTTGCCTCAAGCTGGCTGACGGATGGCCGGGTCCCCTCTGCCCAGCCCCAAGGAAGTGGCAACTCCCACCTTGATGCCGTCCACCTGAGCCATGCCGGGTCTCCCACGCGGAGAGCAGAGCTGCTCGTCGCACCCAGGCCGCCCCGCCTGATTGGAGCACACTCTCAACCTGAGGCACTAGGCTCTGGCACGATGCCCAATTGAATGAGCCCACATTATGAAATATTTGCCTAGCAGGCCGATAGAGGAGCTGGGATCTGGGGGAGGGCATGATATTTTTATTTATTCCTGGAGGAGGGAGAACAGACAAAGGTAGTCAGAGCACCCCTAGTCCAGGACGTGGATGGAAGTGCCTCGGGCTTCTCTGTCCGGGTACAGTGCACAATCCTTGAAGGCTTCTCAGCAATTTTAGCTCCTAGCTGTTTGGCTAGAGGGTTTCTCTGCCTTAATAATTCCTTGCCTCAGCTCTGGAGTTTTGGAGAGAGGAACTAAGAATTGTAATAGAAACAAGGAAGGGAAACACCTTGACAGCAAAGGACTGCCTTGATGTGCAGAAACTATGCAACCACAGGTGGTGGTCTTTATGTTTCCAAGTTGCAGAAGTCATTTTTGTATTTTTGGAGGACTCAGTTGAAAGGTGGGCAGCAATGAGTAGAGACAATCCCCTCTCTATCCCTTTAAAAATAGACAGCTGTTTTGGGAAATCTAAATCCAGCATAGAAGTATCTACTGGGAGGACACATGCAAATCTATGCAGATATGTGCAGATGAGCAGTGCCAGGCTTTCCGGAGTTAAGTCCTTGTCAGGATTTTTCTAGTGTGAGCAAGAAATCAGGTAGTTTGCACACCCTGTAAGGGAGCACCTCGCTAGTGTGTAAAGATATCAGTAGGGAGGGCTAAGAGTTCAATTAACATACTAATTAAACAGGCACTACATAGAAAGCCTTCAGGAACAGTCTAGTAGGGTTTTTAAGCCCTGATCATAAATATGAAAGGATATACAGGAGAATGCAAGTGCCTTTGTCCTACACACCCACAATTAAAAATTGTAATAGAAACACACCCTTTTCCTGCCAGGGCCCAATGGGTGATCTGGCTGCTCCACCTCTTGCCAGCCTGGTCAGTAGCTGGCACCTCCTCCTTATCACCCCTGGTTCCTGTTTGTCTATCAGCAGTCCAGCCACTGTGACTCAAGACCCAAGCTTAAACGAGCCAGGGGGCCTTATCTTATCTCCCCGGGCGCCTTCCCAGCGGCCTGATGGCTGGTTGGCCCCGGTCTCTTAAAGGGGCTGCACTGCATTCTCACCTGCTCCATTCACCCTCACGAATACCACAGAAATCTAGGGGAGCCTGCTTGTGGAGGGTCAGAGGCACCGTACCACGCCCTCCTCTTGCACCCTTTACAGCCACGGCTGGCTGCTACACTGCTCCTGGAATGGCTTATTTCCTTCAAAGAGAGAAAGATGCTGACGTTTTCACATGTCATTTTAAATGCTTATCATGTCATGCAAATGTCCTGCATCTCAGGATTTCTAGGCTCCTGTTCTGTTAAACTGAGTTTTAAAAGGGGGGAGGGGCTCAGGATACAAAGTCAATACAGAAAAATCTGGTGCATCTCTATATTCTAGCCACAAAAAATAAAGAATTAAAATCTTAAAAACACTACTTACAATAGCCTGAAAATATGCCATATTTAGGAATTTGACAAGATGTGCAAGACCTATACACTGAAAACTAAACAACATTGTTGAGAGAAATTAAATAAGAGCTAAATAAAAGGAGAGAGATATTGTTTGCATGGATCAAAAGATTCAATGTTGTTAAAATATCAGTTCTCCCCATATTTTTCTACAGATTCAACACAATCCCAATAGGCTCTTTGTAAAAATTGACAAGCTGATTCTGAAAGTCATACAGAAATTCAAAGGACCTATAATAAAAAAACTCGCAAAAAGAAGAAAGTGAGAAGTCTCAGACGGACTTCAAAACTTATACATCTACAATAATCAAGACAATGTGATATCAGCATTAAAGGCACGTGTAGAGATAAGTGGAACAGAATATACCCATGCATAGATGGCCAATCGGTTTTCTGCAGAGGTGTAAAGGCAATTCCATGGGGGAGTGGCAGTCTTTTCGATACATGGAGCTGGAAAGACTAGAGATCTATAACAAAAACAAAAATGCTTGACCCTACCATTAAAAAAGTAACTCAAAATGGACCAAGAACTAAGGGTAAGAGTTAAAACTATAAGACTTCTAGAAGAAAACATGGGAGGAAATCTTAGTGATTTGGGGTTTGACAAATTTCTTAAATAAGACACAAAATGCAGCAATTTTAAAGAATTTATCAATAAATTCAATGTCATCAAAAAAAAAAAACAACCTTGCTCTTCAAAAGATGTTGTGCCAGTAACGAAAAGGTAAGTCATAAACTGAGAGAAATATTTGTAAAACATGTGACTGATGTAAGACTTTTATCTAGGATATATAAAGAACACTTACAACAAAAATAAGGCGACAGCGCAATTTTTTAAAATGCGCAAAAGGATTTAAACAGACACTCCATCAAAGAAGTTATACTGTGTATAATAAAGTACATGAAAAGATGCTCAGTATCATTAGTCATTAGGGAAATGCAAAGTGAATCCACAATGAGATAGCACTCCACACACCCACTAGAATAGCTAAAATTAAGACTTATCACACCAAGTGTTGACAAGAACGTAGATGAACTGGAACTCATACACTGCTGATGAGACTGTAAATGGTATCTCCACTTTGGAAGTCTGGCAGTTTCTTAAACATACTGTTACCACACAATCCATCGGGTCGGGTTTACCCGCAAGAAATGAAGCATGGGCCGCACAAAGTCTGGTGCACAAATGTGTATAGCAGCTTGTAAGAACTTCAAACTGCAAAAAAAAAACCCAAATGCCCATGAACGGGTGAATATGATCTATGTGTTACCTCCATACAATGGAATCCAATTCAGCAATAAAAAGAAATGAATTATTGAGACACAACAACATGGATGCATCTTAAAATAATTATGCTGAAAGAAGCCAGGGCTCCCAAAACTTAAAATATATACTGTGTGAGTCCATTATATAAAATTCTAAAAAATACAAACGCATCTATCATGACAGTAGGCAGACCACGGGTTAGGGATGCAGGAGGTGGAGGGATCCGAAAGGCAGGAAGAAACTGAAGGCAGTGAGGGCTACTTGTCCATTATCTTAATTGTGGTTATAGTTTCAGGAAATGCATTACATTTTACCCTTTAAATATATGTAGTTTGTCATAAGTCTATTATATGTCAGTAAAGCTATAGAAAAGAAAGCCTTTAGCTGAGACACTAAAAAAAACAAAACCAAAATACCACAAAAACCCAGCATTATGGGTGCCACCATGTTTCACACTGTGATGGAATGTGGGCGAGTGGGTGAGGGGGTAGGCAAAGATTCCGCTTCTCCGACTGACCTGCTTTCATCTGACAGACATGCTGGTTCAAAAGAGGGATGAACATGGGCCCTGAATCAGTCTGTACTCAAATCATGCATGGATTTAGGTGAAATAATGTGGTCTTTATAAAATACGGTCTTTATAAAACTAAAGGATTATTTGTCTTATGAATAAGGGAAAATATCAAATAAAACCCTTTACAGTTCACAAAGCACTCTCATAATTATCTCATTTGATTCTTTTATGATCCTGCGAGGCAGGCAGAAAACATTAATTTCCTCCAAAGAGCCCAGAGTTCCAAGGTTCAAAGTGTCTTGGCTAAGACAACCCACCTCCTACATGGGAGGCAAGAATGAACCCTGATGAGTCTTTTAACCTCAGTCCGGACAGAGCTCCTTCCTGTCGGCACCCCACCTGCCCACAGC
>JAVSCE010009187.1:600000-852550 GCA_032199065.1 Smutsia gigantea
TTTTAGATTTTTGAACTTTTATTTACTGTTAGATTTTTATTTAAAATAATTCTCAATTACTAAGAAATAAGGAAGAAACCTCATTTTTCACAAAGATGGACAGTGACACTGAAGGCTCAGAGTAGGGAGGTAAAAGGTTACCAAGGTGGAAAGGAGTAACACAAAATAAATGGCTTTTCCTTTTCTCTTTCTTTCTCTCTTTTTATTTTTATTTTTATGCCTGCATGAGAATGTTTGGTTGTCTGAAAGACCCTTATCAATGCTCAGAATTTCCTTTTACTTGTGTTTATTTAGATTGGTCACAATGTGATGAAATAAAAATATCCAGGTGTCAGAAAACAGGGGTAGACCTTATGCATGAGGCAGGGTGAAGACAGAGAGGATGGTAGAAGGTGCATTTGGTGAAGCTCATGGCCAATTGTCTAGACACAATAGTTGCTTGTCAACCTTAACTTTCTTCTGCCTTTCTGTAACAGACTTCCTTTGGCCTGTTTGCTTAGTGAGGCCATTGCTTTGTTTTGTTTACATATGAATTACTTTTGGAAGAACGTGCAGTGTGTGTGTTGAGAGAGAGATCCAGAGAGACAGAAATGTACAGGAGACAGTTTTTCCCCTAAATCTGGGATCTTCACCTATATTGCTATTTTAGTGAAAGATTCATTTTAAAACTCTTGCATTAACCCTTGCTAATATTCCTATGATGTGCTTGAACCACAAAAAGGTCTAAAGTGAGGGAAAAATTATTCTTTGAATGATTGGGAGATAACATTTTCTAGATCACTAGCATGTACAGATAAGCATCAATGGCTCTATGAACCACTGAAAAGGGTATTTAATTCAAGAGAGGTAATGCTCTGTGATGTTTAAGAATGGAGGCTCTGGAACCTGAATACCAAATTCAAACTCCTTAAGATCAAATCTTTGCAAACTCTGGCAAAAGTTACTTGACTTCTCCAATGCATTCATCTCTTTTCTTTTTCTAACCATAACAAGGAAAGAATAATAATAATACTTAAATTATAAGATTGTTTCCAAATTAAGTGTCTTAATACATGTAAAACATTTACAAGAGTGCTTGTATATCAGATTTCTATTATTATTGTAACACATTACCACAGACTTAGTGACTTTAAATGACACAAATTTATTATCTTACAGTTGAGCAGTTCAAAAGTCAGGAATGTGTGTCACCAGGCTAAAATCAAGGTGAGAGCAGGCTATGTTTCTTTCCAGAGGCTCTCAAAAGACCCTATCTCCTTGCCTTATTCAAGCTTCTGGAGGCTTCCAGTATTCCATGACTCCTGGCCCCTTTCCATCTTCAAAGTCAGCAATGGCTTATCTAGTCTTTCTCACATTGCAGTATGACCCTTTGGCCTACCTCTTCCACATTTAAAGACCATTGTGATTATATCTGGGCCCACCCAGATAACTCAGTCTAAACTTATTTTAAGGTCAGCTGATTATGAACCTTAATGCCATCCCAATTTTCATGTCACCTAACATATTCATAAATGCCAAGGATTAGGACATGGGCACCCTTGGTGGGGCAATTATTCTGCCCAAGACAGTTTGATATATATGTCAACTACTGTTATAAAATTTTGACAATAAATACATGAGGATTTTTCGTAAAGTTTCATAGCCTTTGTAAGCTCAAGCAATCCAAAAACGGATAAAGAAATCATAAAAATAAAGTACATGAGTGAGAAAATAATACATATGCATTGAGATGACTACTGAAGCATGAAGGGTCAGAATAAATTTTCCCATATTATATATGACTGGACTGGGTCTTAACTGGTTTTAATTTCTCTTGGAGAAGGACTCTTTTAATTGAAAAAAAATTGAGTGCATTTGTTTTCTGTCCAATTCTAAACATCCTGTTAAATACACAATGATAAATTGATCAAAATTACCGAACTCTATAGAAAAGTATATGCCTGTATGCGTTGTTAAATTCCAGAACAAAAAGGTCATTAATATTGAAAATGGGGACTAACCCAAATGCTTGTAATTCTAGACACTATGCCAAGTACCCTATTTCTTGCTTCATTCTCACCAAAAGTCACATGTTGCTCAGAAGTACTTGTCTCTTTACAGGTGAGCAATCTGAGATTTAGAATGGTTGAGCACCTTGATGCAAGTTATGCAACTAGCAAGATGTGAAACTAGCATATTGACCAGATTTTTCTAACTCAAATGTTTCACTTTTCTCTCCATATTCTGCTTCATCCCTAAACTGCAGTTTATGCTGGTTACCTATCTATACCATTAAATTTCCCATACGACGTTGCCTAGTCTCCATATAATATGAGAATATATAAATAACATTTATAATGTAATCACAGAATATATAATACCACATTTTAGACAGTTGTGACATTATTTCCTAATGCCCTATTAAGTGAGCAGAAATTACTGTTTTAAGGGCAAATATTTTACATTTAATAGTTAGCATTTTTATAATTTTCAATCAATGCCTGTTTTCAATTTCACACCATGTGATTCTGTCTTTGTCTTCTTCTTAATGAACTATTTCTTAAAATTTAATAATGTAAATGTGTTGCTAAGAAAGATAAAGTTGTTTCCTCTGAAGAAAATATTCTTATTATCCTAAAAGATTGGAATTAGTTGAGAGTGACCCATAAGAAGAATTAAGTTCAGTTCTCCTAAACATAAAATTTCTTAAGATTCTTTTCCTTATATTTACTGTACTTCACACTTCTTCATATTGTATGTGTAATAATCATTTTCTAATATTTCAAGGAGTGTTGAAGTAAACTGTGAGCTCCTTGAAGGCAAGATTATATTTCTGTTTTGTCCCTGTGTTGTCTAACATGGCAATGTAGTAGTATTCTTCTTTGGGTAAAGAGTTAACAAATTCATTTTAAAGGAATTTAGCAGAGCTATTTCCTTTACATGCTTATCCTCATAAGCCTTCTTTTTTTTATAACAATAGGATTGATTAAATGCTTGTGTCCTCCATGAATTAGTATGCTAAGAACCTAATTCCCAAAGAGATGATACTTTGAGGTGGTGCACTTGGAAGGTGATTCGGTTGCAAGGCAGAGCCCTAAAGAATGGAATTAGTGCCCTTACAAAAAAGGCTTGAGAAATCTCCATGGCCTCTTCCATCACGTGAGGATGTAGAGAAGGGCTGCTCTCTAGGAACTGGATGAGGGCTTTCACTGGACACCAAAACTTTAGTGACTTGATCTTGGGCTTCCCAGGCTCCAGAACTGTGAGAAAAAAAATGTCTGTTGTTTATAAGCTCCTAGTTTATGGTATTTTTGTTATAGCAGCCAAATGGACAAGACAAACAAGTACTTTCATATAGTTACAGCAAAGCCTGATAGAAACTGCGATATCCAGGAGACCCTTCAGCTTTCTATCTTTAAGCCAATTATTCATGCTTTCCTAACTCTCTTTCAGAAGACCCAGGGCAAAGTGACTTGTATAAATTACTCCTTTATAGCTTGGAGTTATGGTAAGAAAAAATGTACCTGTGAAAAACTTCAAGTTATTGTATAAATAATTTGTAGGCAAATCAACAAAAACATAAATGGTTCAGTGAGCACAAAACAGATTTTTATAAAAGGGAATGTATCGTGTCTTTGTTAGCAATGATGTTTCCTAATTCTGAGGTGGCTTTACAGAACCAAACAAATCGATGACTTATTCACAGTTCCACCAGTAAATCAGTATATACCTGACTTAAACTGTAAATACAATGGATAATTTACTCCATTCCATGTTTTTGGGGGGCAGGGTATGTTTCCTTATTGAGTTCATGATATAACAAGGTAATTGTTTCATATATTGTTTTCAGAGAAGCATGGGAATACTATCACTGAATTTTTTAACAACAGAAATGACCATGCTGAAATTCTCTGTAATAAGGATTCTTAGAGAAAGGAAAGATAGAAAAATTAAATGGTGTTAAAGGATTAAATGTTAAAGTTCTGCAGTCGGAACTGGAGATGTATTTGAGGTTCATTAATTAAACATTGGAATTCTGGAATAAAAAGACTTGTTTTTAATAATTCATGTTTACTGTTGTCCCAGACTACTGTACCTTCTGCTTATTCATTAGACAAAAACAGAATTGTACTTATTAACATTTTTATTTCACCTTTTTCTTTTTGGGGTACTTGTCAAAACATTGATGCTAGCTCAGGGGGATAACTCATGTGACAAACTAAGTAAATCTAGATAATTTGGGATTTATAAGGAAGAAACTGAGTAAAGGGGAGAGGTCAGTGGAGAGGTAGAAGGAGATTTTTCTCTGACACTACATGTTTTAGTCAATATGTTCATTTTAGAGTTTGTATGGAAGATCTATGCTGCTTCCCAGGTTGCAAGGCACATCACAGTGTCAGTCACATCTTAGCTGCTTCAAGACACAGGGAATATTGTCAACATGACATAATGAACTTTTCTTTGATAGAGGCTATGCAGAGGAGCTAAATAGCTTTGCTCTCTTCCCCATCATACATTAACACTATCTTCTCAAAGAAGATAAATACTACTCATCTGTTCATATATTTTCCTACTTCATGAATAGCTCTAAAAAGATTTATGTTAAACTTAAATTTTTGAATAACCCTGAGCTTATTTTAAACTTATTTTGGTCTTTTGATACTGTGACCCTTTCATATAATCATTTCTGATCTTATAGCCCTTTTTCCAACATTTGTAAAGATCATTAAAAATTCCAAGTTCATCATAAAGATTCCTGTCATTTGCAAGTGGCTTCCTTATTTTTCTTCACTGGAATAATGTATGATCCTATTAGTATAACTTTTATAGTCCAGGTCTTCTTGAGTTATCAATATTCTTAAGACTTGTAGGACATAGGGTTATAAAAAAATTTTTCCTGGAATGTTTTAATGTTCTGCTATTATAAAATTACTTGCTAGTTTTTTTAAATCTAAGCTACATGTTTATTGAATTTATGAATAAAAGTCAAGTAGCCATATAGTCAATGGGCTACTGGTAAGTGTTTTAACAACCAGTTCTCTGGGAAGAGGGTGTGTGTGTTGCGGGGAACAAAGATGTGTAGCATTTCCAAAATCCTGCAGTGTAAACACTCCTACCATGGTCAATTTCAAGCTACCATCATTGCATTGTCAAAGAGGGATTAGGGAAGAAATGAGAACTCTGGCTTTAATGTGCCTCTGATTATACTAGTAGTGGTTTCATGCCCAGTACCCTCTCCCTAAGCTCTCGCTAGAGAGATGACAATTTTGGACTCTTTCAGCTGTTTCATCTGGCATTTAGGCATCATTATTTTTTTTATTAATAAGGTCACATAGCCACTTCTGACTTAGCTATCTGAGATACTATACACTGAGTTCTTACTACTATAGAGGAGAGACACTGCCATTCCTTTTGTTTTCTTTGGCCCTTCCATTCAATATTGTTGAATGAGAATTTCTGTTTAAATCAGTATTAAGTTGTTTTTACTCTTTTTATAAATATATAATTTACCTGTTATTGTATACTATTAATACTGTTCATTTCCTGCTTTTTCCTAAAGCATTAGGAACCTTTCTAGAATTTGCCGTTTTCTTTGTACCCGTTGCTAATTTTTCCACACCTTCAAATAGAGTACCCTTTTTCAAAACAGATATCACATCATCTATTCTAACAATTCCAAAGTTTTCTTGGAACCGTTTCTCCTAGAGGTCTCTTCTGTTGGTTCTCCAGTGTTACTCTCATTCTGGGACTTTCCTTGGGCTAGACTAAGAACTCTCTTTGCTTTTCTTCTAGTTGCCTTACTTATTTACCCATTTGATGGATCTTATTTGTCTTTTTAGGCTCTCTCTATCACACTCTCTTATTGAAGCATATTCTCTTGTTGCTTCAGCAACATGAAAAAAAAGCAAAATGGCAGAGAACATGGTACTGATGGCCTCAACATATTTACTTTGAGTCAAACTGCTTCAAACCAGGTAGGTAGCCTTTGCCTGGTACACACCGGTCACTCTGGGATTCTTTTATGACACCCTAGGATATTTTAATTTCTTGCCAGAGTTTGTGTTCCTTTTTTCTACCCAGTATCTTACTCTGTATTGGTTTACTCCTTTCTTTTTATGGAATATATCTTCTAACAATTTCCTGAGATGAAAATCTGAAAAACGTCTTATTCAACTCTTCCATTAAAATGACAGTGACTGGGAATAAATTTCTAGACTGAAAATCATTTCCCATCAATATTTTGGAGGCAATTTTCAGTTGCCTCTATCATCAACTTTTACTATTAAAAAACTGGAAGCCACTCTGATTCCTCTCCCTTTTAAATGACCATTCTCCCATTTGGAATATGTGCTGTCCCGTTGTTCTGAAATATCAAAATGATGTGCCTTAATACAAGTTGACTGTCTTTCATTGTACTGACATCTCAATGGATCTTTCCATCTGGCTATTTATGTCCTCAAGATCAGGAAAATTTCCCTGAATTATGTCCTTTACAATGTTTTTTCTTTTTCCTTCTTGGAAATACTCCCACTTTTTAGATAGTGAGACTTCCCAAATGCTTTCTTAATTTGCTTATTTTTTCTCCTGTTTTTAATCACTGTCTTTTCACTTGAGTTTCTGGGAGACTTCCATTTTATTCTGTAACTCTTCTCAATTTTCAATTTCTCATGTTTTTATTTTCAACAGCTTTTTTTTGTCTCTGAATGATCCTTTAATACATCTACGTCTTTCATCGATGGAATATCTATTTTGCTGAAGTTATTAAAATTATATTTTTGAGGATTTTTTTTCCTCCTCCATAGTGTTTTATCTTTATGGTGTTTTTTTCTTCTTTATATTTTCATTTCATTTGGTTTCTGTGTCATATGTTCAGAGACTTTTCTCAGAGGTCCAGTAAACCTTGCTTGTCTGCTTCTATAAAAAGGGAGGCACTAAAAAGCCAACTGGAAGCTTTGATCTTGTGAGTGGTGCTTGTAACTAAAGACATCACTGGGGGCCATTTGTTGAAGAAACCCTAAGGTAAAGTATGTTGAAATAGTTCTTGAGCTTGTTAGATTTTCACAGAAAAGAATCAACTGATCTTTTGCTTGTAGGGTCATGATCAGCCAATCAGTTTTTGAAATCCAATGGGGAAAAGCCAGGTGGGGTGGGGGTGGAAGAAATTTGAGCATTCTTCAACCAGTTTGCATCTATTTACTTTATTTTTCTGCTTTGGCATGATATTCCCACTGTCAGTCACAGGGAGCTATTACTGTCGGTTTTAACCTCTGCAAAGAATGAAGCTTCCATGTCTGCTGAGATATGAGCAACTGGTCGGGCAGTCAGGTGTTGGAAAGGATTCTAAGAGTCTAGTTTCATAAACAGCTTTCCATCGATCTTCAACAGTTAACTTTTCCTCCCAATTATTCTATGGTACATGATGTTTCCAGCTGTTGAGCCACCTGAAAAGCTTAGGTACAAATTGGGGTGTCTCTTGGTTTTTCCCATTGCTGATCGAGGGTTTGGCTTTTAGTTTTATTTTGATTTGTTTGGTTTCTCCAGCCAGGTTACTTAGAACGTGCACATCTCTCAGCTTCTAAAAACTGGCTGCTGCTGTCTCCTTTCTAGTCTCTCTGCCCTTGTGGATTTCTCTCTAGGTTAAAAAAAAATCCATTTACTGTAGCTTTAGTGGAGTTTGCAGAGGGAACTGATCAGATGCACAGTTAAATCTGCCACCTGCATTGAGAAGCTCTTTCCTTGAACTTTTTGAAATCTGCTTTTCTAAAGAACAGAGCACATTTCTGGTGAGACCCAGGTCTGCCACGTGATGATCCTAGACTCTATGAGTGCATGTCCATCACATCCCAGAGTTCCTGTCATTTCCGCTTCACCAAGTCAGTTCTCTGTGTTTGCTTGTCATTGTATCCATGGTTACAGTTCCCCCCCGTTACTACTCAAACTTAAAAGAGAGAAAATAAAAAGGAAGTCAGAATGTCTTTGTGCCAAATATGCTTCCTTTCCCGGACAAAGGCTGCTTCAGAAGAAGAGACGGTAGTGATTAGGTGGGAGCTTTGAGGAGATGCAAGAGCTTAGTTGATACTGAGAGTGTCAAGAACCTCCAACAATCAACAACAATTTTGCTGGTAAAACCTGGCTAAGAGTTTTCTTTGGTGCTTTATTCCAAAAGATGCTTCTCACTGTTCAGAGTTCGGTAATACATATCTGAACAATTACAATGATATATGGATTCACTTGTATCCAAATTATACTTGAGGTGGAACAGAAATCCTTCCCTAATTTTTAAGACTTTGGGAAATGTACTGAACATTATTTCCTTATGCCTTAAACCAAGAAAACAACCCCAAACATTAAAAAATTATCCTCAATAACATTCCTCTCACTTCTGTAACCCACTCTTTCTCACTGGTGTGAACCATGTGAAATTTGTACTCAGCCTTTGACTGCAGGTGCATCCTTCTTGCTGAGTCACAACAGCAAGAACACAACCTGGCCAGTTCTCAAGGGCATGTTCATTTCTGCCTAACTTGTCCATTCTTCTTAAAGAAAATAAACAATACTATGACCCTCGATGGGTATACTTTTTAAGTGCCCTGTATTTTTTATATGGAAACAAGAGAATAAAAACTATGATCTCCACACTGTGGTCATGTCAATATTAACTACAATCTGATAGAGTCATAACTTTAGTTTTTAACAATTTTCTCAGTCCACTCACCTGTGTCTAGTCCAAGTCAGCCATTCCTTTGCATGCCCCTAAAGTGTGGGGGTGCTCAGCGAATTGTCTTAAACCCTCTTATCATTCTCCACACAAACTATGAGCACTCTCCTCCCCTCCCAGTTTCTCTCACCACTGAAGCAAATTCTCATCTGCTGCCCTTCCTCACCACATACTCCACCTTCTCTCAAGCCCCTTCAGTTTCTGCAGATAAGGATCCACTAGCATTCCAGAATGCTTGCTATGGAAGATCATAAGGGCATTTCTTAGCCCACAAAGAAGAAATCAGACCTATGGATGCAGTGGGAGAAATTAGCTTTCAAGTCAACATTTGACTCTGTCCAGAAAGAGGAAGCATGACTAGTAAATGTCCTAGAACAAATTAATTCCTACCCCCGAAACTCAGTTTCTCAGCCTGTAAAAAGGGAATGATATTTCTCTTAGCAGAAGTTTTGCGACTGAGCAATAGTGTATGTAAAACACAGCGCTTCCCTTAGTAAACACGGATGGACAATTAATACTAGCTAATATGAGCACCTATAAATGCTAATATACATTGAGAATTAATTATAATAAAGTATTTAAAAAAGTAAACAGCTCCCAAATTCTTTCAACAGACTAAACAGTAAAGGGATATTTCATTTCATCTCCATAGGTTAAATTGGCAGACAGTACATTTCAGTCTCCGAGACCAATGCGTGGGATAGTTTGGCTTGTGAAATAGAAGCATGAATTTGAAAGTTACATGTGTCAAAGAACACATTCATTACTGTTAATAGAGTTCAAACTAAGTATCTTTTTAACGGTCAGGCTTGAAGCCTTTTCATTAAAAGATTTACGGTCTCATCAGTTGTAGAGTGACTTGTTTGGCAGTGTTTGAATAACTAATAAGGATAAACAACTTAAAAAAAAATTTAGACAACCTAATGTGCCCAAATAATGAGAAAAGATAATACTAGCATTTACCTTTAAAATGACCTTTTCTTCTGTCGCTAGTAGTTCATCACAGTTAAAATTAACTTCATTTCTTACTCGGCCATGGTGAAAATGTAACTTAAAGACCTATGAAATGGAAATCCACCATGGAAGAGTAGGTGCAAAAAAGTCAGAGGAACATTTAAGGTGCCCTAGAATATTACACTGATTATTTCCTTATGTTTTTTAAGAGTTTAGCAATTGAGAATATTGACTAATCATGAGAAAGGAAAACAGCATGGGTGAATAGTTACTATAACTCATTAGTGAGAATAAAAAGCAAGTAAGACTCAGTCCTTATCCTCAAGAACTTACTTTTTTTTCCTGTGTTCTTGAGAAATAACTGACATAAATCAAGTTGTAAGTTTAAAGCACAGAGCCTCATGGGTTGATTTACATATATTGTGAAATGATTACCTCATAGTTTCAGCTAACATCCATCTTCTCATATAGATACAACAAAAAGAAAACAGAAAAAAAAGGAAAAAAGTTCTTGTGATGAGAACTCTAAGAATTTATTCTCCTAACAACATTCCTGTGTTACAATATCACACAGCAATGGTAACTTAGACATCATGTTGTACATTACATTGCTAGTATTTATTTATCTTGTAACTGAAAGTTTGTCCCATTTGGCCATTTTCTTCCATTCCCTGTGTCCTCACCCTTTTCCTCTCGTAACCATGTTCTGAGTTTGATGTCATTGCTTTTGTTTTGGATTCCACATATAAGTGAGATTATACAGTATTTATCTTTCTGTTTGACTTACTTCACTTAGCATAATGCCATCGAAGACCATCCATGTTGTAAACAGTAGGATTTCCTCATTTTTTATAGCTGGACAATATTCCATTGTGTGTGTGTATGCATGTGTGTATACCAATACTTCTTTATTCCTTTATTCATTGATGGACACTTAGGTTCTTTCTATGTCTTGGCTATTGTAAATAATGCTGCTATGAACACAGAGGTGCAAATATCTTTTTGAATTAGTGTTTTCATTGCCTTCAGATATATTCCCTGAAGCTGATTGTTGGATCGTATAGTAGTTCTATTTTTTCATTTTGTAAGGCTCCATATTGTTTTCCATAGTGGCTGCACCAATTTACAGTCCCACCAACAGTGCACCAGTGTTTCCTTTCCTCCACATCCATGCCAACATTTGCTATCTCTTGCTTTTTTTGTTGATGGCCATTCTCATTGTGGTTTCAATTTGCATTTCCTTAATGATTAGTGATGCTGAAAATTTTTTCATGTACCTGTTGGCCTTTTATGTCTTCTTTGCAGAAATGCCTATTCAGCCCCCTTGCCCATTTTTGAATTGTTTTTTTCTCCTATTGAGTTATGTGAGTTCTTTATATATTTTGGATCATGACCCCTTACCAGATACATGGTATAGAACATTATATATGATTTGCAAATATTTTTTCCCATTCTGTAGGTTTCCTTTTTACTTAGTTGATGATTTCTTTTGCTCTACAGAAGCTTGTAGTTTGACACCCATTAGTTTTTGTGGTGATGTTGCTTGTGTTTTAGGTGTCATAATCAAAAATCATTACCAAGGCCCAGGTCAAAGCGGTTTATTCCTGTGTTTTTTTCTAGAAGTTCGATGGTTTCAGGTCTTACATTTAAAGCTTTAATCCAATTGGAGTTAATTATTGTGAGTGGCATAAGACAGGAGTCTAGTTTTATTCTTTTATATGTGATCATCCAATTATTTAAGAACCATTTTGTTGAAGAGACTGTCTTTTCTCCCTATAGCATTTCTGGCTTCCTTGTCAGTTGTTGGCTGTATATACTTGGGCTTATTTCTGAGTTCTTAGTTCTGTTCAATTGGCCTATTTATCTATTGTTATGGCAATACCATGCTATTTTGATGACTACAGCTTTATAGTATAGCTAGAAATCAGAAAGTGTGATGCCTTCTGTTTTGTTCTTTTTTCTCAGGATATCTTTGGCTATTCAGGATCTTTTGTGATTCAATATAAATTTTATAGGAGTTTTTCTACTTCTGTAAAAAATAACATTAGAATCTTCATAGGGATTGCATTGAATCTGTAGATGGTTTTTGGTAGTATTGACATTTTAACAATATTAAGTCTTCCAATATATGAACACAGGTTACCTTTCCATTTGTATCTCCTTTGATTTCTTTCATCAAAGAAAGAAACATAGTTTTCAGAGTAGAGATTGTTCACCTCCTCAATTACATTTATTCTGAAGTATTTTATTGTTTTTAATGCATTTATAAATGGGATCAGAAAGGGTATTAATGTATAGCAAAACTACTGGTTCTTGTATGGTAATTTTTTATCTTGAAACTTTACTGAATACATTTGTTAACCTTAACATTGAAACAGTTATCTTATAACAGCAAAAATAGGTTTATTTTGGAATAACAGAGAATTGCAAACTGTGACATGCAAGTTTACAGTAGAACCATGGTCATGTCCAGAGAACAAAGAAGAGAAGCAGTCATTATAGAGTAAGGGGCTGAGTCAGAGGGCTGTGTCTAAGCAAGAATCCAACTGAGTAAACTGGGAGTCCCGTGTATCATGGCTTCTCATTGGCTGAGTTGTGACAGTCTCTCATTGGCTGAGCTCTAATGGGGAGGTGGAAGGTGGAAGACTTCTTCCTGCTGTGAGGTAAAGTAGTTAATAGGAGGATGGTGTCTATCTCTTCTGATGGGATCTGAGATTTATGAGCAGTCGTGGACATGAGAACTTCTGTTGCAGGCTTTCAATGCCATGTCAGTGAGGTTTCCCTTAATTAATTTTCACATATTGATTAGCTGTGACCATATTTTGGTTGATTTTAAGATTTTTCAATATCTACATGATTTCTAATACATCATCTGCAAATAGAGACAATTTTACTTTTTCCTTTTCAGTTCTGATATCTTTTATTTCTTTTTCTTTCCTGATTGTTTTAGCTACAACCTCTAAACTATGTTGAATAGCAGTAGTGAGAGTGGACACACTTGTGTTGTTTCTGATCTTAAGGGAAAATTTCTCAACTTTTCACCATTGAGTATGATGTCAGCTGTGCCTTGTCATATGTGGCCTTTGCTATGTTGAAGTACATTCCTTCTATACCCACTTTGCTGATAGTTTTTATCACGAATCGATGCTGAATTTTGTCAAAAGCCTCTTCTGCACCTATTGAGATGATCTAATGATTTTTTATTCATTCTATTAATGTGATGTATTATGTTGATTGGTTTGCATATACTGAAATGTCCTTAAATCCCAGGGATAAATCCCACTTGATCATGGAGAATATCTCTTCTAATGGGCTGCAGAATTCAGTTTACTAGTATTTTATTGAGAATTTTTATGTCTATATTCATCAGGAATTTGGCCTGTAATTTCCCTTTCTAATAGTGCCCTTTTCTGATTTTGGTCATCACAATAATACTGGTCTTGTAAAATGAGTTTGTAAGTGTTATCTCCTCTTTGAGTTATTGGAATATTTTGAGAAGGATTGGTGTTAATTCTTTAAATGTTTGGCAGTGAATATTTTTTACCAGTGAAAATTTATCAATGAAGCCATCTGATCCTGGACTTTTTCATTGGTATATTTTTGATTACTGATTCCATCTCCTTACTAGTAATTGAATTTTCAGATTTTCCATTTCTCCTTGTTTCAGTCTCAGTAAATTGTATGTTGCTATGAATTTTTGTACATTTTTAGGTTGTCCAGTTGTTGACATGTAGTTCATGATTATTCAAATTTCATGAGGTCAACGGCAATGCCTCCTCTTCATTTATAATTTTGTTGATTTGGGTCCTTTATCTATTTTTCCTTAGTTACTCTAGCTGAGAATTTGCCAATTTTATTTATCTTTTCTAAGAACCAACTCAGTTTGATTAATCTTTTCTATTGTTTTTCTGTTCTCTATTTCATGTATTTCTGCTCTAACCTTTATTATTTCATTTTTTTCAACCTAATTTGGGGTTCAGTTTGCTCTTTTTTCCTAGTTTCTTAAGTCATAGAGTTAGGTTGTTTATTTGGGAACTTTCCTGCTTCTTAATGTAGGTGTTTATTGCTATGAACTTCCCTCTTAGAACTGCTTTTGCTGCATCCCACAAT
This sequence comes from Smutsia gigantea, assembly GCA_032199065.1. Taxonomy (NCBI): domain Eukaryota; kingdom Metazoa; phylum Chordata; class Mammalia; order Pholidota; family Manidae; genus Smutsia; species Smutsia gigantea. The sequence continues at coordinate 613,763 of JAVSCE010009187.1, forward strand.
TTCTGGTATGTGCATTTCCATTTTTATTTGTCTCAGCATACATTTTTATTTCCCCCTTAATTTATGTTTTATCCTTTGATTTCTCAGGAGAGTTCTGTTTAATTTCCATATGTTTGTGAATTTTCTAGTTTCCTCCTATTATTGATTTCTATTTTCATGCCATGGCAGAGAGGATATTTGTTATGATTTCATTCTTGAATTTGTTAAGACTTGTTTTGTGGCCTAACATATGGCTTATCCTAGAAAATATTCCATGTGCCCTTGAGAAGAAAATATATTCTGTTGTTGGATAGAATGTTCTGTATATGTCTGTTAGATCCATTTGGTCTATACTGTTGCTCAAAGCAGTCATTTCATATTTGATTTTCTGTCTAGGTGATCTAACCATTGTTGAGAGTGGTATATTAAAGTCCCAGACTATTATGGTATTACTGTTTATTTAGCCCTGGTAATTTTTGCTGGTAATATATAAAATTTAGCTGCCCCAATGTTGGGCATGTAAATATTTAGTTATATCTTGACCCCTTTATCTTTATATGTAGATCTTGGTCTCTTTTTACTATTTTACAGCCTATTTGGTCTGACATATAGTTATTCCTGCTTTTTGGTGGTTATCATTTGTTTGAAATGTCTTTTTCCATACCTTCACTCTCAGTCTATATGTCTTTAAATCTAAAGTGAATCTCTTGTAGGCAGCATATTGTTGGATTTTTTTTTAGTCCACTCAGTCATTCTGTGTCTTTTCATTGAATAATTTAATCTATTTATATTTAAAGTATTTACTGATAGGTAAAGGCTTACTGTCCTTATTTTGTTAATTGTTTTCTGGTCATTTTGTAGGTCTATTTTATTTTTCCTATTTCTTATCCTGCTACCTTTTTTATGTGTTTTAATGTCTGATATCAATATGCTTTGATTTCTATATCCAGTTGTTTGTATAATTATTATTTTTTCTCTTGTGGTTTCTATGAGGCTTCTATAAAATATCTTAAACTTATAACACTCTATTTTAACCTGATAACAACTTCAATAGAACTTGTCAATTTCACACTTTTACTTCTATTCCCCTTCACATTTTAAGTTATTGCTGCTACAATTTAGATGTTTTTAAAAACATCGTTTAATAATAAAACATTTTTGTAGTTGTTATTTTTACTGTTCTTTTCTCAACTTTTAACCTAGAGGTTTAAGTGAATTATGCACTGGTATAACTATATTGCAGAATCTAACTATGACTATATTTTACCATTCCCAGTGATATTTCCAATACTTTTTAATGTTTTTGTAGTTAGTTATTGGAGCTTTATTAGTTTCCTTTGGAGGTGCGATATTTACCTGATTTTTCGTTATCCTTGGTTACTTATGTTTGTATCTGCACATTTGAGTCATCGGGCTCCTATTCCAGACTTTACAAGTTTGCTTTGAAAGACACAGATTTTCAAGGGTCAGCTCGGTTTGGGTTTCTTGGTGTGTCTGCTATAGTAATTGTCCTTGGACAGATGAAGCCTGCTATTATGGTCTAATTTTTGGTGAGGTAACAGTTTAAGCTCTGAGAAGGGTGATGGGGTTGTGTTCAACCCCTGAGAATAGTTGGGTAGGACTTTGGGCTTTGCTTCCTACTCAAAATCAGGCTGTAAGATGGGTTCCAGTATGGCCTGGATTTGTTGTTCAGCCCTGCAATGATCAGGACTGGGCACCACATTCAGTAGTGAAGTAGCTATGAATTAGCTTCCCTCCCCTGGCAGGGCAGCAGGATGGGACTCAGGGCCTATGCAGCTCATTGTTTGGGGATCTGAGCAGTCCAGAAAGTACACTGAATTCTCCGGTCAGGCCACCACTTTTGCTCTGCAGACAAGAAGTCACTGATTGTCACTGTATGTAGAACTGTTCAGTGGCTTTGGCAGCTTCTCCTGTGCTCTGGTTAGGTTTCCTGGTCAGATCAGCTGAAGACTATTCATCAATGTGCAAGGCTCTGGTTTAGATTTTCTGCTCAGGTACAACAGACAAAGGAGGTCTGAAGCCACTAAGACTCTGTTGTCTTAACTCAAGTTGACCTACACCTTCAAGTTCCCAGACCAAATGGTGCCATTGACCTAGCTCTGAAAACCATTCCTTGTCCTGAATGGTGCTAGGCTGCACAGCTTTGAGGAGTTGTTTCCAGCCCTACTGCTCAGATGAGATGTGAGCACTCTTCACAGTAGGTGGGGCTATGTCTCAGCTCTCTTTGTTAGGCGGGAGGCTGAGGGGATACTCTAAGCTGCTCTCCATTCCTAACTAGTCTCTCGGGTTGGGAAGGGCCAGGACGTACCCTCAGCCATGTCTATGAATTAACAACCCTGCCTGTGCATAGCATGGGAACACTTCACCCCTGGTACTGGCTTTGCTGTAGGGATAATCAGCCATGCTTGCCTGCCTCTCTGGCCAAGTACTTCTGGGATGCACTGTTTCCAAGAAGTGTCACCAGCTCTTCTGGTCAGATAGAACCAGAGGACACTTTCCATAGTGATGGAGCTGAGATTCAGCACCTTGCCCGGGCATGGACAAACTGGGCTCCAGGGTTGACCAAAGTCCTGTAAGGATCTGAATCAGGTAGATTTTTCACCCTGATCAGAGTGTACCGCTAACCTGGTTCTGCAGATAGGCAAAAGTGCTGGTTGTGATTACTACTTGAATATTATTCGTATGAACTCAGTCTGTCAACATCCTTGTTCTAGGTGTTGTAAACTCCTGCTTCTTTCTCTATCACCATAAGATTCCCAGTGACTGGGCCTTGCAGATTCCTCTGCAATCCCCATGGTGCAAGATCAGAGTAAGGACTCTAGTAAAGTGGCCCACGATGAGAATGGTGGAATGGATTGTCCTCCCTAGTTTCTCTTTTCCCATTGGAGGAGCTGGAGGCTCAGGGGGAGATGTCTCCTCATGGTGCTATACTGGCCTGGAAGAAGGGTAATGCAGTCAATATGCAGTGACTTCTCTTACCCCTCTAATGCAGTCTGGCCTCTATGATACAAGGGGTGCTTCAGCCTCCTCCATGTTCTAGGATTCTGTCAGTGGTATCTTGTCTTTGAATAGCTGTTGATTGTTCTTCTTGTGAGGGGGACTGAAGGCAGGAACAGCCTATGTCACCATCCTGGTGACGTCACAAGAACTCACTTTTTGGTGAAATACATGATTGCCGTACAGGATGATAGGTGCAATAATAGAGGCACATTCCAGATACTTTGGGGGAATTAAAGAAGAAGTTGTCCAGGCAGGTCATTCAGGGAGGGTTTTGTAATGATTCTGGGAGAGCAACATTTAAGGAAGCAATTGAGTCAACTAATCTGGTAGAAAGCTATGTCAAGAATGTAAGTGGCAGTTTTTAAGAATTAAAATGCATGTTTTAAGAATTATCATTTTGAAATGCTTTGAAACTTTTAAGCAAAGAACACTGCAGAATGAGGATTCAAGGATAATAGCATGCATTTTTATTGATTTCCATTTGACTATTTCTTGCTAGAGGTAATGTCAAACATCAGTTTAGTTTCTTGGATTCATTGTTTTATGTAAGACTGCCTCGTGCTGCAAAGCAGAGCTGATGGCTGGATATCATTGGCAAAGCCACACTATTAAAGCGTTCGTCCCAAATGCTTCATTTCCTAAAGAATTGTCTCCAAGCCTGCACTCCCTTTATGTATTAAATACTTACTTTGTCCCTTCTTTGTTTCCTTTTAAGTCTCTAGCCCTGTCTTTTTCTCCACTATATCTTTCTTTTCCTTTGCTATACTTCTATCACTTGATATCTGCTTACCACCCATTTTTTGCCTCCAGAGAGATATGCAGGGCAATGAGCAGAAAGCCAAGCCATGTCCTTTTGCTACATCCAACTAGATCTCCAGCTCTACTGTCCTAGCTCTCTAGTACCCCATAATTTGAGCTAAGGACACTAATAGAACAATTAATACCATCCATATTGTTGAAGGCAGGGAGAAAGGAGGTAGAACTTTGCTTTCACCACTTAGGTGAAGGTATAATCACCCCAGTGCCCCCCCAACCCCATATATTCAAGTCTTCTCCCTCATTGCAGACTTTTTCTTTCCATTTCAGAATCATTGTAAAATATGTCTTTAAAGAAAACCAAAGTAAGATGATAGCATTCTCATGTATTGCTCCACTTTTGCAGGTCCCCTAACATTAAAGAAGGTGTCAGCATCAATCTCTTCTTTTTGAATCATTGATTCTTTTAATCCTAGATTCTTTCACCTGCAGCTACTAATTGCAGCTGTCAGTAACTCTGGCATGGACAGGAGAACAAAGGCTATCATTCCAGTGAGGGAATTTGATGGTATACAAAGCTGCAAAGAGGTGCCACCATTGAACTCTGCATCCAGCAAGTTTTTTCAGAGACCAAATGTTAGACCTACCTATTCAGCTATATTCCAGCAAGCTTAGTACAAAGGAGATGCAGAATACACACACATTCTTGTTCCATGTCTCTTCCTTTTCCTCTGTTTGTCTTGGTCTCTGGGGATCTCTGTTTCTCTCCATTATTTTCAACACTTTAACTTTCTATTTCTTTTAGCTTTGTTTTACACACATGACATAAAATAAATCTTGAAAATCACAACTGTTATATAAACAGCTACATTGCAGCGATTTTGTACATGTGTTTTTCATTCACTGAAGACAGGGGGAGCTATATGCAAAGAAATCAGCTGCAGTACCCAGGTAACATTTCCGAAGACAGGCACCTGCAGACATTTATAGCTCCACATTATGGAATTGCTTTAAAATGTATCATTTCCCTCCAATGCTGCCAAATGCACGGTGATGCATGTCGTTACTGAGGTATCAGACAGCAAGTGTCACACACATATTCTTCTCATCGAAGAAGCAATGTGTTGTAACTAATAATGATTTCTCCAAATCACAGATTAATTGGTGTGCAATTAATTTGGCATATCCTAAACATAGCAGAGTATCCTTCACCTGCGTTCATCTACAGTAATAAAACATTTTTGCAGATAATATTACTAGGATGACCACATAACACCCTTCTCAATAAAAGCTCCATCTTCCATTGCCCTTGATAAATGAGAAGTTAGAGAAAATTGTCAGAGAAAAAAATAACTAAACTTCTCTTTTTCTTTCTTCCAAATAACTGACATATTTTGAATGCTTTTCCTCAAATGGTTAAATATTTGAATTGCCTCACTATATAGCTTGGGAACAGATAAAAGGAAAAATAAAGTGCAATGAACATAATTCACATGAATTACAAGTACAAAAGGTAAAATGTAGTAGAGAGTATTACATAATTTCAAAAAGCTTCCTAAAAGAGCTAGAATTACAAACTTTTAAAGGTCAGTGAATACTGAAGTGTTTTGACATGCCATAAGGATGAAGAGCCTCAAGGACAGTCAATTTGACTTGTTCAATAAAAGGTATTATTTCTCTAAAACATTCACTTTTGATATTTTCCTATATTACAGTGATCTGTAGACTAAATTGTACAGGATAGAAATGTAAGGCACTTCAAAAAGCTTCTTTGTAGCAAGCAAAGCCCAGCGTCAAAAATGAATTTTCCAAGATACATTCATTTTTAAGTGTTCAAGTCTTTCCACACATTCTGAAGATGCCAAAGGAAACTTGAACGTTTGGAGGGACTAACAAAAGGAAACTCACATCAGTGAGAGTGAATCTCCAGGGCTACTTCATAGATACTCAGATTCAACAATTTAAATGCGATACAATATTTTTTTTAAGTTGAAAATGTTAAGCAATAGGATACTTAATACCACCAGTTATTAATAATGATCCAAAGAACTGGTGTTTAGTCAGTGATAACAGTAATTTCTGTTTATTGGTTGGTGTCTGTATTTCAAAGTTTCTCAGTTTGGAGAACTTGTAAAATCTACTATCAAATGCAGTACAAAACTGAGACTACCTTAATACCTAGTGATAAATTAGTTGGAATATTTACTTATCAAGGGGATAGACATCAGTAGCACTAGAAGACACAGTCACCAGCCTGCTAACTCAATACTCTGGAAAGTTAAAAAATAAAATTAACAGCAGAGTAATAAAGCAAGAACAGAAGAAAATTATTACATTTCATTTATTACTGTGGCTCAAGGTGGAAGAAAAGGGTATCACAATTGCCACTGATTTTCATTCTTGGGAACTCCAAAACAATAATTCTGATCAAGACAAGCCAAGAAATGCAACATATTATACCATAAAAATATTTACCGTTATGCTGCAAAATACATTATATTTGATAATAACGTGTAATAGATAATTACACGTTATTACATGTGCTTACTTCATGAACCCTTTTTTTCACTGCTTTGAGGGTAATAAAAGGGAAATGGAAAGTTAACTTCAGGGTGTTTATACTCTGATGAAGGAAACCAAGGGTCAACACCACATAGTACAATGGCAACACAGAGGAAGGGAAAGGACAATTGCTGGATGTGAACTGATTAGAACAATTGTGATGTGGTCACAAAGATGGACTGAAATCAGAAATTTCTAGATCTCAATTTTGGCTCAGTTTCTTATTAGCTCTGTGATCTTTGGGCTTGTTCTTAATCACTCTGAGCCAGTTATCTCATTAATAAAACAGAGATTAAAAAAAAAAAGACTTCCGGGAAGATGGCGGTGTGAGCAGGGCGGCAGAAATCTCCTCCCAACACTATATTTATCTACGAAAACACAGAAAATACATCTATTCCTAAAAGAGAGACGAGAATACACAGGAAAGCGCACAGCGTGCAGCTACACCCGAGAGGACTCGGCACCCCAAGAGGCGGGTAAGATACGGAGCCGCGACCCGGCGGGACCCGAGCCCTCCCCCACCCCAGCGCACCGGCGGGAGGAGAGGATTCAGAGCCGGGAGGGAGTGGAAGTGCACCCCGCGAAGTAGCCAGCCCCGGGGATCTGCGCGGGGAGCGCTGACCCACATTGCGCAGTGCAGCGGAGATTGGAGAGACAGAGGGCAGGATCTGAGCGGGGAACGCGCCAGGGTGCTTGCAGCCGGCTCCCGGGAAGGAAAAAAAAAAAAGCGCGCGCTTTCTTCAGCGGTCTTAAAGAGACAGGAGCCCAGCGGAGGAGCCGGATCGCCCCAGCACACTCAGCCCAGCAGGCTGGGAGTCCTGGGGAGTTTCAGACGCCTTAGCTGGCGACTGAGGAAGCGTAGCCATACTTAACACTTCTCACTGAGATCAACAGCCTCCTACTCGTTCCCACCCCTGCCAGAGCGATAAAGGGCCCTGCGGAGCGGCACAGTCACAGCTGTGGAATAGTGGGGCAATAGCGCCACCTAGAGCATTCCCACAGAATCTACGTCCGGTGGGCATTTTTTTTGTTTTTTTTGTTTTGTTTTGTTTTGTTTTTTTTTGTTTTTTCTTTTCTTTTTTCTTTTTTTCTTTCTTTCTTTTTTCTTTTTTTTCTCTCTTTTTTTTCTTCTCTTTTTAAAGTCTTAAAGAGCCCAGCTGACATACGTGGCAACTATCAGTGACCAAATTATACAGCCATGAAAAGACAGAGGAATATGGTTCAGACCAAAATCAACCAGACAACCCCAGAGAGGGAGTCTGAAGGGATGGAAATGCACAGCCTCCCTGAAAAAGAATTCAGAATAAAAGTCATAACCATGCTGATGGACCTACAGAGAAATGTGCAAGAGCTGAGGGAGGAAGTGAGGGAACTGAGGAAAGACAATACAGAAATCAGACAAGCGATCGACGGGCTTAACAGCAGAATGGATGAGATGCCAGAGACTGTTAATGGAATAGAAAACAGAGAACAGGAGTACAGAGCAGCTGAGGCAGAGAGAGATAAAAGGATTTCTAGGAATGAAAGAATATTAAGAGAACTGTGTGACCAATCCAAACGGAACAATATTCGCATTATAGGAGTACCAGAGGAAGAAGAGAGAGAAAAAGGGATAGAAAGTGTCTTTGAAGAAATAATTGCTGAAAACTTTCCCTCGCTGGGGAAGGAAGTAGTCTCGCAGTCCACCGAAGCTCATAGATCTCCCAACACAAGGGACCCAAGGAAGACAACACCAAGACACATAATAATTAAGATGGCAAAGATCAAAGATAAAGACAGGGTATTAAAGGCAGCTAGAGAGAGAAAAAAGATCACCTACAAAGGAAAACCCATCAGACTATCATCAGACTTCTCAACACAAACCTTACAGGACAGAAGAGAATGGCATGATATATTTAACGTTATGAAACAGAAGGGCCTCGAACCAAGAATATTGTATCCAGCACGATTATCATTTAAATATGATGGAGGGATTAAACAATTTCCAGATAAACGAAAGTTAAGAGAATTTGCGTCTCATAAACCACCACTACAGGATATCTTAAATGGACTGCTCTAGATGGAAGCACACCTAAGGCTAAAAAGATGTCACCAGAGAAAAAAAATCATAGCAAAGAAAGCAGACCATCCAAATACTAACTAAAGGCAAAGAATAAAACACCTATTATAGAAAGAATGGAGGAGGAGGAATAAGAAGGGAGAGAAAGAAAGAAACATCAGACTGTGTTTACAATAACTTAACAAGAAAGTTAAGTTAGATTGTTAGATAGTAAAGAAGCAACCCTTGAACCCTTGGTAACCACGAATCTAAAGCCAGCAATGGCAATAAGTACATACCTATCAATAATCACCCTAAATGTAAATGGACTGAATGCACCAATCAAAAGACACAGAGTAACAGAATGGATAAAAAAGCAAGACCCATCTATATGCTGCCTACAAGAAACTCACCTCAAATCCAAAGATATACACAGACTAAAAGTGAAGGGATGGAAAAAGATATTTCATGCAAACAACAAAGAGAAAAAAGCAGGTGTTGCAGTACTTGTATCAGACAAAATAGACTTCAAAACGAAGAAAGTAGCAAAAGATAAAGAAGGACATTACATAATGATAAAGGGGTCAGTCCAACAAGAAGATATAACCATTATAAATATATATGCACCCAACACAGGAGCGCCAGCATATGTGAGACAAATACTAACAGAATTAAAGGAGGAAATAGACAGCAATGCATTCATCTTAGGAGACTTCAACACACCACTCACTCCAGAGGACAGATCAACCAGACAGAAAATAAGTAAAGACACAGAGGCACTGAACAACACACTAGAACAGATGGACCTAACAGACATCTACAGAACTCTACACCCAAAAGCAACAGGATACACATTCTTCTCAAGTGCACATGGAACATTTTCCAGAATAGACCACATACTAGGCCACAAAAAGAACCTCAGTAATTTCAAAAATATTGAAATCCTACCAACCAACTTCTCAGATCACCAAGGTATAAAACTAGAAATAAATTTTAGAAAGAAATCAAAAAGGCTCACAAATACATGGAGACTTAACAACACTCTCCTAATTAATCAATGGGTTAACGACCAAATCAAAACAGAAATCAAAGAATATATGGAGACTAATGACAACAACAACACAAAGCCACAACTTCTGTGGGACGCAGCAAAGGCAGTTCTAAGAGGAAAGTATATTGCAATCCAGGCCTATTTAAAGAAGGAAGAACATTCCCAAATGAATAGTCTAAAGACACAATTACTGAAATTGGAAAAAGAAGAACAAATGAGGCCCAAAGTCACCAGAAGGAGGGACATAATAAAGATTAGAGAAGAAATAAATAAAATTGAGAAGAATAAAACAATAGAAAAAATCAATAAAACCAAGAGCTGGTTCTTTGAAAAAATAAACAAAATAGATAAACCCCTAGCCAGACTCATTAAGAGAAAAAGAGAATCTACACACATAAACACAATCAGAAATGAGAAAGGAAAAATCACGACGGACCCCACAGAAATACAAAGAATCAGAAGAGAATATTATGAGAATCTATATGCTAACAAGCTGGAAAACATAGAAGAAATGGACAACTTCTTAGAAAAATACAACCTTCCAAGACTGACCAAGCAAGAAACAGAAAAACTAAACAGACCAATCACCAGCGACGAAATCGAATTGGTAATCAAAAAACTACCCAAGAACAAAACCCCTGGGCCTGATGGATTCACCTCTGAATTCTACCAGACATATAGAGAAGAAATAACACCCATTCTCCTTAAAGTTTTCCAAAAAATAGAAGAGGAGGGAATACTTCCAAACTCATTCTATGAAGCCAGCATCACTCTAATACCAAAACCGGGCAAAGACCTCACCAAAAAAGAAAATTACAGACCAATATCCCTGATGAACGTAGATGCAAAAATACTCAACAAAATATTAGCAAACCGAATTCAAAAATACATCAAGAGGATCATACACCATGATCAAGTGGGATTCATCCCAGGGATGCAAGGATGGTACAACATTCGAAAATCCATCAACATCATCCACCACATCAACAAAAAGAAGAACAAAAACCACATGATCATCTCCATAGATGCTGAAAAAGCATTTGACAAAATTCAGCATCCATTCCTGATTAAAACTCTCAACAAAATGGGTATAGACGGCAAGTACCTCAACATCATAAAGGCTATATATGACAAACCCACAGCTAACATCATACTTAACGGCGAGACGCTGAAAGCTTTTCATCTAAGATCGGGAACAAGACAGGATGCCCACTCTCTCCACTGTTATTCAACATAGTACTGGAGGTCCTAGCCACAGCAATCAGACAAAACAAAGACATACAAGGCATCCAGATTGGTAAAGAAGAAGTCAAATTGTCACTATTTGCAGATGACATGATACTGTACATAAAAAACCCTAAAGACTCCATTCCAAAACTACTAGAACTAATATCTGAATTCAGCAAAGTTGCAGGATACAAAATTAACACACAGAAATCTGTTGCTTTCCTATACACTAATGATGAACTAACAGAAAGAGAAATCAGAAAAACAATTCCATTCACAATTGCATCAAAAAGAATAAAATACCTAGGAATAAACCTAACGAAGGAAGTGAAAGACCTGTACTCTGAAAACTACAAGACACTCCTAAGAGAAATTAAGGAGGACACTAACAAATGGAAATGCATCCCATGCTCTTGGCTAGGAAGAATAAATATTGTCAAAATGGCTATACTACCTAAAGCAATCTACAGATTCAATGCAATCCCTATCAAACTACCAACAGCTTTCTTCAATGAACTGGAACAAATAATTCTAAAATTCATATGGAACCACAAAAGACCCCGAATAGCCAAAGCAATCCTGAGAAGGAGGAATAAAACAGGGGGAATTACACTCCCTGACTTCAAGCTCTACTACAAAGCCACAGTAATCAAGACAATTTGGTATTGGCACAAAAACAGACCCACAGACCAGTGGAACAGAATAGAAAATCCAAACATTAACCCAAACATATACAGTCAATTAATATTTGATAAAGTGCCTTGGATATACAATGGGAGATGACAGCCTCTTCAGCAGCTGGTGTTGGAAAAACTGGACAGCTACATGTAAGAGAATGAAACTGGACTACTGTCTAGCCCCATACACAAAGGTAAACTCAAGGTGGATCAAAGACTTGAATGTAAGTCATGAAACCATAAAACTCTTAGAAAAAAACATAGGCAAAAATCTCCTGGACATAAACATGAGCAACTTCTTCATGAACATATCTCCCGGGCAAGGGAAACAAAAGCAAAAATGAACAAGTGGGACTATATCAAGCTGAAAAGCTTCTGTACAGCAAAGGACACCATCAGTAGAACAAAAAGACATCCTACAGTATGGGAGAATATATTCACAAAAAACGTATCTGATAAAGGGTTGACATCCAAAATATATAAAGAACTCATGCACCTTAACAAACAGAAAGCAAATAATCCAATTAAGAAATGGGCAGAGGACATGAATAGACACTTCTCCAAAGAAGAAATTCAGATGGCCAACAGGCACATGAAAAGATGCTCCACATCGCTAATCATCAGAGAAATGCAGATTAAAACCACAATGAGATATCACCTCACACCAGTGAGGATGGCCAACATCCAAAACACAAACAACAACAAATGTTGGCGAGGATGTGGAGAAAAGGGAACCCTCCTACACTGCTGGTGGGAATGCAAATTAGTTCAACCATTGTGGAAAGCAGTATGGAGGTTCCTCAAAAAACTCAAAATAGAAATACCATTTGACCCAGGAATTCCACTCCTAGGAATTTACCCTAAGAATGCAGCAGCCCAATTTGAAAAGGACAGATGCACCCCTATGTTTATTGCAGCACTATTTACAATAGCCAAGAAATGGAAGCAACCTAAGTGTCCATCAGTAGATGAATGGATAAAGAAGATGTGGTACATATACACAATGGAATATTATTCAGCCATAAGAAGAAAACAAATCCTACCATTTGCAACAACATGGATGGAGCTAGAGGGTATTATGCTCAGTGAAATAAGCCAAGCCGAAAAAGACAAGTATCAAATGATTTCACTCATATGTGGAGTATAAGAACAAAGAAAAAAACTGAAGGAACAAAACAGCAGCAGACTCACAGAACCCAAGAACGGACTAATAGTTACCAAAGGGAAAGGGACTGGGGAAAATGGGCGGGAAGGGAGGGATAAGAGGGAAAAAGGGGCATTACGATTAGCAGATGTAATGTTGGGGGGCACGGGGAGGGCAGTACAACTCAGAGAAGACAAGTAGTGATTCTATAGCATCTCACTACGCTGATGGACAGTGACTGTAATGGGGTTGGTGGGGGGGACCTGATGAAGGGGTAGTTTAATAATCGTAATATTGCACATGTAATTGTAAATTAATGATAATAAAATAAATTATATTAAAAAAAAAAGATGCTCCTACCTTCTGGCCATTCAGGATATACAACTGTGACCTTTGGCGGTCAGTCTGCTGTTATTCTAGGAATACACAGGGGGCCAGCTTCCAGGCCTTGTCCCCAGGGTGCCAGGAGAGCCAGCCATCATTGGTCCATGTGTCGAAAGGTCCAAGGCCATGTCCACTCAATGCAGTCTCCGGGATTCAGTGCAGTTGGTGCTGGCAGCAAGATGTTATTCTGGTGGCCGAACCTTGGCTTCAGTGATTCTTCCTTGGTTTGTACTTGCAGTTGTATAGGGGAGGCAGGCATATCTGTTAATAGGTCTACGGGGCTCAGGGCTCCCTTTTGGGGTCTTTCATTCAAACGCTGTAGCACGGTCCATAAGTGGACTGACCATCCCCGCAGACTATTGGTGTCTGGCTTTAGTCCGGATTTTAACAAGCCATTGTGCCTGTCTATCATGCCTGCTGCGGTAGGATTGTATGGCACATGAAACTTCCACTTGATTCCCAGCTGTCACACCCATTCTTGCAGTGTATGTCCAGTAAAATGGGTGCTCTGATCACTCTCAATTACCTGTGGTCGGCCATAGGCAGCAAAGAGACGCTCCAGGCCTCTTTTGGTCATCTGCTGATCTGCACAACTGGTAGGAAAAGCAACCAGAAGTCCAGTAGCTGTGTCCACACAAGTCATGGCATACCAATATCCTTCTGACACAGGTAGAGGCCCAATATAGTCTATCTGCCATCTGACGAGGGGTATAGGCCCCTTAGCTATTGTCCCATGTTGCTGTGGAACTCTGTGTAAGTCCCTTTTGGAGCACACGACACACTCCTGCCGGGCTCTTCTAACTTCTTCGAAGGTCAAAGGCAAGCCCCACCGACGGGCTACAGCCCACATTGTCTTTTTCCCTGCATGCAACAAACGCTGATGTAGCCACTGGGCTGCATCAGAGGCAGGCTTGCCTTCTAACCAACGTATCTGGGCCAATTTATCTGCTTCATCATTTCCTGGGGATGCCCGTGGCAAATGACGTCTCACATGGTATTCTGGAATTATTTTAGTCTGACCACAGGCCCATAAGTCTTGCCACAATTCTTGCCCCCAAAGGGGTTGGTGACCAACCAGCCAGTTGGCATGGTACCAGGTTGGTAGCCACAGGGACAAGCCCCGATAGACCGCCCAGCTGTCAGTGCAGACAACTGTAGGGGAGGGCTCCTGGCTGATCACAAGCCACACGGCCTGCAACTCTGCCCATTGGCTGCTCTGCCCCTCACGATCTTCCATCCATATTGTCTCAGTCTTAGGATGGAAAGCTATGGCCCTCCATTTTGGGGGCTGTCCACGACTGGAGCCATCTGTGTACCATGCATCTTCAGGTATAGGGGCTCTTCCCTCCCGATAGGGACTCTATGCTACTAATGGTGCAAAAGCAAGTTCTTCCTGCTTTTCACTACCATATGTCACTGGCCCCAACACGCATTGGAGTTCTTCACTCTAGGGGCTACTAGAAAGGGCACTATGCTGCTATAGGTAAGCACCCCACTTGGCTAGTGTGGGTATTTGTGCCACGCCACTCCTTGGCTTTTGGGTCCAGTCTCGTACCCACCCCAAGATAGGATGGTGGTTATTACCTTTATCGGGGCCATTCCAGTGATGGGTTCTGTAGCCAGCAAGGCGTGATACATGGCAGCCAGTTGTTTTTCTAACAAAGTGTATCATACCTCTGCCCCTTTCCAGAGTTGTGACCAGAATCCAACGGGTTGGCGAGTTTGTTCAAGCCACTGCCAGAGACCCCAGCCATAACCATCTTCAGTGACATGAACGTCCAGCTCACAGGACCTTGATGGGTCTATCACACCCAAGGCCTGCATGGCCTTGACTGCCCGTTTTGCTGTAGTAAAGGCAGATGCACATGTCTCATCCCAGTCCCACCTGACACCCTTTCGTACCAACTGGTATAAGGGCTTCAGAATTTGTGCCAAGTGCAGGATAAACACTCTCTAGTAGCCTAGAAGACCCAGAAACTCCTGTAGCAATGCTACACTTGTGGGGGTAGGAAAGGCCTGGACTTTATCTATAACTGCTTCTGGTATCACTTTGGTCTTACCCTACCAGACGACCCCCAAGAATTTGACAGACAAACCAGGTCCCTGAACCTCGGTGCTGTTCACAGCCCATCCTTTCTCCTGTAGATGTTGCAGCAGTCTAGGTGCTGCACTTTCTAGGCCTGAAAGAGAATCGGATGTGAGCATGACATCATCAATATAATGGTACAGCCGCACTGTTGGCGGTTTCTCCCATGTAGCCAAGTCCTGGGCTACAAGTCCATGACAGATGGTGGGGCTGTGGAGGTATCCCTGTGGGAGGATGGTGAAAGTCCATTGCCATCATTCCCATGTGAAGGCAAACTGTTCCTGACTTTCCTGCTCAATGTCAGTGGAAAAGAAGGCATTAGCAAGATCTACCACATGATGGTATGTTCCTAGTTCATGGCTGAGAGTATCCATCAGGCCTGCAATAGAGGGGACAGCAGCATGCATAGGGGGTATGACCTTATTCAGTTCTCTGTAATCCACAGTCATACGCCAGGAGCCATCTGGCTTTTTTACTGGCCACACTGGGGAATTGAACAGACTATGTGTGGGCTTTATAATACCCACCTTTCCCAGCTCCTGGAGAGTTTCTACAATCTCTTTATGCCCCCCAGGCAGTTTCTACTGTTTGGTATTAGTCACCCGTCGAGGTACAGGAAGAGCTATGGGCAGGTGCCTAGCATGTCCCCTCAGAACTGCCTTCACCACACGTACTTTCAGTCTGAACTCACCTGCGGTGGTCCACAACCACAGACCCTGCAGGATATCAATCCCGACAATGTACTCAAGGATAGGCGATATATACACGGTATACTCTTTTGGGGGTAGATGCCCTATTCCCAAAGGGATTTGGGCTTGTTTCACTCTGATAGCCTTATCCCCATATCCATCTATGATAGTGGGGGTCCCAGGGAACTGCTCAGGGTTACCATGAATCAGTGAACATTCAGCCGCAGTGTCCACCAGAGCCAGGACACGTTGTATGTTCACTGGGGACCAATAGATAGCTATTTCAACATGTGGCCTCCAGTCCCCACCTGGTCCCTCAGGGCAGATACCTTGACCTTCCCCTCCGTCAAACCGTGTTCCCCAATCAGCTTCCTGTGCAGGCTCGAGTGAGGTGGGCTTGCTTTCCAGCAGGAAGTCTTGCAAACACACAGGCCAGACTTGTGGCTCTGTCTCTGACCTCTGCCTCTTTGGTCTTAATGGCTGGAACTGCTGCTGTAGTTTCAGCTGTGGCCGTAGCTCTAGTAAGATCCTATTTGACTTCCCATCTAATTTCTTTCCATCTGCCCCTGCCTGTATTAAATCAACCCACATCTGGGTCCTCGTAACCTTCGTGGGTCCCTGTAAATTCTTCTTGTGAGTAACAGGTCTTATCTCTTTCCGAATTTTCGTGGCTTCAGCCTCTCCTAAGTCTGCTACTATATGTGTCACCTCGCTTATGGGATGCCCTAAGTGAGGGGAAAGAATGGCCACTAGAGACCCAAAGAGGGATGTAGGAGCTGTTTGAAGTACAATATTCCTCATCCCAGTAGTGAAAAATCTCTTCATCTGGGCTATAATTCTCTGGACTATAGATGGCATTTCTTATGCCTAGCTCTCATAACACCTGTTGGAGTTCAGCATATGTCTGCCATCTAACAGGAGAGGATGGTAGATCACCCGGATTGGGCCACACAGCACGAAGTGCAGCCATGAGCCAATTGAGGAGGGAGTGACTCCCTGGGGTCTGACGTGCATTTTGTAGTCGCTGCCTCAAGGCAGGCTGCCCTGTCAGGGAAGACAGCTTTCCCATCTCTGACCCCGACAGAACAATTCCATCCACCCCTAAGTCCCACAGACGCAGGAGCCAAGCTGATATTGACTCCGAGGGCTTCTGCCTAAACCGGGAGCCCAAATCCACCAGCTCAGCCTGAGTATAGGGGCGGACCATAGAGGGCTCCACGACCTGGGGAGGGGGCTGCTCCTCTCCTTGGGGAACCTTCAGCTGCTGGGTCTTTATTTTCTTTACAACCACTGGGCGTGCTTTCAATACAGGAGGCGCCAGTGCCTCTGGCATCACCCCTTCATCTTTCTCCAGCTCCTCCATTTCTGGGGCTGATGGCACCTTTCTCTCCCCTCCTCTGAGTGCCTCCTCTGCTACAACCTTTACCTTTTCTACTGTGCCTCACAGCAATGCTGCCTCAGTATTCAGAGGGTCTCTTACCTTCAGCTCAATGCTTCACAGCTGATGTTCTCATACCACCTCCACCTGTGCTTCCCTCAGGAGTTCGTCTTTTTCCTTGATGACCTCTTCCTGCTTCAGAACACCTGGCAGCGCTGCTGTCTCGTCTCCAATGGCACCTTGCTGCTGGTGCTCTTGTATCAATGCCATTTCCCTTCTCAGAGAATCCACAGAAGTTTGCAGCTCACGTTCTTGTGCTGCCATGTCTTGGGTCTCTTCTGTAGGTTTTTTTAATACTGTGAGAAGCAGCCAACCCACAGTCCCCACTGCCTCACGGGCACTCTGTCTCTCAAAAGACCTACTTACTATACCAAGGGCCACCCCTACAGCCTCAGGTGTCACCTCCACTTGCCTCCCGTCCTGGGGTGGGGCCCAGTCCTCTAGGAGGCAAGGCATCTCAGACCACATACCCATTGGGGGACGATCCACTGTCTCCCCATTCACAGAGGCAGCCCTCTGAAGCACCCCATAAGGGCAGCTTGTCTTTTTCCTTGGTCAACAATGAACCCTGACGACTTTCGCCAATTGTCTTGCCAATAGGTTTCAGCCCCGGGCAAGTTCGCTATGGATTCAATGCGACCAAAGAAATGACAGTAGAACGTCCTTTGGGGTGAAAGGGTTTATTACCTGGCTTGTTCTCCCGGCGGTAGGTCGAGCACTAGCGTCTCTGCCTCCACGCAGAGCACTGGGCCGAGCTCTCTATATAGCACAGTAATAGCTTATTGCCTACAGGTGTGGAAGCGGTAGCCTAGCAACAGGCCAGTTACATCCTCAGGTCGTTTAAGTTCAGTGAGGATCCTGGCCATAGGAACCCCAGCTGCCCCACAGTGTGTATGTTTATAAGTGTGTGTATTTTGTAGCAACTTATTTTGCTTCTGGTGGTCTACGTCAGTTTGCCTTTGAGAAAAGCACAGTACCCTCTACACTCCAGATCTGCCTATGCTTTATCTTTCCCTTTGGCAACTCACCACTCATGAGCCTACTGTATATGTTGTTATTGTCAACTCATTGCTCCTTCAAAATGTGCGCTCCATCAGAGAAGGGCTTCACATCTGTTTTGCTTATTGCTACATCCTGGCAATAGAACAGTGCCTAGCACACAGTAGATATTAAATAAATGTTTGTTTAAGGAATAAATATGTATCTGAAGAAAATCTCCCTGTGAGATCCTTCCCCAGCCCCCTAAACCCTACTATTGGGAAAGACACTGTATGAACTAGATGATAACCCCACTTTCCCTAAGTGTAAAAGACTGCAGGTGAGTTTTCAGGGCCTCCGGGCGCCCTGGGAATTGGATGGGTCTGTCTTGTCCCTATAGAACAAATGGTTCCTGTTAAAGGGAGATGGGGGGTTGGTCTCATTAAGATCTTTTGATGTAACCATTTGGAATAATTCAAGGTTTAATTTGGGTTAGTAATACAGTCAATCTTCATGATTCATAGATTCCGTATTTGCAAATTTGCCCACTTGGTAAAATTTGTTTCATGGTCATTCACAGACATACACAGAATGGCGAGAAATTTGACTTGGCCGTCACATCTGTTCTCAGCTGAGGCAGGACGAAGCAACATGCTGCCTTCTTGTTTCAGCTTATTTACTATAAACAAGTGCCACAGTTTTTGGAGCTTTGTGGTTTTTATTAGTGATTTCATCATTTCAAAAGTTAAAAGCATAGTGCTGAAGTGCTGTCTACTGTTCCTAAGTGCAAGAGGTCATGATGTGCCCTATGGAGAAAATACGTATGTTAGATAAACTTTCAGGCAGGAGTGATGCTGTTGGCCGTGAGTTCAATGTTGATGAATCAATATATATTAAATATGTCTAAACAGAAACACACATAAAACAAGGTTATGTATTGATCTCTTAATGAAAATGGTGTGAACAGAGGCTCATGGGAACATAACCCTGCATTTCCCCTAGGAGCAAAGGTTCAGTATTCACTAAATAAGTGTTTGTGGTGACTTTACAGAACCTAACTAATGTGAATAACAAGAATCTACTATATCTCCCATGGAGTGCTCCAGAATGGCTCCTTTTCTGACCTTGGAAACATTCTCTTTCTGCTTTCCCTTAGTATCCTTCTTGGTGACAGTATGTGTTTACAGAAAGCCACAGAATCAGGGGAGCTCAGCCCCGCTCCCGCAATCTGGAGGGTCACCCTGAGAAAAACTGCTTTAACTTTCTTGGTAGAGCTTCCTGATGTGTAGGATGGTTTCTTCAACTGAAAGGAAGACCTTAGAAGTTCCTTCATGAGCATATGTTTAAGGTATTTTTCAAGTTAAACAAGGGATTTTTGTTCTTCAGGACTTAGGGTATGTTAACGTAACTTTTGTGGAGTACCACTGTTAATTAATTCTACATATTTGATCTTTGGGTTCCAGAATAAGAAGGTTCCCTTTAATAAATGGAACACTTTGCTACTCCCAGAATGTCCTGCTGTCAACTGACTTTTCCTGACATCAGAAACCACCTTTCTACCTCCTTCCTTCCAGGTTTAGCAGTCCCATCTCTCTAATTCAAGTGTCTGTATGGGGATGGGGAGACCAAGTAGCGCCAAGGAGAACGTCCTGCTGGTGACTCAGGAGATCTGGGATCTCATCGCTCAATTCTGCTCTGAAGGTAAGTCATTTCACATCTTTGGGCATCAGCTCCTTCAATTTTAAGCAATTTTTTTATTGGATGTAGTAATAAATGACAATTAATGAGACTGTCTGCCTGTGTGTTATATCAAATAACTTGCATACTGTTAAAAATGCAAACAATACCAAAGAATGCAGAAAAGAAAGCAAATTCCTCTTTCCTTACCATCCCCGTATTAGTTTGCTAGGGCCACCGTAATAAAATACCACAGACTGGGTGGCTTACACAACAAAGATTCATTTTCTCACAGTGTGGAGGCGGGAAGTCCAAGCACAAGGTGTTGGCAGGTCTGATCTCTTCTGAGGCCTCGCTCCTTGGCTCGTAGATATGCATGTACGTGTCTGCTATCTCTTCTTCTCTCCCTTTGTCCTCATCTCTTCTTATAGTGACACTAGTCATATTGAGTGAGGGCCCCGCCCTAATGACCCTGTTTTCATTCAATTACCTTGGTAAAGGCCCTATCTTCAAATATGGTCACTTTCTGAGGTATTGGGGGTTAAGGCATCAATAAAATTTTGGCAGGGAGACACAGATTTCCTTATAACACACACCACCAGTTTCTCAAAATTGTGCCAGGTTTCAGTTTTATATTTGGACCATGAGTTCCTTATAAAGCTCTTTTAAAAGAAATTCCTAATTACCTTTGGTTTGCTCTATCATATCTCTAAGGTCTTCTGGACCTTAATCACATTACTTGTGAAAGAATCCACTTTTTGAAAGATCCTCTAACCTTTTTTTCCTAAATTGTCCTGACCGCTTTCTTGGCTTCTGCATCGTTGTCAACCTGGGATTTATTTTGAGTTCTTTGTTGGGCCCCTTTTTTCTTAAATCCTGTGCACTTCTCTTCTTTTCTTATTTTGTTTTACTGAAGTACATCTGTCACAGATACAGAGATTTGCAGCTAGAGTGCCTTTCAAGAAAGGACTCACTGCCCAGCTCCAAGGAGGATGATCGCTGACAGCCTCTAGGTGTTATCACCAGGTCTGCACCACTGTCTAATAGCCACTCCTACCTAGTCCTGCATCCTCCCCTTCTCCATTCACAGATGGTACTCCCCAGTAAAAGTCTGCATCTAGCTCTGTGTCAGCTTCTGCTCCCTAGAGCACCCAGTCAGCACAACATCCTCTAGTAATATCTATTTATTTTTTATTTGTTTCAGAAAGGAATCATGGGCTTTAACCTTTATGAGACCCTGCAAGTGTGTCCTTACATGTGATTGCTACTTTGATCGGTTATACAATTCTAGGTTTAAAATTATTTTCCTGCAGAATTTTGAAGGCCTTGCTCTACTGTTTTTTAGCATCCAGTATTGCTGATGAGAAGTCTGATCACAGGCTTTATTCTCACTCCTTTGTAGCTAGCCTGTTTTTTGTTTGCTTTTGTTCCCATCTCTGAAAGCTTTTAGGGTTCCCTCAATGCCTTTAACTTTCACTAGGTTGTGTCCAAGCATGGTTGTTTTCACTCGTCCTACTTGGAAGGCCCTTTTGATGTGTTGACTAATGTCGTTCTTCCATTCCTTCCCCTGCAGAGTCTCTGCTTTCTCTTTCTGGAACTCTGGAGCTGCAGTGTCTTCTGGGTCTATCCTTCATGCTTTTATTTTTATAGTTTCTTCTCTCTGTATTCTGGTTTCCTCAGAGATATTTTCCATCCTTTTTTCTATATCTCCAAATTTGATCTTTAGCCATGACCAATGTTTTCACCTTAGCAATCACAGTTTTTGTTTCCAAGAACTCAGTTATTCTCTCACTGCTCCTTTTAATATCAGCTTGTTCTGGTTCTTACTGCTGCAATATCCTCTTAGATGTCCCTGAGGATATCAATTAGCAATTGAAAAAACAGTCCTGTACTATTCCCTGCATTGTCTCTGTTTCCTCCTGGCTCAGTTCCTTTGTTTGTTCAGCTTGGACTTTCTTTTTTAAGTTGGTCTGGCAGACATTTGTTCTGGCATAAACTTGTTCAAATTCATTAACCGAGGACCACACTGATTTGCATCCGTAAATGGTCAGGCCCTGGGGACAAGCAGGCCTTTTCATTAATAGTGTCTCAGCGAACATAATTGTGCTGGTCCAGGATCCCCCAAAGTGCCACTCAAAGAGGGTCTCACTCTAAGAGTGGGGTGGGGCAGCTTTCTTCCTCTCTGTGCCTCTGATTATTAGGCTCTAATAATCATCGCCTCTCTTCCCAGCCCTATAACTCGCCGCATGGGCTCCCACAGGCAAATCCACTCTGCTTAAGCAGGTCTCCAGGCAGCTCCAGCTGGGGACAAATGCAGCAGCTGCTGTACAATGTTGTGGGCCTCTGACCTTTTTCCTGCTGCCTCTGTGCCTGGAGCCCTTTTGGAGTTCCATGGGGAGAAAAGTTCCGTCTCTGTTAGCTTCTAGAATGTGTGTATTCTGACCTGTGGTTTTCTCCATTTTGAGCTGTGTCCATATAATCTCATTTGCCTTCCACAAACCATAAATTAGTTAAAATCCCAGGTCTGCTGATTATATCTCTGTTGTTTTGCATGCTGCAACAGAACTTTTTTCTTTTGTATATCTTTATTATCTTTTCACTGGGATCCTAGGAAGGAAGGGAGGCAACCATAGGGAGAGAGGTGAGCCAGGCCTGACCATTGCATGTAATTCAGACCCCAGGACTCAATGGAGGGATCGGGGATGAGCACCTAACTGAGGCCAGGACAATGCGCAGTTTTGCAGTCATGACTGAGAGAACTGAGTCTCTGGTTGATAGATGTTTTACTCCATTCAGGATGCTATATCAAAACACGAGATTAGGTGGTTTATAAACAGTACATATATGAGTCTGGAAATCCAGTATCAGGGTGCCAGCATGATCAGGTGAAGGTCCTCTTCTGGACTGCAGACCGCCGGACTTCTCACTGTGCCCTCACATAGTGGAAGGAAGGCGAGATCTCTTCTGGCCTCTTTTATAAGGGCACTGATCCCGTCCATAAGGGCTCCTCCCTCATAACCTAGTCACTGCCCACAGGCCCCGTCTCCTAACACCATCGCCACGGGCATTAGATTTCAACATAAGAATTTTGAGGGGACACAAACATTCAAGCTACAGCAATTGCCGGTGAGGGAGAAAGGTTAGGAACTTTGGGGGTGGGGGTGCCAGGGCAGCACCATGTTTCCAACCATATGCACTCGAGAGGCACAGAGAGGAGCTGAGAGGCACTGAAAGAAAACCCGCAGAAGGCCCACTTACCTTTCCTGCTGGGTTTCCCTGGGACACCCCTCTACCAGCACAATATCTCTCCTGCTCACACTAGTCGTGTGAGCCTCTGTCACAAGTGAAAGAACCAAAAATCATCCACCATCTTGGCCCTCTTGGAACCTGTTACCCTGGCCTTCCTGGATGTTGGGGAAGAGGGGGCGTCAAGAAGTGGACTGACCAAGGGGCCAGGACGCCAAGGGGCAGGGTTTCTGCCGCAGTGCCATGTTGGCCATGGCTGCGACTTCTGCCAATAACCAACGCCTTGCTGGCCACCCTCCTAAAATCAGGAGAAAGTATGAAAAGATGGCAGGCTCTTTCTTCTTAGCCTAAGGTACATAAATTTGGCTGGAAGGGCACAACATATCTCCTCAACTTCGCACAGAGGTAATTTTTTTTTTAACTATCAGAAATACCGCTTAAAGATACATCAACTTGTTACATGAGAACGTGGCAAAATGTTCACTAGGAAACATAAATAAAAGCCATCATCATACTGTTCAAATAGTCTGTGCTTGCTCCCCACCTATTTTTACCTTCTTCAAAACGTTCGTAGAGTCCTAAGGAAGCCAATTTACCATTTAAAAACCAGCCTTTTTTCCTAACTTCACATTTTCTCTTCCCCAGCTTACCTCTTCCCGAACTGTAAAGCGATTTTGGGAATTGCTATCTTACCTGAAGAGACTTAAGATGTGATTCTAAATTCCTCTCCACAGATAAGATCAACATAATAACTTCAAATGAAAAACTCAGGTTCGCTCAAACCAACATATGCCCTCTTGTTTAAAAGACCCTTGCGGGCAGAATCCAGGTCAGAACATGGTTTTAATGCTGTGCTGACAACCGAGGAGCTCCGAACCCTGTTCAAAAGAGCTGTCAATCCCGACGGAGACACCGTACGTGAGCTTACGTCCTCTGCAGTTTCTCGCGCGACGCGGTGATGCGGCCGAGCTAAGCTGCGGCGGGAGCAGCCCTGGGATTTCCACCGGCCTCGCCGAGGGCTTCCTCCCCGGAGCCCGCCAGCCCGCAGGCCCGCCGCGCTTTCCCCGGATCTGCGGACCTCTTCCGTCCCCGGGGGCCCCTGGCCCCTACCTGCCCGCAGGGCTCGCGAACCTCTCGGTATCTGGCGGGTTCCAGGTGGCTGCTTTGGGGATTGCTCCGAACGGCCCTCAGAACTCTACATGCGGCAAATGACCCTTGGTACTTGTGGTCCGGGGAATCCGAGGGGACGTCATAATTCCTGATTTCAAAGAGACAAAAGTACGAGCCAGGCAGGAGTCGAACCTACAATCTTCTGATCCGTAGTCAGACGCGTTATCCATTGCGCCACTGGCCCTTCCCACAACGAAATTTGAGGGAACATTCTAATTATAGACTGCTAAGGCCACACCTGACAGTAATGCTGAGGAATCATTAAAAGAAACGTGTACCAGGTGCGTGGGGTGGGATCGGAGTTGCTGAGTCTTGACACCCTAGGCCCTGGGTAAACGAGTTCAGAGGCCTTTCTCGGGTTAGTCAGAATCCCCCCAACCCAGAGCTAGGTTGTCTTTTTGCGCACGCGTAGAACGACACGGGCGCATACCCACCCCCAAGTCCCTGATTACGCATGCTCAATTTGACCACTCGTCCGCGGTTTTACACATTCCGGGTCCTGTGTGTTGAACTTCAGGAGGCGAGCAATCCTTCCCTGTCCCTTCGATAGCTCAGCTGGTAGAGCGGAGGACTGTAGTTGGTCTTCTACCAAAGGAAATCCTTAGGTCGCTGGTTCGATTCCGGCTCGAAGGAGACCGGTAATATTTTTTTCTTTCCACCACCTTGATTTCCGTCCTATGAACATGCTTCTCTAAATCGCTTGGCAGCCTAAAATTGGAAAATTTTGCGCTTTTGTTCAGTTTTGGCCTGTTGCGGCCTACCCCGTGAAATCTTAGGCGAATACTAGAAGCTGTACGTAGGGTCCTCGTTCCAGGCGTGAGTCCGCGCCGGGCAGTTGGCTACAGGGTCACGGCTTGCAGGTTGCTTCTCCACCGTCTTTTGGGTTTCCCGATCCCCGCGAGTCGCAGGGAGAAGGCGAACGCGAGTACCCGGCCAGCCGCCGGATCCCCAGGGCCTGGCCCTCCTCCTCCTCCGAGCTCCCGACAGCGTCGGCCGCGCGCGCTCCCTGCGAGTGCCCCGAGAGGTGGGAGGTCAGCGGGAAGTATCTGAGGCTTTCGGCTCCTGGGAATCATGAAAGAAACTTGGTAGAACGCGCACGAAACCTAGATGACTACGGTTTACAAAGAAAATCGAGAAACCATATACCCGTTTCCTTCGATAGCTCAGTTGGTAGAGCGGAGGACTGTAGAAATAAGTCGCTGTCATCCTTAGGTCGCTGGTTCGACTCCGGCTCGAAGGAAAAAGGCTTGTAGGTTTTGTTAATCATTCCCAATGTTATGAGACGAGATCAAAGGTGTAATTAATATTTTTTCTAGTTTCTAAGTACTCTGATCTGTCTAGGGGAAGCGATATACGGCTTTTCTTCAACAGTGGGGGATTAGCTCAAATGGTAGAGCGCTCGCTTAGCATGCGAGAGGTAGCGGGATCGATGCCCGCATCCTCCAGTTTTGTCATTTTGGTACCCGTTTTTCTAATTCAGCTGGAAGTGGAGCCAACAGCCATTAAGCAAGTAAGCAAAAAGGAGAGCTGTAGAACTTCTGAGACAAGGAATAAGGGATGCGACAATTTAGTCTTATAATTTAAAAATATTAGACCTGTTTACTTTGGGAAGTTCATGAAATTTTTTTTTCTCTCCAAAAATAGCAACAGATTGTAGTCGTCTTTGTTGCTGCTGTG
Source organism: Smutsia gigantea (assembly GCA_032199065.1). Taxonomy (NCBI): domain Eukaryota; kingdom Metazoa; phylum Chordata; class Mammalia; order Pholidota; family Manidae; genus Smutsia; species Smutsia gigantea. The sequence continues at coordinate 639,563 of JAVSCE010009187.1, forward strand.
ACTGATTTGTGATTGACGGCTGAATTCCAGGGACCCATCAGAGGCTAAATCGCCTATAGTTATGGGAAACTGACAGGCAAACAAAACAGAAAACTTGGAAAAGGACGCTGCTACCTAAAACTTGCATTAAGTCGGAGAAGCTAGAACTATCTGCTGCATCTCAACTCCCACAGTGGGGTCCCCAGCTCTGGGCAGAGATGGAAAGGATGAAGCAAGGCATCCCTGAAGAAAGGCCTGGCAGAGGACAAAGGCCCTGAACCAGAGGCTTGCTGTTGGAGGGTTCTAACGCCATTTTCCTCCTGGGAAGTAACTGTGAAGAATTAATTAGAGACCAGCACTTGAGCGGGAACTAATTGAATAAAAGTTCTATAGAGGGGTGCCTTTGAGTCTAGTCTATTCTGTAAACAAAGACAGGATAAATACACAGAACAGACATACTGCTCATTGAAAGATTCAGAAATTGAGAAGAACACACACAAAGGCTTTTCTGGTAATTCTCCCTAATTTTTGAGAATATAGCCATTAAAAAGCTGTTGAAACCATACTGCAGTTCTCAGCACAAAACATAAATCTTTAGGATTACAATAAGTAAATGATAATTCTTTTTCCCATATTCATTTTAAGTCTAGGCAACCTGTACATTATTTTGAATGTACAACCTGCTTCGTTTTTTGGTATACCTTCCATTTTTTAGGGCAGTCTCCAATTTTTATCTCATTTTATTCTTTTCAATAAAGTCTTTAAATTGAATGTATATTGATTCACTTAAAATATATCATCCTTTTCATGAAAAACTTACAAAGTAGGGAAAAAGAAGCCTTTTATCACACAACATGTCCCAGTTGCTGTTTGGGATGATATGTATTCTAGCTGGCTGACTGGAAGAGCTGACAGCAAAACTATAAATGACTGAAAGAGCAAGAATTGCATAAGTCAAAGGAGTAAGAAGGAGCTCACCCAAAAATCCGGGTGGAAAACATGTTTGGGGCATGTGAGGTGGTCAAGAACTCAAACAATGTCTCAGGATCAGGTGTGGAATGGAATTCATATTAAAAAGTCTAAAGGAATAAGCCAGAAGACATTAGTGCATAGTAGTCAGTCATGTGGACTCTCATACCCTTTCTTGGCTTAGGCATTCCCTAACTGGGTAACTCTGGGCAAGTTGCTTGCTTGAGATCTTGTTGCATGCATTTCCTCATTTGTAAAAGAGGATGATAACAATAGTACTACTAATATATAATACTATACTATAATACAACTACTTTTAATAGTTTATTATAAGTACTATATAAGTACTATTTATTATAAGTACTATAATAAAACTACTTTTAATTAAGATAAAACATGTAAAGCTCTTATTACAGTGCCTGTCATAGAGTAAACACACAATAAACAATAGCTGATATTGGTACACCATTGAGAGGCCTGGAGGGAATATTCTGAGGGTTTGTATGTGCATTTATATAAATATATATGAAAATGTAGGAAAGAGATGTATGGATCTACTGCACAGGGAAGGTAAAATAATTCTTAAAATGCAAAATAATGGTTAAATAAATTATGGTATGACCAGATAATCAAACACATATAGCCATTGAAATTAATATATTAAGAACATCTATTGATAGGGAACTGTTAATAATAGAATGTTAAGTGAATAAAGTAGGTACAGAGCAATATAAACAATAACAATTTAAAGCATAAATTATCTATAGAAAAGACTGGAGAATGAATTGAAATGTTAATAGTGAACTTTATATAGAATTACTGTAATTTTTTTATTTAAAATTTTAACTATTTTCTAAGTTCTGCAATAAATGCTATTTTTAATTGGAAATAAAATGAATTTAAAAATTAACATCTAACATTTATTGGCATTTTTACAAGCCAAGCACAGGTCTAGTTACTTCACATATATGAAATCATTTATTTCTTTTATATAGAAAACACCAGGCCCAGATGGCTTTAGTGATGAATTCTACCAAATTTAGGAAGAAATAATACTAATTATACACCTCAGGAAAATTGAAGAAGAGGGAGTACTATCCAACTTATTCTACGAAGCTAACATAGATGCAAAATTTTTTCACCAAATTTTAGCCAGTTAAATCCAACAATCTATAAAAAGGAAAATACATCCATGAGCAAGAGGGACCTATTCCAAGAATAAAGACTAGTTCAACATTCAAAAATCAATGTGACTCATTATAATAAACAGACTAAAGAAGAAATTTCAGTAGATGCAGAAAAAACATTGGAAAAAATTCGCCATTCATTCCTGATTTTTAAAACTGTCAGCAAACTTGGAAGGGAGGGGAATTTCTTTAACCTGATAAGGAGCATTACTGAAAAACACACAACTAACATTATATTTATTAGCATGAATGTTTTCCTCCTAAGATCAGGAACAAAGCAAGGATATCATTCTGGGGTGTCTAGCCAGTGCAATAAGGCAAGAAAAATGAAGTAAAAGATCTCCAGATTGGAAAGGAAGATATAAAACTATATTTACAGATATCTCATTTTTTTAAAATACTGATTATATGTTTAAGGAATAGTTTGTATGTTTTGAATCAAATATGTTAATAAAATTAATTTCATTTGTTTCTGTTTTTTAATGACACTATTAGAGATCTAAAATCATATATATGGCTCTTATTTGTCACTCACATCTTAGTGGTCAGAGAGGTAGGTAGGGGCCAGATCAGGCCAGGCTTTAGGGACCACAGTGAGGATTAATGTCTTTATCTAAGGGGTAATATGATGATTAATGGTATTTAAATAGGGAGTGATGCATGAGAAATAGACTGCAGAAAACAAGAGTGAATTCAGAGAAATCAATTAGGAGGCTGAGGTGGAAGGGAGGTCGTGGGGGATTACACGTGCCTAAGGCAGAGTCAGGAAAGGCCCAGAGCCAAGGTGAGGAGTTCAGACATGGCCATTGAGAAGCTGTTAGGCTAGAGCATTTGCCACTTGTAGGGACTGTCACTGTTTATTTCTAGCATGTACAATATGTTAGTTTTCTAATATTTTCTCAGAGATTTTTATGATTAATTAAAATTTATAAACAATAGATTTGGAGGAGTAATTACCAAGAAGTAAAAAAGCTTTCAGCCAGAAGTTCGCAAACCATCTAATGAAAGACATGCTATTGTGTTAGCTTCTGTTAAGTACTTTTCAAGTTAGTTTCTCTTTGATTTTAGATTCTGTAAAATGTTTCTTCTAATTAAAAATTTCAAAATCACACATCCAAGCTGCCTATTGTCAGATGGACAGCTAAACTGAAAAGACTGACATGTAGACAGAAGGAAAGTGTTAAATATTGTGTCAATGTCGTGAGGCAAGTTCCTGGTATAAGAAGATGCATGAATCCTTTCACTGGAGAGAGTTCTGGGTTGTATTGTACTATATTTGAAGTAACTTTACAGTTATTATATAATGCAAATTCTTATGGCAAATAATGGTTACAAAGTTCTTTTTTGGGCCATATCCTGAACTTCGGGATACCAAAATAAATAACATTATATTCTACATAGGTGTCCTGTGGTCAGATGGGCCATATCTGGCAGGGTCGATCAACAGCCAGCCTGGCTCTTGGACCACCAGATCATCCAAATTCCAAATGAGGTGCTGCCTTCTCTCCAGTGGTCACAGATGGCGCTCTTACAGGTCAAAGGACAGGTGGATGAATGGATGGACGGATGATTGCAAGGAAGAATTAACAACCTCATTGTCTTAGTTTAAAAGGACATGGTCTGCACAATATTAAGTGTTGACCTTTGTTATGGCAGGGATTAAAGTGATTTTCAGACTGAACTTGTGCTGGAGTTGATCTGAAAGTCTCAGTCCACTCATGCCCTTGTGTCCCAGGCCAACTAAACTTCCTGCTTCAGCATGCCCCCACTCCCTGCCTCCATATTCACATCATCTGGTGATCTTTCCCTGTTTTAATGATTTAGTCAGCCACCAACTTGCCCACTTCAGGTGGGTATAAGAAGGATGAATTTTCCTTCCTTTTTACCTTAGAGGTTGAACCGAAAGCCAAATCAGCCTTCTAGTTCCTCTTGTTTTCTCTTCCTTCCACCAGGGCTACACTCTATCCTTCTCACTGCTTTAGTTCAAACTTTATCTATTTTTCACTTTCCTTTAGCTCCACCTTTCATGTGACCGTAAGTCCTCTGTTTTGATGAATGACTAGCTCCTTGATCTAAGCCTGGATTATTTTCAAGTACCTGGATTTGCAATTACCTGTGCTGAAGAGACAAGGAGAACACGGGTCATTGAAATGCTGAGGACTTTTTGGACTGCTCAGGAAGGTAGCACTCCTGACACTAATTCCCTGGGGCTTTTCTAAGGCCTCCTATTCCTAGAATGGTCTGTCTTGTATTGCAGGTTGGGATGAAAAGTTGATGCTGCACTTCTGTTTTGGAGTTCCTCATCACCCAGACCAGGAAGTACGAAATCCACCAAGAGGGTGACCGAGTTCCTGCTGGAGAATCCTTCGTATACATTCCAATTTTCCCCCAAGATTTTTTTATGTCGCATGTTCTAGAGTTGGAAGTCCAATATGGTAAGCACTGGCCACACATAGTTGTTTAAACATATTTAAATTAAATAAAATTCAAAATTAAGATCCTGAGTTGCACTATATACGCATTTCAAGTACTCAACAGTTACCGTGGCTAGAGGTTGGACAGCACAAATACAGAACATTTACATCATTGCAGAAAATTCTAAGGGACAATGTGCTGTGGAGCATGGGTGTGGTACAGCTTTGTGGGTGAGGTCATGGGCTCTGTCATCAAGAGATGTGTCTCTGAATCTGCTTCCCAACTAGCAGCCACGTGACTCTGGGCGAGTCGTTGGATCTGCTGAGCCAGCCCACCTGTGACAGAGAGCTACTCTGAGAAGTGACTGGAACTCTGTACATAGTTATCATGTTTGTTGTGGTGCTGTGGTACACCCTCTTTTAAAACCCTCTTTTCTTCCTTCATAAATTAAAGAGCATTCTGAGATGTACCTTTCACTCCTATGACCTGACCCCTGAAGTCTCGGTCCCTTTGGTCTGGTAACTAGAGGTTGAAAGAGGTCAAAAGTCTTCTTTTTCTGTTGTCATTGCTTAGAGATAAGCACAGTGGTGGTTTGGCTTTAGCTTCTTTATGTGTCTAAATATATTTCTGCACCAGTCTAGGGAGACTCAGAGATGAGTCAGTCAGGGCTTGCACCTAAGCTAGCTCTCAGTGTAGTTGCCCCCACTTGGTTTCGACCCCCTGGTCCTAGTGAGAGAAAGGGAGGAAGTCATGTATCACTCCTGTATGGTCCAGGATACCATCAGGACACTCAGCTGGTTTTCATGACTCTGTGGAGGCCAGATCCACTCCAAATCCCAGAGTCTTGAAGTTGACTTCAATTCTGACTTAGTTCCAGAGTTTTCCCTATCTTTCAAACACTGTGAATGACTTGGGAACAGACTAAAATTTGCTGGTTCCTCCCTAGAGCTGAGGGCTACTCCCAGGTCCCACTCCCAACTCACATGCCCAGCCTATGGACTGCCGGTCTCCAAAGTGGGGAGGAGCAGGGAATGGAAAAAAGAGAATGAAAAAGGGATGGTGATGTTATCCATCAATCTGGCTCTTATTCCTATGGGATTCTTGCTAGCTTCCTGTTAGCCTCTATGGTCAGATCTAAGAAAAAGTACAAGGCAGAGAACCAGAGGTGCAGAAAGAAAAAGAGGAGAGGACAGGGATCGACTTCACATCAAATAACTGAATTCAGGATTCTCAACTTCAAAATTAATATTGTTTCAGAGGTGTTTTTTGTCCCTACAAACATTGCTAAGTTAGGGTATGAACACCACTCATTTACAAATAAAAGAACAGAAATCCAGATAGGTGAGGTCAGTTTCCCAAGACCACAGAGTAAGGGAGACACGGAAGCCGCACAGGAGGCCTCTCGTGAGTCCCTGGGCGGCCAGCCTCTCACCACGTCATTGGCGTTTGCTCAGGCTCAGGCCATGGGAGTCCCCTCTGTGGATTCTGATTTCAGAGCTGAGTCCATTTCCTCCTTTCCTTCCCCACTGCCATTGCCCCGTGCCAGGGTGTCCTGACCTCTCTGCCTAGGTTATTGGCACCAACTTCCTGTCTGGCCTTAAGCTGGCTCACCGTCACTCTTATCTACCCCAACCACCACTGCGAGATTAATCTAACCAATGCACAGGTCTCATGGAAATGTCCCTGTGAGAAACTTTCAATGACTTCCCGTTGCCTAATTTATTGTGAAAAACGTTTGCCTAGTATTCATGGCCTGCCGATGTGCCAGCAGCACGCTCTGCCCTCCAGCCCAAAGCACCGTGCGCTCTGAGCATTCCCATACTCCTGGGCCTCACTGTCTGCTTCTGTGCCTTCTCTTGCAAAGCCCCACTTCTGCCGCACCTACCTACATGGCCATCTGTCTAACTTCCTCGGGGGATTGACTCGAATGCCTCTCCACCCATGCGCCCTCCTGATTCCTCCAAGTCTGAGATTATGTAGCTCTTTATTACATTTTGTTTTCTACTGTGGTTCTGTATATGCATGTCTTATCTCCACTGTTAGACTGAGATCCTTGAGGACAATGACCTGTGTCTTGTTTATCTTTCAATCCCCAGAGCCAGTCACAATGGAGACACACGATAAACTCTCAATAAATGTTTTTGGAAGGGATGAATTCCTCGTCAGGACAGTCTCGGCTACAATGGACTTTATTCGTTGAAGTGCTTTCCCTTAGGTTGCAAGGTTTTTTATTGTATAAACTTCATCTTTCCTAGAAAATAATTCACATCCTGTGCTCAGACCTCCATAGCCCATATATTGATAAACAAAGTTAACTTCCTAGGCTAGGTGAACAGAATTAACTCAGTAAAAAATTTTGAACAATTCCCTTCTTCACCATAGTTGCTAAATAGGTATTGAAAGAAATAACAAAATTCTCGAAAGATCCCTGAAATGTTTATGAATACATATAACATTAGTTAATACAGCTTATTAGTTTTTCAATAAATTTTCAGTGCACACAGCACTAAGACCACACATAACTAACTAGTCACACCAACCTACTCTACTAGTGATTAAGGACACACTGGGACATGTTAACAAAATGTGTTCATTGTGTTGAGGTCTTAAAAATCATCATATATATACAGGCATGTATTTCTTTTTCATTATTTGACTTTAAATTTTTAAATACAACATATATTGACAAAACAGTTGTTTCACGAAATCCTGCCAAATATCCAAATTGATATTTATGACTAAGAGCGGACAGAGTATATCAGAAATGACCAGGGATACTAACATTTAAAAACATCTGCTTGGAGCAGGAAGCAAGCACGAAGGGGTGTAATAGGCATTCCAGGACACACAGAGCCCAGGTTTGGGGGCAGGCCTCCCTTTCCCTTCAGTTGGCAATGGCGTCTGATTAATGTGCCTGTGGTGTGGTGACATGAACGGTCTGCTACCCCGCATACCAGTTACTGCCGCATTACTGATGACTGTTGCAAGCTGAATTAAATTTTTAAAGGTTGTCAGATTTTCTTTCTGTTTTTGGGTGTCTGTAGGGGGCGTTGTGGGGATACAGGATGAAGGAGGGTTAGTGAGGAGGAAGGGCGATGTGAAAGGGAAGAGAGCATACTAGAGTTTATTAAGCAACTTTAAAAAAGTAACTGGATCATTGGTGTTTGGATTTGTGTGTGGGAAGGGGGACATTTTTTATGGTGAAAAGATTTGAAGTCAGGTTTTAAATTGGAATTTTTCCCAGATCACAACCCTCCCAAGGTGACATATTTAAACTTAAGCGAGGCTGTTTAGATGGTTGTCCTTGTGAAGCCAGGATAAGGATTTTCAAGACGTGTTTTGTTTGTTTTCATCTCAGACGGTGTGACTGCGCTGCTCTTGGGGACTCACTTCCCAAACACCCAACACAGAAATGGCATTCATCATACAGTCAGACGCCTGGGCGGCATTCTCCCCAGTCCTGGGGAAATCCGTCACCGAGTCCTTACTGCGTGCTCACAGAGGGCACAGCTCAGGGCTTAGGCATGCACATTTGCATTTGTTGTTGACAACTGCCAGCTTCCACCTCCTTCTCCTCACAACCCTCTCTAAATGGGGTTCATAATCCTCCTTCCCACCCACTCTCTTCACTCCCCAGGGCAGGAATGTTGGCTTCTGCTCTCTGTCACCTGTCAGAATCCATCTTCCTGTCACTGGCTTATATGGGCAAGTCAGCCCACTGTCACGTGACCCCCCAGCTGCTAAAAACAGCTCCAGCACCCACTCTGAACCTGGGCCTGAAACAATGTCCTCCACCGAAAAAAACGTAAAGGACACTTGATCACACAAGCGTTGGAATTATTTCCAGGAAATACTTGCAGAAACCATTCAGAACACCTTCCCTGGCAGTGTACAGGGAGACGGCCAGGAGATGAGCTCGGCTTTGAATTACAAATCTTTTTCCAAAGAGCAGCAGACCATGGATAACTTGGAGAAGCAACTTATCTGTCCCATCTGCTTAGAGATGTTCACGAAACCCGTGGTCATTCTCCCCTGTCAGCATAACCTGTGTAGGAAATGTGCCAGTGATATTTTCCAGGTAGGTTTGTTTGGTATTTAGGGGGTGGAAAAGACTCTTTTCTTCAAATCAAGCATTCACTTTTAGGTCAATTTTAGAAAACTTTGTAAGTCTGCACTCATTTTCAAGAGAAACACTCTTTTGTTAATGATTTACTTTGTGCTTTGCTGTCAGTCTCTTCTTTGCTTCTAAATCTAGTTTTATTCCAATGCTGAGAATCAAATGTTTCTTTAAAAAGTAAAGCACTGAATCTCTTTCAAAATTGTAAATGAAGTACTGCCCAGAACATTAATGTAGAGTTTCTGGTTGGAACATTTGGTTATGAAAACATTGGATGGGAAAGTGCCTCATGCTGAAAACAGTGTATTGGGGTTGACTGTGGACCACTTGCTGATAAGGCCCTAAGGGATTATTTTACGGCAAGCTTAAAGTAGAAGTTGATGTTGTTTGTAGTAAGAGAGAGTGAAAAAGCCTCAGAAAAGCTTCCTGTAGCATTACTCAATTTCTCTTCTCTTGCTTGGCAAGAATAGGCCTCTAACCCGTATTTACCGACAAGAGGAGGCACCACCATGGCATCGGGGGGCCGATTCCGCTGCCCGTCCTGTAGACACGAAGTGGTTTTGGACAGACATGGCATATATGGACTTCAGAGGAACCTGCTGGTGGAGAATATCATTGACATCTACAAGCAGGAGTCCACCAGGTAACATTCTTCCCTGTGTTAAACCCATTTGAAGCTTGTTTTTGTTTGTTTTCATCTATCAGAATGGATTTAAATAAGGAATGCTTGCTTACTGCTTTACAGAATGTTTTTCCAAGTCACTCCTTCCCACTGGGATCAAGCATTGCTCATGGAACGGGAGAAGGGGGCTGATGGCTGTACCATTAACAGGGATCCATTCCAGACAGTGATGTCGAGAGGGGCTTAAAGCTGCCCTTCTCTTTACGTCTTGTATTACAGACATTTTAAGACATATCTGCACTTCACAGATCTTTTGCATGTCCAGAATCTACACAGCAGAAAAAATTATAGTATGACACTTTATAGAAAATTAGCAGAAATGGCATTTTCCAGAATAGTCCAGTTCCTAGTTCAGACAGGGTCACTTTAAAATTATCTAGATGATAATAATAAAAACAAAATTCTCTAACATAGTCAAGGTATGGACTCTGAGAAATTGCAAAGCAAGGCATAGTCTGGCTTCTAGCAACTAAAGTTTAGAGACATGGGGAGAGAAAAGATGGAGTTCAGGTTATGTTTACTCTTAACATTCACCTGTTCATTGACTGATATGCAGTATATACATTCATTCCCTTTTTAAAAAAAGGCTTCTTATTCATCAAGTTACATTGGCTATAAAGTTCCTTTCCTAGAGACAGCACTGCAGGTGTCCATTCCTAGAAGGTAAGGTAAGGTATGAAGAGCCCTTTTTCAATTTTACACAGGTCATTCTGGCCCACAAAGCTTGATAGCAATATTGAGCCCACGGAGAAATGACCCCATTGTGATTCTTATTAGGAGACATGTATTTATGAAACATCTGCAGGACTTGCACTCTTAGAAGGAAAGCTGTTTTCTAAATCTAACATGTAATTATTATAATCACTATGGCTATTAGTTTCTACTTAAGATTCACAACTAAATTACATAATGCCAGGATATGGATGGAACTGGAGAAGAACTGCTGATGACATTCAGAGATAAGAGAGTTGGCTATTCCATTGCTTCCAGTCTCTGGAGAGAAGGAAAATACTATTGTTGTTCTTACTTCACAGATCTGATCTCTTTCAGTGCAAATACACAACTTAACCAGCAAATTAATAACCAATCAATTATTAGGGGTGTTTATATAACAGCCGACTCTGTGCCCAGTACAGAGCCTTGCTCATTGCTCAGAATCATTGCCAAATAAGTGCCAGCTGATGAAGCAACACTACTAATCTTACGTATTTTATTTACTGCAGTAATTTTCTGTTTTGCTACTCGCCACAGTGAGAGCTTGAAACATGTGAAATAATAGTAATAATTATTATGAAATCCTGAGAAGAGATGTTAAAACTTGTAGCATTAGTAAAACTATAGGACAGACACATCCTTGCTTTGACATGAAGTCTTCAGGGTGCACCTGCCAAAAAGTGCCCAGGTGAGCAAATTGTATAAAAGGAAGCAAATTTCCAACAGTGAAGTTCATAACTATGGGTAAAATTGCAATATTTCCAGAATCTGTCTCCTGGCCTTAGTGCATCTCCATATCAATGGGTTTTTCCAAGGGGTGGAGAGAAGAAGCAGTGCCTCACCATATCAGTAGGTGACTACAAGAGGGCTGGGGAGTGAGCGCGCACTGGACGGGAGCAGGGCCTTTGGAGCTGGGTCACGAGAGACATGGGCGGGCAGAAGTAGACGGCTGCTTGTAAGCAATAAACGGGTTTCTCCCACTTTATTTCTCCCTTTGACTGATTTTGGCCTCAAAGCTTTATTTGCCCCAGGCTGGGAACACATTTGCTCCCCAGAGTTACAGTAACTAAGTGCACTAGCAGTGTTTTGTGATGATCAAATTTCTTCTTAGGCTGTTATTTCTTGAACTTGAGACTTGCCTTCGGGACATACTTGGTAGCAAAACCACAATTAGCACAGATGGCCCAGGCACGTGTTCAGGCAGAAGTTCCGTTGTTCCCTGGCTGGCAGCCTTACCAGCCCAGAACCCTGAGCCTAGGCTACATGAGGCAGCCCTGAAATAACCAATCCATCATTAAGGGTGAGACGAGCCCGTCTCCGGCCCTCAGTCCTCGGAGTCGGGGCAGAACGGGGAGGGGCCGGTCAACTCGGACCTCCTCGGAAAGGCTGGATGGAGACTGTGGGTCTCGACTAAACCAAGCCTTCTTATCTAGAAATCAGCATAGTGCTGAACTAGCCATAGTCTGGGGAGGTGGCAGGAGAAGGAACTAATTTTGCTAATATTAACGATGAACATAATAAAATTAACTTTATAGTAAGTAAAATTAATAGGGGCTGAGTATGTATCCATCAGTCCTCAGGGTGCTTTGCACATGAATCGCGTGTAATTCTTTTATTCTCAAAGCAATCCTTTGAGGTTGTGGTGATTATTAATATCATCTTATTAAACATTTTTAGCATTTCACCAAAGTAATTCATATACATAATTTAAACATTATGTATACATCCTCTAATGAGGCCTAGTCTCCCAACCTACTGTCGCTTCACCCCCAAATCTCACTCCCCAGAGTTACCCACTTCTAATTCATTCAGCTGTTTTTCTGTCATTTATCACCCAATCACACATAGGCTCCCATTTCTTGACTTTTTCCATTTTAGACATTTTCTGTTGACTTTCCCTGTAGACGATGAGGACTCCATGGCTGGGCTTCACCTTCTACTTTACTTTTACACTCCTCTGGGGTGAACCCCTTGTTTCCTGGATCCTACATCTCCTGTCTGTTGGTTTACTCCACTGTTTCTGTGGGGCACATCCTCAAGTAACCCTCCAAAATGCACAGAGTCCTCTTCTTTTCAGCCTTTCGCACACTTCTGCCTTCAGAGTACCTGGTCTCTGCTGTTCCAGAGCTTTCCAGGGCTCACAGGGAACATCAGTCTACTTCTTGTAGGCTTCTTCCCCTGCAGGCACTTAGCAGGACCAAGATACAACTCAAACAGGTCACTGCCTTTTGTCCAATGTTCTCTATATTCAACTCTCATGTGCTCTCTCATGTGCTGTCATCTTGCTCATTTTTTGTCCTTATTGATTTATACCTTTTTATTTTCTTACTGGCATTTTAGTGGGATTTCAGCAGGAAACATAAATGAATAAATGCACGTGTTCATTCTGCCATACTTAACTAGAAGACCCTTAGTCTAGTGTTCAGATATGTGTAAAAGCTGAGCCTGAAAGAGCTTAAGTAATCTGCCTAAGGCCATGCAGCCGCCACCTGGAGAAGCCCCGCCGTAATTAAGCTCCTGAAATACCTTGCCAAGACCAGGTGCCTACCCTTGAGGAAACTCTAGAATGGTCCCAGGACCTCTCAGAGACCAGAGACGCAGGCTGCAGACTCGCCGACATTTGGCACTAAGCCCTGATCATGACCGGGAGCTCAGCCACGTCTCCTCATGGAAATGCATCTGCGTCTTTATTCTATATCCCAAGTCTGTTATATGTTTCACATTATCTAAAGGTTTTCATTATACACCCATTTATGAGTGGGGATGCCTCTGGGCCTGTGCTGTCACTAAACAAGAAATACCTAATAAGGACTATGTTGTAGTTCTCAGTCAGTATAGTATTATGAAAAAATAATCACAATAAAAAAATTAAACACAGGGCCTTATGGCTGTTGCATTTTCAGTGTTTGCATACACTGCATAGAGATACATGTCGGTAGTTTTGCTGGAGCACAGGAATACTGTTCACTAATCTTGTGAATTCTCTTTCATTTTCACTCATTCATTCAATAAACCTTTGCTGAACACCCACAACATGCAAGGCATTGTGCTGGGCACTGGGGATCTAGCAAAAAAAAGGAGACAGACCACAGCCCCTGCCCTTGTGGAGCTCACATTCCAGTGGAGGAAACAGACCTGGGAGGGGGGTAATTTTCTCAGTTGTGGAGTTTACTTTCCTCATTGGTTTCCAAGCCTATGGCAGAAATCAAGTCAGGAGGTCACAGACTGCAAGGAAAACTTATTGTTCCAAGATCAGACAAAAATTCCTTTTACAAAAATCAGATTCCAAAATCTTGAAGCTTGAAGTTCATACAATTTCCTTACCAGACCTAGGGCTTCTCCCAACAGTTTGCCCAATCCAAGCACTTGACCTCTACTTAGTGACTTAGAGATGTAAGTCAGCATGTTCTCTGCCTTTCTCTGCATTCTGGGGCTGCAGCTACGTGATACCTCAGTATCAATGGTTTTCAAACAATTTTCACATCTCACAGTAGGAAGTACATGTTATATTGTGATCCACTGACCATTATACATGAATGGATATTTGTATATGTAAAACATATACTTTTGTTTCAGGTGTACATAGATATGCATATACACGCATATGTATATACATACATATATACATGTGTACACCTGAAACAAAAGTTTCACATATCAATACTTACCCTTACTACTGGTGGTTCACAGTATTTGCTATTCTATTTTATTTTGTTTGCAGCAATGCTGGTCATGACCCACTAAATTGGTTTCATGGCCCATAAAAACCTGCAGTTTAAAAAAAGTGGGTCTTGATAATAACTAAAAAAAAACTCAGTTCCAAATTTGAGATACTTTTAAAGAACCATGTGTTTGGAAATAGGAGGAAAGGTTTGGGATTTGTATTTAAATTTTTTAAAAACCTCAACCTTTAGATAGGATGCACACATCAAGATGCCAGGTTTTTGTTCAATTAAACTTCTCCCACACCTCTCACCATGCCCTCCAGAGGGAGCCCGAGGCACCATAATTTGGCATAATTTAGATCTGGATCATAATGCCAATGCCACACTGATCATCAGGCCAGGGCCCTGCCATGTGTTGTGAACCTGGGCCGCTCCAGCTGAGTCCTCAGCTAACATGTTATTCCTCAGGAGCAATGTCTTGTCATTCCCTGTGCCATGACTTTGAATCTTCATTACTTGACCATCATCTCAGTAGCCCATGCAAATCCAGGGCTCCGTTATTTACCTGTTGCAGCTCTGAAAAGTTTTGGTTGGTGCTGAACTGTGGGGAAAATGAAAACTTGAGAATTATCTGTTAGATCTGCATTTCCAAGATACCACCATGTCCCAGAACTGCATTTTGCATTTTTCTCATTGCCTAAAGTATTCAGTATAATTGTTCATATTCACTGAGCATATACTACACCCTCTTAACCCCTGCCATGCCCTCAGAAAGTTATTTACACATATTTTTCTGTGTTAATGGCAGGAAAAGACCCAAACAAACTAATAAAGCACATGCTGACATGTTCCCTCTTAGACACAGCTACTTCCAATCAGTGCCTAGATTAATAATCAGAGATCTGGGCTCCCCCAGCTCCTCCCAACCCAACCCATCCTTGCTCTTTTGGTGGGAAGATGTTTGCAGAGGCCAGAGGCTCGAGGGTTGGGATCTAGCACTTCTGCAAAGCTAAGACAAATCTGAGATTTAGTTTATCAGCAACTCCCCCTGCTTTACCCATAACTGGAAAGTCTCTCTTGAGAGACTCGTGCTGTGTGGGGACAGCACTAGAACTCGCTCCTAACCCACTGTTCAACTTCTAGGAATTTCACTAGTGGTGTTTCAAACCAATAACTTGAAATCGGCCATGGTGGGAATACGTACACCACAGAAATTGTCAAATGCTCCATATCAGTTTCCACTCCACCCCAAGCTGGTTGTCAGAGATTAGTCAGCACGCCGGTACTAAACTGGGGTTAGCTGGGGCGTGCGATGCTGATCGCCCCTCTCTGCTCTGCCCCCATGGGAGCCGACACATTTATCTGCCTAACCCCTCCCAGACCAGAAAAGAAGTCCGACCAGCCCATGTGTGAGGAGCACGAAGAGGAACGCATCAACATCTACTGTCTGAACTGCGAAGTGCCCACCTGCTCTCTGTGCAAGGTCTTCGGGGCACACAGGGACTGCCACGTGGCTCCCCTAACTCACGTGTTCCAGAGACAGAAGGTAACAGAGCCTCTCCAGCCCCTGCAGCCTGCTCTGCAGCCCCTTACACGGACCTTCCGAGTCACTGGCTCCCTTCTGCTCAAAGAAGACGCCTAAGCCATGCAGCCTGGAGGCCAGGAGGCCGGGAGGGCTGAGCGGTAGGGATGCTGCGGTACTGGTGCAAGCAGCGGCAGACTAGGTTCCCTGGAGGGCAGAGGGGAAGGGATGCCGAGGGTCAGGAAGAGGTGCAGAGGGGAAAGGTCACTGATTTTGCACCCTCTGAAGGCTGCTGAAGACCAGCAGTGCTCTGGAAGCTGGTCTGAGCTCAGACGATACCTGGAGTTCAGCTTATAGATGAGGAGAGGATACGTTTTTACTCCAGTCACAGAATATTTTTATTCATTCACTAATGAAAGTTTCCTTTTTCCCCCTCCCCCAAGGCCTTTTCTCCCACAGTCCTAGTGGGGGAGAGTTGCAACGAATGGCATTTCTTTAAAGAATAACTTTCAAACATTGTCTTGTGCTAGCCCTCAAGACTAGGCTAAACTGGCCTCCTTGCCTTTCAAGTGAGGCCATTTGCTGAAAGGCACCCTCTGACTGTGGCGCGTGCCCCCGCCCCAGGGCCTCAGCCTCAGCCCTCTCATTCTGACCAAAAAGAGCACGTCCCCTGCTTATCACTAACCTGCCTGCCTGGTTTCACCCACTGGCAGTAGCATCTCATCCATTTGATGCAAATAAATGTGGGGTCTTGTGCTCAAACAGATGCAGCCACTCTAGGCACATAGAATTTGAGCAACTCCACATCTCAGTCTCTTCTGTCAGATAATCATACATTCCACATTTGGTCAGTTTTACTGTGAGGAGCAGACTTGGAATCAAATTTGGAAGCCAGATTTCTGGGTCCAGTTATAACCAGTGAGTACTAACTGCTTAAAAAAAAAAAAAAAGCAAATCTAGCAAGATATCTATGACATTTACTTATTTTCCAATCCCCTTAGAGTTTATCCCCTTTCTCCAACCACACCCTGCCCTTCAAGTCACAGCATGTAAGAACTGAATAGCAGCTGCGTCACACTATTCCTTCAAAGCCCTAGAAGCTCATGTGGGACGGCCAGAAGGACAGACTGGCAGGACTTCCATCTGCTCCTGTTTGGCCGAAGCAGCTTCACTTTTACCTGTTAGGATTCTGTATTAGCTTCCATTTGAAGAAAGGGTTCTCCAGCTTGAAAATGTATTACAACCACTCTTCTGGGCCAGTCCTCTCACTTTATATATGAGAAAAACAGGGTCTAAATTGATTACATGTTCTGGTCAACACCATAGAGAAATTAAGGGCAGAGTTAGACCAAGCAGGTAGGTCTCCTAAGTCCCCATTCAGGGCTGCCTGGTGCTTCAGAGGCCAACCACAGCAAGGGGGTGAGTACAAACAATGCAGTCTTTGGGTCAAAAGAGGAGTGGAATTTCAAATTCAAGTTTCTCCCCCAGAACCAGTTATATGTTAAGTTTCAAATTTGTAATGACTTAGTCTAGTATATAAGTGTCTGTGCACCCAGCACATAGAAGGTGCATAATAATGTATGTTGAATCAGTGAATAAGTTAGTATTTGCTATATACATTCCCTAGTAAAATGGACCCTGAGCTACACTAGGCAAATAATTCATTTTGGGTCCCTGAAGTCACATGTTGGACTCTACTCAATTTATAAAGAATACATATAAGTCTATAGGTTGAATATGTTCTTCCCTATCACTGGCCTATTATTCAGTGTTCTTAATGTTTTTGGCAGGATCAGTCTCCATTAACAATTTGATGAAACTATGAAGCCTCTTCCAAGACCAATGCATTTTTATACACACCCACGTAGAATTTTATTTCCAAGATCAGGAGGTTCACAGGCCTCCCACTCAGTGACTCCTATGGGGTTCAATGGACCCTAGATTAAGGATCCATGAGGACCACCCACAATCAGTGCTGACTAGAAAACCCCTGAAACTTGCGTCCCTCTTTTCTCTTCATTAGTCTGAGCTCAGCGATGGCATCGCTGTCCTCGTGGGAAGCAACGACCGAGTCCAAGGAGTGATCAGCCAGCTGGAGGACACCTGTAAAACTGTCGAGGTAAGTCAGATAACCCCAGCAGAGTGTCAGCCACACCTGAACTCCAGGGGCTGTGGCCACCTCAATGCCACACTGGAAATCCCTGTTCTGACATTTCCATCTTTCCTTCTAGAGTGACCTCTTTCCTGACATTTCCCTAAAATATTCTTCTCCTGGCACAGGGAAGATAAGTTACCACATGAGTCAAAAAGGCAGATTTTACTCCATTTACTGGAGTGGTTGTTACATGTGTTGTTCTTTCTTGGTCAACACATTGTCCAAGGGTAGCTACAAGAAAAATCAATTCCCAGTAATGAAAATGAGCATTGTCCACCATCACAGCCTGATTTCTTTGTGGAAATCCAGTCTTAAGAAATGCTAACTAGTGCTTTAGAAACCAAGTGCAGGCTTGAGCTGCATATCTGTGTGCTAACAGGGGGAGCTGAGAGGGGCTAACAGGAGGAGAAAGTCCTGCTTGGAGAAGGATTCCAAAGCTGGGAGCTCATTGAGACCAGAGTTCTGGCTCGTTCATCATTGCCTCTGCCTGGCCCAGTGCCTGGCACATAATAAGTACTCATTAAAAACTTGATGAACAAATGGATGTATGGCTGGCTATTTAGCTCACACTTCAGTTTGGCATATAAGAAATCCTGGGAATCCATTTTTACTCAAGATCAAATATAAACTATGAAATGGCTGAAGGCAAAATACTGAAGCCTAAGGAGGTTTAGCTGTGTTTATAGGTTTATCTGAGGCAGATATCTTTTCAAGAACTGAAGATTTACGGACTAGTTGAGTCCAGATCTCTGGCTCTGTAACCTGGAGCAGCTTATTATGACCTACCTGCTCTAAGCTTTGGGATTGTTTGGTTGGGGTTGCTTCAGTTGGACCTCAGGTGCAGAGAGCTGAGACATTGTACTGCTCAGTTCCTGGCATATTGCCCTTACTGCTGTGGGCAAGGCCCCTCTTGTTATCCGCTTATTTTCTCTTATCTTCATTTTCCACTCCTGTCCTCTTCTCTGTACATGACGACTCTAACATGTTTGATGTTCTGTTTACCTGTATTCTTATAAAATGTGTATTTTTATAGGCATGTCTTTTACTTTTATAAATGGTATTGTATCATATTTCTCATTCTATTTCTTACTGTTTTGAACCAAGTATTATGTGTTTAAGATCTTCACAGGCACATGAAGTTCCTCAGTTTTCTCCTCTGTAAAATTGGGGCAATCTTGGTTACCATGAAGAATGAAGTAGGCATAAGCCAGATGCTTAGCACAGCAGCCAGCACCCAGTGAGGGCCTGACAAACGCCCTGCCCTTATGATTTTACCATTAGGAAGGCAAATTCTGTTACAGCCAAAGGCCCCTTCCTCATGGTGGTGTCAGACAGTGGCCATAACCATCTCATTTTAGATTTACACATCATTAACCCCAATGTCCTCTCTTCTTCATACTCATATTCCTGAAAAGATCCATGATGAATCTGGTTTCCATTTATAGAAAGGAAGTTTTTTCTTGGTGAAGAGCCCAAAGGGATTCCAAAATGGACAATATAAGCTTTTTTTCTTTTAACTTACTTACAGCAAAGGCCAAATACAACTTACTCATGAAGCCATGAATCGGTGCTCCAGGCGGTGCCTCACTGAGCCTCGAGTGTATAAATAGGAGTGTGTTCCTGTGGGGGACTGAGGTGACCTCTATACTCGCCTCTGGTCAGGCTTCCACCAGAACTGTCAGGGAACGGGGTTTCTGTCCAGGACAAAGAGGCTGGAGAACACACATGAAAAGCTCTGTGGGTCACATTTGGCCTTGAGCACATGCAAATGACTTGGGCTCTACGTGGCCAGCATCAGAGGACATTGAGAGGGCAGGAGAGATTTGATACCTGGGTTTCTTCCTGGGGGCCAGTCTGGGGAGCAATAGGAAGCAGCTGTTTTTTCTTTCACTTGCGAATAAGATGAAAAGGAACAGGTTTGAAGTTAAGCCAGCAGAAGGGATTTAGTGCTGATATCAGGAAGAACTTCTTGGCAGTGAAGGTCAGGATTATTACCACTATTATTACTGATAAAAGCATTCATCAAACATGATGGACTTCTGTGCCTTCACAGGCTGTCAGAGGAGGTGTGCGATTGTTCCCTGCAGGGCTGGAAGATGAGGCTGCCAATTGGCAGGAGTCTTAAAAGTGCCCCTCCTTTCCCTTTTACCTGTTTTATTTCACTTCTGTGATTTTTACCTTAAGAAAATAAGATGCAAAAAGCAGTATACAAAACAGTATAGAACATATGCATTCATAAATAACCCCTATTAACATTCATGGGGGGGGGGGCAGGAAACCCAGAAGCCAAAAAGGTTAAGAGTAAAGGCATAGTGGGACTACAGGTGATTTTCAGTGCCTTCCTTATATATTCCTGTATTTTGTTTTTCAAAAGCAGCCTGACATGCCTGATAACCACTAAAAGAATGAATCAGCCAATCAATCAGTGTGGCTCAGATAATCACATTTCTTTCAGATCAGAGTAAGTGGCTCATTTGGAGATGAAGGTATTAGCTCAGAACCCCATGGACATTTCTGATTGTATAATTCCTACTTGATGCAAATACCCTCCATTTGAAAAGGCCCCGAGGACAGAGACTGCCACAAATGGCCACACCTTGCACCAGTAATCACAAAAGTGATCTCCTGTAGAGCCAGGACCTTATCTGTGGGCAAAACACCAGAGGCTCATTTTATGCCAGCCTGCAAGGCAGGGTGCTTGGCTTAAAGTGAAACTGTCCTACCTGGCTGAGCAGATGAATTCGGTACCAGGGTCAGGGCCACAGAGCTCCTGCGTCTTCCTTTCTGCCTGAGGGTGTGGTTTTCCTTTCCCGCTTTGCCCACCACCTGCCTGGAAACATTTTCTGAAGCTATTGGTGGCTCCTGGCCCGGAGATAGGGAGCTGTTGTTAGAGTATTCTCTTTTCTGATTGGGCAGGAAACCCTCCGGATGGGAAATGGAGCAGCCCCCAGGGCACTGCCCTTCCCCGATTACCTCTCTGGCCTCTCCCCCTGGGGCCTGGACACCTGCTCTGTGGCAGTAGCGCCCACTCCTTGCTCAACTCCAATTTTGTCCTTAATCATGGACTGTTTTGCAGGGTTGGCTTTGCAGGCACGTCCCAGGGGCAGCCCTGCAGAGCTGCTGAGCCCAGGCTCAGTCACACTGTGGACTTCACGTTATCCTTTAAAACTAATAAATGCAGTTGACTGTGGAGTTCATAGTGATGACGAGAGTGGCTTTGAGAAGCCGTGTAGTCACAAAAGGGCGGTCTGAACTGTGTCAAAAGAGAGTGGCATGTTCCCTCGGGCAGATGGGGGGTGAAGCAGCCTCCTGGCTTGGTGTGGCTCAGCCTGAGACAGTCCCAGAGCTCTCGATGCGGGAGGGCCTTCTGGGCAGTGCTTGATGAGCCCAGCATGGTCTGGAGGTGTCCTTGGACTGGCTGGGACACAGTGGGGGCTGCTGGCAGGAGAAGAGAGGTACACAGCCTCGGGAGGTCTCTGCTTCCAGAAAAATGTGCTTGACTTCCATTCACCTTCCCTAGAAATCATAAAGCCCCTTTTGTAGCTTTTCAAATGGCACTTATCCTATGTCAGGATACCCAAGAGAGCAGGCTATTATACAGGCCGTCCTGAGGGCAGGCAGGCAGGCCTAGAAATAATCCTGTTTTGTACAGATGGCCATCTAAGGGAAACAGCCATATGTTGAATAAATATTCGATCTTGAGCATTTCCAGTATCTGAAAATGACAACTTTAATAAAATCTTCCAACAATTTTACAAGAAGAACAAATCCATTGTACTTCCCAAACATTAATTTTACCTGGCTTAAGAACATTGTCCATGAAGTTACAACTAGGAAATATGACTATTTACAAATCATTTTAATATAAGCATGCCAGAATTTTAAAGGCAATATAACAAATGCTTAAGAGAACAGATTTCAGACTTGGAATTTTAGTGGCCTCAGGCAAGTCACTTAAACTTACTATCCCTCGACTTCCTCAGTGGTACTGCAGGGTGAATAATGTCTCCTACACAGTGTTGTGATGACTAAGCTGGGGTTGAGAGGCACATGCCAGGGACTC
Organism: Smutsia gigantea; assembly: GCA_032199065.1. Taxonomy (NCBI): domain Eukaryota; kingdom Metazoa; phylum Chordata; class Mammalia; order Pholidota; family Manidae; genus Smutsia; species Smutsia gigantea. The sequence goes on from JAVSCE010009187.1 coordinate 661,031, forward strand.
AGATGGTGTCATCTTGTGTTGTTCTCCCAGTCACCTGGGAAAGCACACGTGTTCTGATGCAGATCATTGTTTGAAGCATTGGAGCATCTGGAGTGCCTCTGAAATGGTGTCAGGATAAGACTACCAGGGTGGTGGTCCGTTATGATGGTGGGACTAAACAACTCCCTGCAGAGGGAAAACGGCAAGTGAATGGAAATAGACATTTGCTTTATTCTTTATCTAAGAGGCTTTGTGGTAACTCAAAATACTGGCAACCAAGGAAGACTGAGCCTCTTGCGGGCAACATGAAGCAAAGGGGAGTGAATTCAACAGCTGCTTGGCATGCCATGATCTCGTGGCTTTTGCCAAACCATGGGGCTCAAGTCAGTAGGGCCTCACCTGGCCCTCAGCCTGCCGAGGGTTTACTCAGAGAGCTTCTAAATGATCTGGACTAGCCCAGAAAACCCCTAATGCCAAGAATCCCAGGAGTAAGCAACAGAAATCCCATAAATTATAACATAATTCTTCTAACACGAAGGGGTGGCAACATGATATGGTGGAAAAGAACATGAGTTTGGGAGTCCGGAACCCCTTGGCCACTGAATAGAGTCGTACTGAGCAGGCACAAAGGTGCCTCGCTGATGGGAGAGAGGCTGAATTCCAGCCCAGGTGCTGGAAGGATCGTGTCTTTCTAACATATTGCAGGGCAGACACCTGTATTCTCACCCTAGTCTGCATTCACAGGACTTCTGCCTAGTGCAAGTAATTGGGGCTTTGTGAGTGAAGGGTTGACCTTGGCTTCCTTGGGAGAATTGTCCTACCTTAATATAGTTCTTTCTTCAGCATTATTAATCTACTGTCTGCTTTTTTATAATTTTGTGTGTGTGTGCTGGGGGTGGGAGGTAGCACAAAGAAAACCCTAATCGGCTTCATAAAGGCAATTTTGAAGTACTGTATTTCAAATGAAGCTGAGTGGGCACTTCCAGACCCAGAGTTTTGAATGTTGGAGGAATGTGGTGGAGATATGAATGGGCCGAGTAGAGCCACAGTTGCTCAGTGACAAGTGGTGGGCTAAGAGCTTATCTTCAGCTCTATTTTGGTCACAGAAGCATGCTCCTTACATGGTAAGCGCAGTGGTTACAACTTAGGTTTTTCCTGTCATGGCCCTGGTACATTCCCAAGCTGGGATTGACGTTGCATCACTAGGACATGTAATTTATGTCTTGGTGCTGTCCATGACCCCTTGGAAACTTGCCGGGTATGGAAAGAGGCATTCCAGAGCCCAAAGACTGAATTATCTGCACATTTACCCAAAGTCCTAGTGTCTTGGAACTGGAAAGTCAGAAGGGAGCTTAGCAATCCTCCAGTGCCATCCTTTATTGTCTTGAGGCTAAATGTTTGCACAGCTAATTTTTGCTGTTTTCTTCTGAGCACTGAATGAAGCAGAGGCTTGAAATAGCTACCTACGTACATATTCCTTTAGAACAGAACAAAATAGAAACTTCCGAGTGAGGACTGAATATTCTTAGATAAAAGTTTTATTTCATTCGTTCATTCAAATCATTCAACATATATTTCTCATGTGCTCCTTATATGCCATATTCTAAACACATGATGCTGGGGAACAGTGATGGGCTAAACAGAAGCGGTTCCTGCTCTCAGGAAAGTTTTATTCCTGGCGTGAGAGGAGTTAGACAATAAGACAAACAAATAACAAGATTGTTTCAGAGACTAACAACTGCCTGGGAAAAGGTGAGTCACTGAAAATCTTGCCATTAAAAATGGTGATGTGACAGTACCTTGCTTTACAGGCTATCTACTATTTAGTATAAGATTACTCACTGTTGATTTTTTTCCATGAAAATCTTCTCTTTGCAGTTGCATATCTTGTTTCTCTTTGCCACTAAAATATAAAGGTGGCCAAGAATTAGAGTCTGTCAATTTAAACATTTCTATGAAAGCACCAGTTAAATAACAGTTTTTTCATAAATATTAAAGGTTACCTATTTACTTACAAGGAAACAACCAAATGACTCCATGATTTTTCTCTTTTCACTGAGATATTATGGCACTGGCTAGAAGCAAATATTTAACCTGTTATCATTTTACCATTTAAATATAGGCAGAATAATAATTCTCTTTATAAAATCATCCCTTTTTGATATATTGCATCCATACTGGATTTACCCTAGAGATGGGATTTTATTTTCATTAAAGTATTATAGGCAACTTTTATTTGGTTCTAAGCCAATAAATATAACTGTCCTGGCAGACCCAGGGGGGAAGATCATATTGCAGTCGGAGGCTTTGCATCAGAACATACTTGGGAGGCTAATACCTAGTGCCTTTATGATGGAAGTTACTTCTATTGCTAAACATGCTCACGTAGTCATACATGTGTGCCACACATGCACACACACACACACACACACACACACACACACACACACACAGGAAGTATGACCCACAGACATCAAAAGGAAGAGAATGGAGAATGTTTGAAAAAATTAACTTGGAAGTTCAAAAAGTATATATCTTTATTCAATTACTATCCAGAGAAGTGGGGGTGGGGGGAGGTATACAGCCAGAAACTGGGCTTAAAGATACATGCCTTTTTACTCAAATAAATGAAGAAGTATGTTAAAAGCCATGAGAAATCTTTGTGGTGAGGAAGTTTTTGTGGAGAAGAGATAAACATGGTTACTATCTGCAGACATTTCGATAATAGAGAGGTCCATATTTTTCAGGTTACTAGAAAGTCACTGCTGAAAACATTTCAGGTCCACTTTTACGAAGGCACTGAAATTCAGAGTAATCACTCTCAGTATTGAGATGGCCTCTGAGAGCATGTTTTTTCCCAGCATATGACTATTCCCTAAATTACCTATGAGGATGAGTTGAAAAACTGAGATGTTTGTTGTTCACTGACTTTCACAGGACTTTGAAGGTCTTATAGTCAAGAAGGACTATTTTTCATTTGAGTCTGACATTAGGTTAACCTGAATATCTTAAGTTAATTTATATAAGTTTGTAAGTACTAATTTCATAATCCCAAGGATCAGAAGTATGTTTCCTATTTCAGAAACAGATTTGTCTGACTCTTGCCATATTCTGCATAGAATTATATTAAAGGCACATTAAGCAAGAGGAAAAAAAGTAAGTTTTTTTGGTTAGGAATTAGAAAATATAATTATTTTTCTACCTTTTTCCTGAACACTGGAAAACTATGGCATGTTTTTAGATTGTATAATGCCTGGTACATAGTAAGCACCTAGTGAACTTTGTTGAAGAAATGAACTATTGAATATAATCCTGAAACAATTTGAGTTTTCTTACCTTTAAAGCTGGCTTGCTACATGGAAGATTTGTTAAAAGCAAATATTCAGTTCACTTAAATTTTTTTTCAGGTTACTTTAAAGTATGTCACACTGGGGCGTGGTGGGAATAGTAATGACTCAAGAGTTCAAAGCTCTTAGCTCTAGAGCAGGCACCAACAATACATGACACAATGGCCTGAGAAAGTGACTTAACTCTGCTGGGTTTAGGTTTCCACATGAGTGAAATTATTGGTGTGGAGCAGGTTACTTTGGATATTCCATGTAGCTTCAAAGTTCCACAAATGAATAATTCCAATTAAGGAAAATTGCATCTAAATTTAATAAACACTGATATAGTCCATATTATTTGCCAGGTAACAACTGCTTTTTACAGTATGTAGTCATGTAATAATAAAAATTAAGCATATCTTATGCATGGGGTAGCATTTCCTGTAATACAAAGAAGCAAATGATAGTTGCTATTAAAACAAACTCAATAGTATGCAAATCATATTTTTAAAAACTAGAAATAAAATAATATTTGGAATTGAAAATAATAAAAGAATAGTTATTACATTTAAGCCACTAAATAAAATTTATATGGATGAAATAAATGATCTAATCTTTGACTTGAGAGAACACACTAGCCATAACTTCATATGTATCAATCTCATTACAAATAATTTGTCTTTCAGGAACTTGAATGTTCTCAGACACATCATATAGAAGAAAACGTTTATGAAACAAAGATATTCTACCAGTATCATATCTTAATATTCATTATAAATGTTTCAAATGCACAATTCACTTTAGTAAAATAAACTAAAAACCATCATATGTTCATCAGGTAAACAGTACAGCTTCTGAACATCAGTGAGACATATTTCAGGAATGCAGTAGGCACATGGTAGCCTGTGAGCTTAGAACAGAAAGGAATATAGTGAAAGAAAGTTTTACCGGGAAGCTATTAGCAGGCTTAAGTTCCTGGGCATTGTGATAGTCCAAATCTCAGGCTAAACGTCTGGCAATGGATGCAAACTTGGCAAGCCCAGCAATACCCATGCCTCGACATGCTGTGTGGGCTCTGTCCCATTCCTTTGACCACCGTCGAGACTCCGCACATTTTCATGCCCTCCCCATACCTCTTCTGTTCCTGCTCATCCTAAAGATTAAACTCAAGCACCACTTCCTCTAAGTTTTTCCTGAGCTAATGCCCCTTGCCCCCCTGGAATGTCTTTCAACCACATGCTTCTATAAAACCTGGCATAAATCTCTAACATATTTCAGTTAGTCAGTCTACCAGGTCCTATTATATCACTGACCCAGTCTTTCTCATTGTGAGCTCCTTGAGAACAGGAACAATGTTTAACTTATTGTTGGGTCACCAGATTCTTGCATAGTGCTTTACACAAATGACATGCTTAGGAATAGTTTGTTAAATAAATGAATGGATGCATAAATGACAGCAATAATCAGTGATTACTATTAAAATGGTTTGAACCATTGTATCTCCTTCATGCATTATAAGCAGTTATATGAGAAGAACTGACTGTGTTACAAAGGAAGCAGTGGAGTGAGGGATGTATTTCTTGCACATTTGTAGAGTATCTGCATAATCAACAATTTGGTTTTTTTGCCCCCTTTGACCTCTTACTCTGAGAAAAGTAGATAAATTGGGGAGAAATGAAACACGATTTTAAGAAATCTACTTAGCAGATATCTACTGACTGACTATTGTCCAAGATGGTGTTGTCCAAGGTGGTACGTCCTAGGCAGACCCAGAGATGGTGAGGTCTAAGGAGATTGGCATACATACACACCAAGCTTACTGGAGTTTGAAAAACCAAAAGGCCAATAACCAGGCCAACTAGAAAGTTAATTATGATTTAAACATGGCCTCAGAGTAAAGGGAGTCGGATGGTTCTGGAGATGCTTCAGCCGTGTAAGGCAAACGAGCAAACATGGCTTCCCATGCAGCCTTTCTCTCCAGGAATCAAAGACCAGATCCAGTATTCCCCTCTCCTAAACAGTATTGGATAAATAGAGAACCTGGTAGATACAGATATATACCATCAATGGTAACTATTATGGGATTTCAGAAGACTAAAAGATAACTTTCAGTCATAGAGATCAGGAAAGCTTTATGGAAGAAGTGGTATTTCAACAGTGTCTTTATGATTGTTTAGAGTTTGTAACTAATTGAGAAGAACATTCTAAACAGAGGGAAGAGCATGCACAAAGGACCTGAATGGTTCATTCTTGCTGGACATGGGGTATGTGATAGTGAATAGTAGAATTTTATGAAGGAAAGTTGGAACTAGGTCATGGAGGGGCTTGAAAGCTGGTTATGAAGTTTGAATGTTATTCTTTGGGCATTGGGGAGTCATGTCAAAGAAAAAGCACTGTATTCCAGGGAAATGTACTCCAGAAAAATGAACTGGGACACAGCATGTGACTTGGCTTGAAGTGGGGAATCCCAGATGCAGAGGCCACTGGGAAGCTTCAGGATCTATGAGGGAGGACCAAAACTAGGGCAGAGAGAGACTGAGAGGGGCAAACCAGGGAGTGCCATAGCTCTTCCCTTACACACACAAACACACACTCACCTCAAAGCAAAATATAAACCTATAAGCTATATAACCAATGTATAATTTAAAATAAAACCTGTCCTAATTTCTATGACATTCTCCATTTATAAAGAAAAGGAGATTGAATAATCGCAGATCCATTTAGCCAATTCGGTTGATTTTGAATTATCTAAGTATCAACTTTGATAGAAATGGGATTTACAAAGCATGAACACACTGGGAATTTACACCTAAGGAACAGCTTAAGAGAAAAGAAAAAATCCTATTAAGTTTTCTTGTCTCCCAAACTGTCCAAGGTGATTTCTCCAAATAGATGCTCTTTCAAACACTTTCTAATATTAGCTAACCCAACTAACAGGAATGCTGCAGAAAACAGAAACAGGAACTTTGTGAGAAGTTTGATTACCTGTATGGTGTCCTGGAGGAGAGGAAGAACGAAATGACCCAAGTCATCACCCGAACCCAGGAGGAGAAACTGGAACACGTCCGTGCTCTGATCAAGAAGCATTCTGATCATCTGGAGAATGTGTCAAAGTTGGTTGAGTCCGGAATTCAGTTCATGGATGAGCCAGAAATGGCAGTGTTTCTGCAGGTAAGTATCCTTTTGGCATCCAAGGAAACTAACCCAGAGGTGGGTGCCAGAGAAGGAGCTGTCATCACATTGCCATTATGTACACATATCTCATTTTGATCTATTTTACCAACTAAAATATAAGCCCATTTTGTGCTAAATCTCATGTGTTTAAACAATTTCAGAAGCACATATTTAAGAGACCATGACATTGCTTAAATATAAGAGGGTTCTGGTATAAAACAGCAGTTATTTATGGCATTTAGAAACTAAGCTAGAAGAGTTTCAGAGTCAGCAAAGGAAAGAACTAAGTCTCAACACTGTCTTTGATGAAAAGAATTTAAGTAGCCCTTTTGTTTGCTTTCACAGAATGCCAAAACCCTGTTACAAAAGTAAGTCATTTTAATTTTACAGAAAATGCATACTTTTCATTTTTACCCAAGGCTATCAAACTTTAAACAGTGACAGAAAGTGGCAGTTTGTCTCTTTTGCAGAATTTCTGAAGCATCGAAAGCATTTCAGATGGAGAAAATAGAACATGGTTATGAGAATATGAACCACTTCACAGTCAACCTCAATAGAGAAGAAGAAATAATACGCAGAATTGATTTTTACAGAGGTTTGTTATTCTTGTGACCATTTGGCCAAAACTGCAGGTGTGTGAAAGCTGCAGGTGGGTTCCCTGGGAGGAAAGGGGGATTCAGAATCACCTCCACAATGGATGTCGACAGTTTTGCAAGGATCATAATCCAATGCGAAGCTCCATTTCATTACAGAATCATGTAGTTTGTTGACAGTATTTATTTAGCTTTACATATCACAGTGTCTATTATAAATGCCATTATTGGGCATTTGACTCTGGGTAGTCAAATTAATAATTTATGGTGATGCTGATGTCTCAACTTCCCCCCTATACAAGGTGTTAGCCCAGTGATGTAAGGTGTCATCAAATGCAAGGCTAAGGATGAGATAAAAGCAAAACACAGAAGACATCTGGTTAGATATCATAGCACATCCACTTAATCAAACTTTAGCAAGAATGCTAACGAGTCACAGAATAAATCACAACCTGGAAAGAAAACTAGGCCTAAGCGTACTTCATGAGTTATAAATGCACCCCTACCATTTGGCACAGAAATCCCACTCCTGGAAATTTATCCTGATGAAATAATTGAAAAGAGGAAAATAACCCTGGCACTGACCAAAACTTTGGTTGTCTTGATTCATCCTAGCCCAGCTAGATGACAGGACTCCTCAGCCAGACCTAACAATGTCACGAAGCTCTATCATTGTCCGCACATGTAACTTTAGAAGCAAATCTTCAGGATGGATCTTTAAAAAATATTACATAGTATTGCTCTCTCCTTAATATTGCCTGAGGGAATATTAAGAGGAATGGTTTAGAAAAGTCATGGCTCTGTGACAAAAGTCAGCGTTCACTGAACAAAGGAAGTGAGAAATTTTAAAAAAAGACAAAGGTTTTGTATGTTTTCTGTGATAGGGAAGAGAGTTGCATTTCCATTCAGCTATTATTCCAGAGATAAGTAAGTGCCAATCCCTGTGCGTCAGGACCTTGAAGATGTGACGGAGTATGATAAAAATGTGAACAGACTCTGGGGCGTCAGGTGAATGGTGCACAGTGGTGATGAGAACTGCGCTTTTACTGGGAAGGGGAGCGAGGAGGACGGTGAGGACAGGGCCTCCACCACCTTCGTCCTACTCACATGGCTGGGGGTACAGCCCCAGCATGCCATGAGCGGGCCATTGTCAAGTGTCTGAGGGAGAGGATTTCCCTGGCCCTGACCTTAATCTGGGCTATTAGCACTGGCCTCACAAATTGTCTTCATAGCTGTAGTGGTAATTCTAATGATTTTTAAAATATATTGACTTACCAGAAGAGGAAGAAGAGGAAGAAGAAGGAGAAGGAGAAGCAGGAGAAGGAAGAGGAGGAGCAGAAGGAGAAGCGGGGGGAGAAGTAGTAGAAGTGGAAGATGTAGAAAATGTTCGAACGGAGTCATCAGGAGAAGATGAAAGTCTGGAGAAGGCCTTGGAACCCGCTCACCTGGCCTCTGAGCTCCAGCCTGCCCCAGGGCCACCTCTGGCTTCCTCTCCAGAGCCACCTCCAGCTGCAGCCGATGCCCCAGTGACACAGGTAACCATTTACAAGCTCCCGCCTACGGGGCAGACAGGTGTGCCTCCTTGCTGAACAAATCATTCTACCTTCAGAAAAGGATAACAATATGGCAGACATTTGTATGTGGAAGACAGAAGATGTCAGGGCAGCCACATTGTCAGGGAGAAAAGTAAAAGGCCTCTAGGTGGTCCAGTAGGCTTGTTGTTTCAACTGGTTGGCAAGACTTAGTTTAACATGAGTAACACCCTCAAATCTGACGCAATCTTTGGAAATTGTGTGTGTGTGGTATGTGTAACATGTTATTTCATAGATAGCCAAAATCATGAGGATTGGGTCAGCTCTGAATACAGGGTACATGGTGAGAAATAATATAGGGTAAGAAATAAAAATGATTATACTTTCATAACTTTGACTTTTCTATGGATAATAGAAGTAAATAGAGTAAAAAAGTCATGCTGGTTTATGTGTCTGTTGCTAACCCTGAAATATAACTAAATCTTTCATCCAGTGGACAAACAAAAGCTTAGTTTTCTGTATATCTGTCATTTGTTGACATTATGTGTTGACAGAATTGTTTAAAACATTTCTTAGGAAATAAGCTCATTCCAGATTCTGTAACTGATTGGCTGACCTTCCGTTTCTAAGACAGCACCGTCCGTCCAGTTTTCAAGCCTTTGACTGACTGCATGATACCTTCAGCAGACAGGTCCCAACCCACTGAGTTTGTGAGTCAATTCAGACTCATCAAAAAGGAGCCCTGGTTTTGCACCTGCTTTCAAAGCGAGTTAAAATGATCTATAGAAACAAAACCTCAAGAGTATGACCTCAGAGACAAGATTATAGTCTATGCTCTGTCTCCACAGGATTATAGCTCCTAGAATCTTAAAATTCTGGGTATACCAACTGCACTGAAATTGAAGGAGGGTGCAGTAACTAAATGAGAGTTGGATTTGATCCATAAGATCAATTTTTGGTTTTAGAAAAGAGTTTTGGGGAGCCCACATATGATATCAAAAAATTAACTCTGGTCAATAGTTTGACTTTTCTCTCATATCAGTTATTTTATAAGCATCTTTCATTTGAAGTTTCTGCTGTCTGCCTGCCCAGGTTGCCATCTAGTGAAAAGAAAAGCTCAGAAAAGAAGAGGAGGCACGTGCAGATGCTAAGACAGAGGGGCGCTGTCAGCACTCCTTCCCTTAGCACGGGTGGAGGATGGGGTGAGCTGAGACACACTAAATCAGGCACTGCAGAGAGCTCACAGATTGCAAACTTGAGGGGAACTAAAATCGACTGCTTTTTCTTTTCTTTTCTTTTCTTTTCTTCTTTGGAATTTATCTGTCCTGATGAAGGGGGAGGTTGTCCCCACTGGCTCTCAGCAGACCACAGAGTCTGAACCTCCAGTCCCTGCAGCAACGGACTCTGCGGATCCTTTGTTTTACCCTAGTTGGTATAAAGGCCAAACCCGGAAAACCACCACCAGCCCACCCTTCACCTCAGGGAGCGAAGGTCTGGGGCGCCTAGGGCCTCCAGGTTCTGAGAATCCGAGTGTGCAGACGGCAGAAGCTACAGCCAGTGAGAGGGCGGCAGTGAGTGGTAAGGAAACTAGTTCACCTGCAGCTACTTCTCAGGTCAGTGTCTGGGTGTTTCCCCTGGCTGCCTCGGGGCCCCCTAGAATCACGGCAAGAAAGTAGGGCTTCCAAAGGGTAGAGAGAAACTGTGGCTTTGGGGAAAACACAGAAACAACTCATCCCCAATGTTGACTTGAATCTTAAGCTTTATATAAAAGAAAAATATTTGACTTCACTCCACCCGTGCATGGTGACCTCACAGCTGGCTGCCCAGGGGAGGGGGCACAAACGAGCCTGGCCCTTAGGCATGCCGCTGAAAGCTGCTTTGTCTGCAGAGACTGGCTGGTGAACCTTGTTCCCCTTTGCGAAGGCCACTTGCCCTTGCTCAGCCTTTTCGGTGTCCTCCTTGGGCTTCCAAACACTAATCACCTCCTTCTGTGTGGTTCCCAGCAACCCTGAGGAGCACATTTCAACTGATTTCTAAGCCTGCTCTGGAAAATAACCTCTGATTCATGGATTCTGGGAACATGAGGGCCATGGCTAGACAAAGACAGTCTTGGCTTGATTAAACCAGTGTTTCCTAAACATGTGCTCCTGGGAGCAAGAAAGCACACAGGTTTTCCTCCATTGGATTTTTTTTAAGGGCCACTTAATACTTTTTTTTTGCTTTTAATAATGAAAGTTTGAAGTCCATTCTTCTTCCTAACACTGGGTTAGATGTCTGCATGGCTCAAAGACTCCATAGGAGAAATCTTCCACAATGTCTTCCCAAGAATGTTCATGCTAACTCCATACCCATGAGCATTCTTAAATGATGTGTGGGTGTGAGTGTTGCCCCAACAAGGGGCTATCAAGGAAATGCTCTCTAGTTCTGTGCTCCTGGGTCATCAGGTGATAAACAACAAACATCAGTTTGTTCAAAAATCAGAAATCAAGTTATTATCTTGACTGTTTGTTCAAGTGAACCTTAGTTTCGTGACACAGTAAAAGAAAATGATTTTTGGGAAATTAAAAGTGGCATGATTTGTGTCAATTATTTATTTTCACAGATGAAAAATGACAACAAAATATTTTGAGGTAGATTTTAAGTTAAAATAATGGAGTGGAGAATTTTCTAGAAAATGTATGAGACTTTCTAAAAAGTTTCTGTGATTTCTTACATATTTAATGGAAGCTGAGTCAGGAGGAACTGTTTTCTGTAAATAGTAGTGTAATACTCCATAATAGGAGCACATAGTAGGGCTCCAAGCCAAAATGAAAAATCCATCTAAATGATGTTGGAAAATATTATTTGTGATAACATCAGTGAAGCTTTCTTCTTGTTTTCTCACAGGAGTTAGCAATCTGCCTAGCACTTCTGGCTTTTCTTATACTTCACTACATCTGGCATCAGATTCAGTGCTTGATTTTTACTTTAATGGGTAGGAAATATTTTCTTTTCCCTATACTAACAATCTCATGTCATTTCTCCTATAATGTTCCTCTTCCACAGGCCCAGAGATGTAGTTCTCCCCAACTTTGAGGCTTAGCCTTCTAAAAAGAACCATTTTCTTAGACAATGCCAGTGGCCTCAAGCTCCCTACAAGGCAAGCACCACCTTGAGGCACCTTCCTGAGAATTGCTCCTTTGTCTCATCCTGCATGAAGGGGAACCACGACTCAGAACAGTGACTCAGTGGGCAATTTATTCAGTAATCTGATAGGCATGAACTCTCCAGAATGGCCATTAGGGGAAGATAATTTCAAAAGGTACCCATAATGCGGTGACTCACTGATCTTAAAGGGAGGACTAAGAGTCATTCAGGAATATGTAGGGTTTCTAAATTAAGTAGCAGTATTTCATCTGCTTACACTAGAGGTGCCCAGGAGGTGGCCAGATGACTCCTGTTAAGGGTATGTGGGCAATTCTTACACTGGTGAGCAGGTGGGGATAGGTGAGTTCTCGGTTCTCTTTAAACTCTCAGACTGTACAGTGTCTCTCGGGGGAGAGGAGGGCCTTAGAGAAAGATGCCCTGGGTGCAGTGCCACTACGGGGACTTCAGCCAGGTGGGAGCTGAATGATAAAGAGCCAGAAGGTCAGTGTTCATCTACCAGCCATAAAGAATTAGAGCCATAAAAAGTCATGAAGCCAACAAAAGGCATATTATTTTTGAGACACCTTTCTCATAGTTGAACCTTGATTACTATTACGAGGTTTGCTTAGGAACTGTTATCTTATTCCTTAATAGCCAGTTGAATAGGATCAGTTTAAATACTAATATTTAAAGATTCAAACCCCGTGTTGGAGTCAATGACCCTGTTGGACCTGAGACCCACCTCCCTATGCCTGAAGCTCAGAAGTAATGCAGGGTGACTGGTGCTGAATGGCCTCAGCTAACTCTAGCTCAGTGCATTTTCCCTGGGTTGGTATTGACTCTGCTATGTCATGGAAGCTCCCACCATAGTTCTTGTCTGCTTCATTGGTTGTCTGCTCAGCAGTGACAGTAGTGTCTCCATGGATTCCTGTCATGTCTCTAACTACATGTAAGTAGGACCTGCTCCCAGCGGCTAACAGTCAGCCAGAAACCTGCATAGCCTAGAATCTTCTGAGTGTCCTTATAATCTGCTCAGGTGCATAACCCCTCCTCTTGTCATTATTTGTGGTGAAGAGCAGTGGGTGCAGGTACTGGCTATGGACTCAGTGGGACAAATGGGGAAAGGGAAAACTCCATGCTTTAATGGAATATCCTGAATAACTGTGGATCTGAAAAATTGAAGAGTTGAGTTTATATTCTGAGAATTCAGGTTTGGGGCCTCGTTGCCATCCATATATCCTTGTAATGCTTCTCTGAGGCTGCACGGGGAGAGTCATGCTTCTTGTCTGCTGTCCCGTGAGCCCATGTCATGTATGCTGACATTCATGTGCCTCTCTGGTGAGATGAGGGCGAGGCAGGTGGGGCTGGAGTGGAGTAGGGCAAATTGACATTCAGTATTTCAAGGAACCTTGCTTGTGTAGTTCTAGTTGTTTGAGAAAGGGCCTTTCACTTAGAGAAGGAAATCTACTCACAAGGGAGTAGTACCACTCTGTGATCCCTGAAAGGGCATATGGACAGATCATGGGGACTTCACTGCAGTATCAAATTCCTGGCCTCAGTGAACTTTTTGCAGGCCTGACTGACCTTCATCACCTCAGAACCCAGCTCACTAGATTAATATTTGTCCAATGCACGGTTACCTTGTTGGAATTTCACAGTTCAACATGTATTTCCCTGGACATTTAAGGTATGATACAAAAGTTCTCCTAGATTCCCTGGCCTTACCTCTATTTACTGTATGATCCCATGTCAGGGAATGAGGTTGCCTAGAATCTCAGAAGCCTCTCAGGCTCACGTGTTGTTCTGTAACCTTACAACAATCCCCACCGGCGAAACTGCAACCCTTTTAAAAAGGCAAATGTTCCGCTTCTAGGTGCTTTCCTCGTGGCCATACACACAGTGAAACACACCCCTGCTTCTGCCGCCTGTGGCCTCTGATGCCTACAATCTCTCCTTCATCATGTACCTTCTCTCTTCACCTAATCATACGGGCAGATTATGTGTTAGAAACCGGTTAGGGCAAAAACCAGACATCAGCCCTCTCCCCGTGGTGAATGGAGATTCTGCTTTTTTAGATCAGAGAAGCACTGTTGCCTGCCCCACTCTCATTCTCAAACCAAACGTTATTTCTTACCAAGGTTTGGATTCAGTCTTAGGGCAGATTTGAATCTCATAAAAAAGAGATTCTTCCACAGGAAAAACAATTCTGAGTCACACCTAGAAAACCCCATGAAAAAGGTCACACCATGCAAACCCTTATATGCGAGTCGGTCTTTGGCTGCAAAATCACCCTCAAGTTTTCACCCTTCTAGACCATAGCTGCTGTATGCTCAGCAGTGTGAAGGGAATCTGGTGGAAACATTTTATCTACTTCATGTGTTAGTTTTAAATTTTATTTTGAACAATTATACCATGCCTTGGTCAACCTCAAAATACAGATCTATAGATACAGATATAGATACATAGATACAAATACAGTATCTGCAGAAGTGGGAGCTGCAACAATGGAAGCCCCTTCCTATTCCCCTTCTTCCTTTCCAATGAAGCTTAGTGGCCTTGTGGGGAAGAATCTGTCCAAACCATTTAATCAGACTAGTTCAGGGAACAGAGATTTCCAGAGAAATGTCTCCCTGTTTGGTGGATTTACTTGGCAGCTGCTCTGCTGCCGCGTGAGCTGGCTGGGCCACGGCAGCTGCCTCAAGGTCAGAGGAGCCTCAGCCCCCAGCCCACCCCAGTGAGAGCCGATTGCCCGGGAGACACAGATTTTGACGTTAGAATCTCTGCAGTTGCCACCTCTTTAAAGAAACACAGCTCATATATTTCACCTGATCACGAAGTTGTAGTTGTAAGAGACCCTAAAATCTTTACCATATCAGTTATTTGTTTCAAGAATCTATTTTTCACATCCCATTCTTTAAGCCTGAAAATAAGACAAACGAGTTGGGTAGAATTTCTTCTAAGGTCCATGGCACTGGATAATTCAATGAAATTAAGAAAAAGGACTTAAGTGCCAATCTTGCCACTTCTGCACCTGACTTTGGGCATTTAATTTCTTTGGGCCTCAGTTTTCTCACTGGGAAAATGAAGCAACTACTTACTGAAAAGGTTCATCTACTTATAAAACATTAGAAAGTGAAAAAGCCTAGTACTAAGAATCTTATAAATTGTTTCTGGATGTTTTCTTTGGGAAGGTTATGGATTTAGGCCTGACACGGGTCATTATGAGTGACACTAATAACAAGATGCTCAGGGAAATAGCCCATTACATTTCTTAAAATATATGTCTTGTCTTGAAGCTTGGACATAAATCCCAATTTCTCAAACTGTTTTCCAAATGTTTTCCTAGGTACCCATTTAACTGAATGTTTACATGGCTGCTATTACCCATTTAGATGCCATAAACTCCATAAAATTCACGATGGCTCAACTCTTTAAGTCCCCCCAAAGGTACTTAAAGACCTCATTGTCCAGGGGAGCAAAGCCTTAAATTAGAGGCACTCACAGAATATTAGATAAATGAAGAGATGAAAGATATGTGGTTTTAAAATTTTACCTATTTTAAGTGTACAGTTTAAGAAGTTTAGACAAATATGCAGTATTGTATAGCCATTGTCACAAATAGGATACAGAATATTTCTATCACCCCAAAAAGTTCCCTTGTGTGCTTTTGCAGTTAATCCTCTCCCTGCATCCCAGCTGTTTTGCTTGTCATTATAGTTTTGCCAGTTCTAGAAGGTCATATAAACGAAAACACAGTATGTAGACTTTTGTGATTGGTTTCTTTCACTTAGCATGATGTTTTTAAGAATCATCCATTTTCTTGCATGTATCAGTAGCTCATTTCTTTTGTTTCTGAGTAGTATTCTATTGTACAGATAAATAATTTATCTATTCATCACTTGATGTATGATTGTGTTGTTAGCCATTTGGCTGTTATAAATAAAGTTGCTATGAACAGTTATCTATAGGTCTTGTGTAAATGTATGTTTTCATTTCTCTTGAGTAAATACCTAGGAGAGTGAAATTGCCAAATTGCATGGTAAATTCATGGTCAACTTTGTAAGAAACTGTCAAACTTTTCCATAGTGGCTATTCAATATTTTGTTTCCACTAGCTATGTAAGAAAGTTCTACTTACTCCACCTTCTAACCAGTACTTAGTATTGTGTCAATCTTTTGTATTATATCCATTCTAATGGGTATGTATAGTATCTAGTTTTAATTTGAATTTTCCAGATGACTAATGATGTTTAGCGTCTTTCTGTGTGCCTCTTAGTTATTTTTTGTTTTTGATGAAGTATCTGTTCATATATTTTTCCCACTTTTTGTTGGGTTATCTTCTTAGACAGTTATAAAAGTTCTTTATGTGTTGTGGTAATACATTATCAGACTCCTTATCAGACCTGTTTTGCAAATGTTTTCTACCAATCAGTGGCTAGCCTTTTCATTTTCTTAACAATATATTTTGAAGAAGAAACATTTTTAGTTTTGATGAACTTCAATTTCTCATTTTTCTCTTTATGATTGGTGCTTTTTGTGTTCTATTTAAGAAATCTTTTAACTCAAAATCACAAGGATTTTCATCCATGTTTTCTTCTAGAATTTTTAATAGTTTTCACTCTTAAATTAGATCTAAGATAATTTTAAGTTAATTTTTATATATGTGAGATAAAGATCAAGGTTTTATTATATGTTTGTTTTCCATATAAATATTCATTTGTTCCAGCACTATTTGTTGAAAAGACTACCCTTTCTCTCAGTGATGAATTTGTAGAAATTCAAATGACCATATATATGCAGGTCTACTTTTGGACTCTCTTTTGAACCATTGATCTGTGTGTTTGTCCCTCTACCAATACTATACTGTCTTGATTATTGTAGCTTTAGAGAAGTCTCCAAATCAGGTCATATAAGTCCTCTATTGGTTTTATGTGGCTTTACTGGTTTTCTTTATTTTTTGTCTGTTTTCTATTTTATTCCTTTCTGCTCTTTTATTATTTTCATCCTTATACTTATTCTGTGTTTCATTTCCTCTTCTCTTCCTAGTTTTTTAGGGTAGAAACTAGATTACTGATTTGAAATCTTTCTTATTTTCTAATATAAGCATTTAATGCTCTAAACTTTCTTCTCATCACTGCTTTAGTTGTATCCCACAAGATTTGACATGTTGTATTTTCAATTTAATTTAAAATATTTTCTAATTTATCTGTAGTTTCTTCTTTGAACCATGGGTTATTTTGATGACTACTGTTTATTTTCTAGATACTTGGAGATTTTCCAGCTATCTTCGTTTGATTTCTGGTTTGATTCTGTTGTAAAGACAGAATATTGTTTATATGATTCCATGCCTTTTAAATTTATTGAATTTTGTTTTATGGCCCAGAATATGATCTACCTTGGTGAATGTTCCATACGCTTGAGAACATATTTTTTGTTGTTGTTGAGTGTAGTGACATTTATAGAAATGTCAATTAGGTCAGTTGATTGATCGTGTTGTTCAAGTCTGTGATATCCTTACTGATTTTCTGTTGTTCTGACAATTGCTGAGAGAGGAATTTTGAGATTTCTGACTGTAATCATGGGTTTGTCTGTTTATCCTTGCAATTCTGTCAGTTTTGTCTCATGTATTTTGAAACTCTGTTTAGGGGCATTCATACTTTGCATTGTTATATTTTCTTGAAGAATTTATCCAAAGATAAGTGCTAAGCAAAACAAAAAAAATTCTTTTCTCTTTTTGTGTCTGCCTGCTTGAACAGGTCCTCATTCACATGTACTATCTCTTAAGGTAGCTCAGAAAAGTTAGAGGGCAGGTAAGGAGAACCTGTAGGAGGAGGGTGCTGACAATCCTTAAGGCATTCCGATGACTGACCGTGGGGGAGGCCTCATGGCCTGAATCTTAACAACTGTCCTCCTGCCTCTCCCAGCTGTGCACAGGGCCAAGCATAGCAAGAGCTGGGATAGCTGAGGCGCCAGATGCTTTTAAGTGACTAAGCGGAGCTTTCAATCTTATAACTAGTTGTCACAGGTCTGTGGGACCCTACTTTTAGTTTTGATATGAACTGCTTTATGAGCTAATATCTCTGTATGTTTTCATGACATACCTATACCCTAGTTCACTCCTTGATCGGTCTAAATAAGTCTTCATAGAACTGCAGAGGCCACCCTGACTTGGGCCAGGGACTTCCAGCGCGATGCTGTCCTCTTGGCTGAGACGCTCCGAGATTCTCAGGCCAACTGTTGACAAAAAGGTGCAGATGGTCCCTTCTCCTTTCTCACGTGTTCCTAGATCCTTCCTCTTTAGCAGATCATGAGCTCAGAGCCAGAACCTCAGGAACAACATGGACCACCCACACCTTAGCGCTCCTCACTCTAAAATGGCAAAAGGGATGTGTGGGAGTCAAGGCCAGTGGGAAAAGTGTCACCAAGAAAACCAGCTTATGGCCATCTTAGTCCCCAGCCTAGTCTCTATAATATTATCTTGTGAGGTTATAAATGTGCTCCCAGGGGAAAATAAAAAACATTTCATTAAAGAAAGAGAGGGAGAGAGAGAAAGAAGAAGAGAGAGAGAAAGAGAAAGGACCTATGGTTTAAATGGTTAATAAGACAAGAAGGGGCTTAGCAAAGATTTTTCTCCCTTCTCAAGCCCAGGCTCTCAGAAATCAGTATGTGTGAAACCAGATCTGAGACCTTATCACATTTCTCATCATTCCAAGATTCAGTTCCCTTGAAAATATTCATATTTTCCTAAACCAGACCAAATATTAAGCCAAACTTCCAAGGGGAAGCAGCCAGGTGGAGCCTTTAGTCTCTACCAGGCCTCATATACAAAAAGATAAAATCATTTCCATGCAAATTACCTTTGAGACCAAAACATTAGTTCTGATTTCAAGGGCAAAAGTCAACTCCACCTGCCACCAGAGGCTGGGAGGTGAGAAAGGTCATAGGCTAGAGACCTGGAAACTGTTTTCTGAGCAAGATTAATTTCACAAGGTATTACAGAACATTTAAAAACATAAAGCAGGAGACCAAGAACATGATTTCCCATGAGTGTGACTATAGGTCCTGTGTTCTTTGAAATGATCTATTTAATTTTCCAAAACAAACTGAAATGAATAAAAATTTAACTATGTTCTCTAAATTTAATTGAGGGATTCAGGGTGTCAAATTATTTTCAAACAGAAATCCCTACTGGGAGCAATTGCTTGTGTTTTACAAATCAGGAGATTCAAGTTTATAAATCACTGATATACCAGGTGCTCTCACCGTGCTGGAATTTAAGCTTGGTAAAAATAGAAAGAAAACTGATCAGTGCTCAGGGCTGGACTACATTTATTTACTCCATTAACACTGTCCAGGACTTAATAATTCTGGAAATTTAAGAAGTTATGATAATGAAATGCACGCATTTTTACATAGAAAAAAATTGTAGGAGAGAGGTTCTTAAACAAGTAAGTTTTAATGAGACTATTACATTAACATTATTAATGTGTTTTCATTTATATCCTACACCTGCAATTTTCTTTCTCTGGACTTATTTTCCTGCTGGGAAAATGACATCTTAATAAATGTCAATTTGGGGGCCTTTCTAGAAAAAAAAAAATCTATATATTAAAACTGTGAGACTATACTTCTCAGGATCAGATAGCATCCTTAGTAAATGTCATTTTAATAGGAACCTAAAATGGATATATCCATTTTAAAGAGAGAAATACAAGGTAAATGGTGTGTGAGCCGGTGTAATGAATTCATTTTCCCTGGCAACCTGTGCCTACAGTTCTACAATTCCAGGAAAACACTAACGCAGGCACCGGGGAGAGCTCTCTGGGGGACCTGTTACGACGCAGCTAGTTGAATTTTTCTTCCTGTGTTTTTAAAGTGTTTATTATTCTGATTTAACCTAAGACCCTTGTTAGTGTTGTACATCCTGTGGATTTTTTCTGTCTTTATTTATGTACCTCAGTGATTTCCATGCAATGCCTTTCCCCCACTACAACCCACCAAACAATGAATTAATCCGCCATCGTGTTAATGCATCTAAGAAACCAGCTCCATTTGGCCGTGGCTGTAACTCAGGTGTGTACATTGCTGTGTCATTTACAAAGTCTTTCATAGAGATTTTTCCCACTTAAACCTCACAACAACCCTGTGAAGAAGGAACTGTTAGACTTACCCACTTCACAGTGGACGATCCCAGAGGACGAGGGGCTTGCTCACCATCTCAGGGCAGCCGGGGGTCGGTGCCTGGTGACCCCCGTCCTCCCCCACGGAGTACGCATGCGCAGCGCAACAGGGGGCCATGTGGCATCGAGAAAAAGGGAGTGAATCTCCCCTGTTAAAAGGCAAAATTCAACGGAGTAAATTTGAAGATCTAATTGGTTTTATTAAACAATTCCTGAACCAGGCAGCATCCCATCTAACAAGGAGACACATGCTCTGAGGTGTTGTACAAAATGGAAGATTTTTATAGGAAGGCAGGTGAGGCAAGTGTAGAGTCCAGCTCTGCAATCCCGCTGAACCCAAGAGGGGTGGGTGGGAGATGAAGAAAAACACAGAGGACAGCAAGAAAAACACAGAAATCAAAGTTAGGATCAGGAGGTCCCCTGACCGCTGAAGGCGGGCCGGTGCGCAGGGTCAATGCCTTGCACAGCTTATATTCACAGGTCACTTCCGGGTGCCGCCCAGCTTATATACCCAGGCCACTTCCGGGTGCCGCCCAGCTTATATACACAGGTCACTTCCGCGTGCCGCCCACACGCTTGCACTTCCGGGCTGTCCTCGGAAGGTCTTCTTCCTGTTAGTGCTTCCCTGCCTGTGGCTATTCTTGTACCTCCCATAACTCAGGGTGGTGCTGGCAGGCGGTTCCCTGGGCGGAACCTGCGGAACCTGTGGGACGTGGCGGCCGTCCCTCGCTCACGGCCGGCTCTCCACAGGCAAGAAGTTCTTAGAAAAGGAAGGATTGTTTCTGGCAAGGCCACCCTCCCTTAGTGGGAAGAACAGGGGGTCTCGTCAGGCAGATGATGGCGCGGGGGAGCAGAGGGAGAAGAGCCACCTCACGGATTAACCGTATGATGCTGACCAGAAACCCCCCCCTGATTGGCTGTGAAAAGATCACATTCTTGGAGTAGGTTGAAACTGCCACTAAGTCCTGGTTCGGGGACTGCAAGCTCCATTTGGGCTTCTTTTAACACCACTTTACCAGGGTTGATGTGACCAAGCAAATGCGGTGTAACGACGGCTCCCCTGCTCTGACTCACCCACCATGCCCAGTGCGTTGGCACGGCCGCAGAGCACAGGAGGTTAGGTTCCCAGGCCACCACCGCCTGCGGGGAGGCAGCTGTCCACTGCACACGAAAGGCTCCGATCCGTTAGCTGTGCCCCATGCTACTGACCCACCTGCCTCTCCATCTGCCTTCTGGGGACTTGGTCCCGTCCCCGGAGTCTCATGTGCCCGGCAGCACCAGCTGCCCCTTCTCTCTTTGAGTTTGCGGTCACCACTAACAACTTTCAGCCCTTCGTTCTTAACAATTACTTTGAGCAAGTTCCTCAGCCTTCTTAAGCTTGAGTTTTCTCATCCTTGTGGTGGCCAGAATAACACTGCTGACCTCCATGGCTCTTGAGGAGAACCTGTTTGGACTATTTGCCTAACACAGAGTAGCTCCTGTCTGTGAGGAATTACTGGTCTGATTAGCAGTTCTTTGTAATTCAGTTCTCCTTTCAGAAAGGGTGAGAACACACACTCTCTACAGTGGACACACAATTGGCAGGTCCATACCTGAGAAGAAGACGGGCTTGACGTTTCCGCCAGCTGTGCTATCACTGGTGTAGCCTCTCCTTCCTGCTCCCCACCCTAGTCCCAACAATTCCTAGACAACCTAAAAACAAACCACACAAAATTCATCATATATCTTCCTCCAGGTTAACAAAAGGGAGTGAGTTAAATTTCTTCTTCCATCGGATTGCGGAAATTACTCTGGTTTCTGATCTTCCCTTTGTAAGGAGGGAGTGGCTAATCGCAAAGAAGTCTCCGGATGAGCTCCCTTCCCCCGTCCCTTCAGTCACTCGGTAGGTACAGCTGTAGATCCTCCCAAGAAAAAATGCCTTTTAGTGGGTGTTTTCCTTCCATAGATCTTTTGGGATAACTATTTTCTTCTTCCTCTAGCATTCATGGAGACTGTGCTATATTTTCACAGCTCTGTGCTTCATTCCTAACATACCTTGGTTGCTCTGCCCCCAAGGAGAAATGTCCCCGTTCCTGTGAATGAAATGCCTGTGATGGCAGACCTGCCCAACAGAGTTCCCAGGGCTTGAGTTCCCAGGCTGTGAGTCACGGACATTGATGCCTGGCCTAGGCTCTGGGCTGTTCTCTCTCTTCCAGCTTGGAATCCATAATACTTATAAGCTCTCCAAGGACCTAAGGCTCAGGAATGCTAAGTAGGTGAGCAGGCCTTTTGAATAAGCATTCTAAACATGATCTCAGCATTCCTACTCATACATGTTTCCAGCATCTGGCTGTGATTCTCTGACCCCGCTGGTGCAGGATAGACACAGGGTGGTTGCCCACACAGGAGCCTCAGGGCTAGCTATACCCTTCCTATCCACATTTCCCTTAGGCAAATGGATTTCATTATAGATGGGCAAGTGTTCTTTGTGCTGGCCTAGAAAAACTGGTATTTAATACCCAGATCCCTCTGTCAGGTTGGATCTGTGATTGGCATTCACAGTGGCAGAGAAGAGATGGAGGCCCAAGTGTGGGATCCTGGACACAAATTTCCTCACTGCCCCCAATACCTCCTGTGGTCTGGCATGGAGGCTAACATGTCCACAATAATCATCCTTCAGAATAAGGCATGGATATTTCTAGGCAAAAAGCTATCTGCTACATTAAGCTATCATCATCCATTAATGTCTTAGTTGCAACTTAGTTTATCAGATCGATTACTAACACTTGGATAAGCCTGAGGCAATGGGACACGGGACAGGTAGTTTAATGGATTATGATCACAGACAACTGAGGGAATGATCTTTTGGGGAAGGACAGATGTTGGCACCTCATGGGGGCCCTGGGAATCTTAGAGGCAGCCTGAGGACACCAGTTACTCATCTAAATGACCTGGCAGAACTCACTTGTCTACTTTGGGCCATTAAAAAAAAATTTCCCTCTTAAATGTGGCTACCCAAATTTGAACCAAAGTAAATATTGGGTAAGTATCTGTTAGTTTTTTTCAGTCAGTGAATTATGTGGTACAAGATGAATTTAGGTGAAGGGGTTACTGGTATTGCCCCCAAACCAAAGTAAAAGCATGTTCACCAATCTGCACACAGTTATATTCCCTATGCTAAGTGCCCAGAAACACATCTGGCTTCAGTTGAACACTGACAGCAGTTTCATGCTTTGTCAAGAATCTTGCCACAAGAAACATGTTGGCTTTTTAAAAAAAATTCTTAACATTTAGCATAGAAATCAAGCTAAAGACTCCACTGAGTATTTTATTCTTTCTTTGACACTTTCCTACTAAAAACTATCCTTCTCTTAAGGGCAGCAAGCTTATATGTCCTTAGAGAGCAAGAAGGTAACATTAAAATGAAGTTCAGGTAAAAGAAAAATGTTCCTAGAAGCATAAATACAAGATATAGTTTGCCTTCCTCTTTACTCTGAGCATAGCAGCTGTACAAGCACAGCGACAAATGGCCACTGAAACCAGCTTGGCATCAGGGGAGGCAAAAGGAAGTGACGGGCACTGTGGAAATCAGGACTGAGAGAGCATACTGAGTCCAAAGACACAGAGCTGCTCGGGCCTCTGTACAGGTTCTAGGTTGCTGAATTGCCACTTTGTCAAGAGAACCTGCAAATCCAGATTTTAACGTGAAGTCCCCTAATTTCTTTAAAAATTTGCAATTGTGGTAAAAAAAAACATAAAAATTAACATTGTGACCATTTCTAAGCATACAGTTCAGTAACATCAAGTATGGTCACACTGTTGTGCGACCAATCTCCAGAACTTTTCATCTTGCAAAACAAACTCTGTACCTATTAAGCAACAACGCCCCATTGTCCCTCCCCCTAGCCCCTGGCAATTATCATTCTACTTTCTGTTTCCATTATTTTGACTACTCTAGATAGCTCACATAAATGGAATCATAAGAGTATTTGTCCTTTTGTTGTCTGCCTTACTGCACTTAGCATAATGTCCTCAAGGTTCATCCATGTTGTAGCATGTGTCGGAATTTCCTTTCTTTTTAAAAAGAAACAAGGCTGAATAATATTCCCTTATACATATATGCCGCATTTTGTTTATCAATTCAACCACTGATGTACACTGGGTCCTTTCTACCTCTTGGCTATTGTGGGTAATGCTGTTGTGAACATAGGTGTGCAAATATCTGTGTAAGTCCCTGCTTCCAGTTCTTTCGTATGTATATCCAAAAGCAGAATTGCTGGATCATATTTTAACTCTATGTTTAATTTTTTGAGTAACTCTCATACTATTTTCCCATAGCAACTACACCATTTTGCATTACCATGAACGGTGCACAAAGGCTCCTCTTTCTCCATATCTTTGCACCTGATTTTCTAATGCTTGCAACTAATTCAAAGTTTTTTTCAAAATACCACTCATCCACACAGTTCAGGCCAAGCAAACACTGTCTGTAACCTGGAAGGGTCCTGTGCACAGAAACAGATGTCTACAAACCTCTGGCAGAAGGCATGGTTCTCAGTCCCCATGCATACGCAATGATTCTGGATGGCCTAACATGTAAAGGGTGATACCTGCACATCACACAGCTTGGCGGAGGAACGCCTGTCATCAGTCTGTTCTTCCATGGAGTGAAACAATACCCTAGGGTCACAAGCTGACTTCATATTTTTCCTCTCAAAAGACATTTGATCGTAACAGGAAAGAAATCAAAGGAAAAGATTTTGTGTTCCTAAGTCTGGCTCATGTATACCCAGAATTCCTGGTCAAGTTCATCTAGGAAAAACAGTCTTTCCTCTAAGCAAAGGTATATAACTCTTCTGCTAGTCTTTGGTGGATTTTGACTGGATTGCATCTAACAGTTGACACAGAGGGAAAATGCTGCCTCCCTAGTCCATCTCCTGTTTTTATTTTATGACTGAAACTCGTATTTCTCAAATTCTCTGAAGCCCCATGGCAATAGAGCACAGTGTTAAAGGATGGTTGTAAATTTGTTTTGTCATCTGAGGAAAAAGTGTAATATTTAGAAATGTTATGGGACTAATAATCCTTTCATCTCCTCTTTATACATCTTAACTAAACTGAAATGCAAGACATGCTCAAAAGCAGACAGAGGAGATCAGTACTTGTAATTTTCTGTCCTTGGTTTGGCTGCCTAAGACAGTCCTATTCCTACAAAATGGCACTTTCTGTGTTGAAGGAGAGCCAGCATTTCAAAAACTAAAGAAATACAGACACACAGTTCCATTTGGGGAAGGCCACAGGAAAAATGCCTGCTTATGATTTAATGAGTTGTGCTTATAGAAAGGAGGTTTCTAAATCTTTAACTCATTATTCTTTTATGAGCGATCCAGATATAAAGTTGGACCACTTGGAGATACAATGGACAAGGTCATGAATAACCATGGCTACAACATACTAAAGGAATTAAGTCATATAAATGATAGCCAGTTCTGGAAAGATGAGCTTTGCAAATACAACTATCTTTCCATACTGGGGGTAACTGCTGCTGTACACAGCTCCTTATAAACGGTCCCCAAGTGATGCTTCATGGCAGAGGAGCCTCTTTACTAATGAAGGAAGGAAATGGACATTTATAAAGCACTTAATAAAAGTGAAGCATGTACGAAGTGCTTTGGGTATATTACTTTATTTATTCAGTTCTTACAGAAACCTTGTTAGACAGGGTCTCATCCTCTGTTTTACAAAAGAGAAAACTAAGGCTCAGAGAGGCTAAGTAACTTGTCCAAGTCATAGAGCAAATAAGTGGTTAGTTGGGGATTCAAAACCAGGCTAAGCCTCTTTGCATAGAACTTGCGAAGATGGTTGATGGGTCCTCAAGTTTACTTAAACAAGACCAAGGAGATGGTTAATCACCTAAAGATACTCAGGGTAATCTCTGCTCTTGATATCCACTCTGGCACTGGCCTTTCTTCTCTGGAAGATAGATCGCATGGGTCTATATCGTTTGAAGGAAATATCTAAAAACTGCCTAAAACATGGGGGTGTAAAAGTAGCAAACCCAAACTATTTAATGCCAAATTTTGAAAGCTATAGGGTGCTAATAGCTAAAACATTTTAAATGGGAGATAGATTTTAATCTCAAGTACAGAAAAGCACAAAAATATATACAAATCCCCAAAGCAGTCCCAAAAGGTTTGTTAGCCACCAGTAGTGTCACAAACATTATATCCCGCCACAGAAAATACCTTACCCAACTAGTTTCACCCTTTAGATATTCTAGAACAGCTGTCATGAAAGTTTTCTCTAGATTAGGAATGGCCTTCAAGGAAAAGAGGCTACAAAATGGACCCTGATGTTTGTCTAGGCATTCACTAGTCACTCATAAAAAATGGTTAGAAAAAAATCTTTTACACATCAGTGATATGCCCAGATCACTTGGGGTTTTTGTTTGTTTGATTGTTTGTCTAGGATTCGTGAGAATAAGGGAGTGTGGTGGGGAAGAGTTTGATTTGCATGAATAGGCACAGGATTCTGTCAGGATGATACTGTTTTCCATCTCATATTCAAGAACTTTGGGGTATCTAACCCATTCCCAACAGAATCTAATAGCAGCCTTAAAAAAAAAAGCCTAATTTCACGTGATGTCTCATTAGTCCTTCACAGAAATCTACATGCTTCAGTTTTATTCTACTGTGACTAACATGACTTCATGGCCCTCCTTAACTTTCTATCAGGGAGCAGCTTGGCAGTGGAAAGGATAATCCCAAAGCCATAAGGACTTGTGTCAATTAGATTGAACTTGAAACATTACCTCCAAAACATATATTTAGGGTAATCTGGTAAGGTGCAGAGCAAGCTATTTTGAGTGACAACAAAACAACATACTCACCACAGTGTTGCTTTGTCTGTGCCAAGTATTGTCCATTCATGTGGCAGCTTCATAAAATGTCCAGGGCTTCTGAGTTGCATGCATGTGCCTACCTCATTGCTTTGAAATCAGTGGCATTCTAATCTGGTGGACCATTTACCAGGGAAGTCATCAGAATATGTTAGTCCATGTTCAGCAGTTCTTGTAGGAAGAAATGTTTGCCATGATACCTTTAAATGTAAGGAGTTTGAGTTTACACATCAAAATGCACTTCAGCAAGACTTCTTTATGACTGTCCCTCAATTCATGAAGTTATTTTTTAAACTCAAAATGACATAAATAAATTTCACCTCTGAGATTAGATTGATCAGTTACTTCAAAACCATAACTTCTTTCTGTCTGGTATCTGTAAAAGATATCAAAAGATAAATCTATGTAAAAGATACCACTTTAGAAATATTGATGTTACCAGAGTTTTATATCTAGAGAAAAAGAGTCCATTATTTACTCAAAACTACACATGTAGTGTTGCAAAAATTATACTATATATACATATAGCTCTGTATCAGTTTAAGATATAAATGATGTGACTTACATATATTGTAAGATGAATGCCACAATAGGTCTAGCTAACATCCATCATCTCATGGAGATACAAAGAGGAAAAGAAAAAAAATGTTTTTTCTTTGTGATGAGAACTCTCATGATCTACTCTCTTTAACGACTTTCAAAAACACCATACAGCAAGTGTCAGTCAGTCATGTTGTACACTGCAGACTTTTCTAAACCCAAATTCCCATTTCAATGCCACTTTCATCTCACTAAATCATGTACAAGTGGACTTAAAAAAAATTAAAAAAGCAGAATAGCCTGGACTTGGTTTCCTAAGAACCTCCCTCCACTACACGGATTACTGTTGCCCCCCTTTTTTAAAGTCATGAGTGTGAAATATTTTCATGGCTCTTGACCATAGGCAAGATAACTTGAGCTTGCTTTCCATCCCTAATAATAATTACGTCCCATATAATAATAAAATTATTATTATTATCCTTTCTCCTCAGTAGAAAAGTGACTGGACCAACCCAAAAAGGACTAGCCTCTTCTTCCTCTGATTCAGATTTCCTTCTGTTACAGATTGGATTTGAGGACCCTCCCCTCCACGGACAGGCTGCAGCTTCAGGGAGTGGGAATGGAGCTGATTCTGAGCCAGCTCGCCATGTCTTCTCCTTTTCCTGGTTGAACTCCCTGAATGAATGATGTTCATTCCAACTGCTGCCCTTTTGTCTGCCTGGCTGAGATGCACACAGACAGCTGGGAACCTAGATGAAATTAATATGATGCAGGCGATGAAAGGGACCTCTGAACAGGATTTCTGCAAAACAAAGAAAGAAAAACAAACCCTTTAATTCCATATGACTTTAATCCCACATTGAGGGAAAACAATATTTTGAGAATAGAGTTGCAGAAAGCACTGGAAAAAAGAAACTTGATCTTACACAAATATTTTATTGTGTGGGAAACATTATGAAGGGTGTATAGGTGTGGTACATGTGTGTGTGTCAGTAACAAGTGCCAAGGGTTGAAAAAAGTGGGCACTACACTTTCGTCTCTAACAGGCACTGGCTTGTGTTATTTTATCATAGTAGCTCATATCCTCTTTCCTCTTTAACAATGCAGCTAGTCGGTGAAATTCAATGTTAATTCAGAAGTGACTGATTTATCAATAAATAGACAAAAGGCAAATCATTGACCAAAAGTATGAAATGTTTCACAAAGTTTTTCTTTTCCACAATAGATGTCGCTGGATGTATACTCAGAAATGTTCTTTGACTCTGGTGACACTTTCACAGTCCAGTGGGCTGAAAGCCCTAGGACATTTCTTGTGACATTTTTCTAATATTAGTTTTAGATATCAGACATTTTAATCGAAAAAGACTTTCCAACAGTAACTGTCTACTTTCTCTTGTATTCACTGAGACACCAATTTGGTGAACTGTAGAACAACTGCATGTATTTAAATATATATACACACACAATACACATTTTAAATATAAACATATATATATTTAAATCATGGTTTGTTTTTTGTTCCATCATAATGCCTCCTTCAGAATGTAACTTTACTCTGTATGAACTCTTAAATAAATGGCATTTTTAACAACTGTCTTATGGTAATTTATTCTGTCTCATATTATCTTATTAAACCAATAGTTAAGAGTATTTAAAGTGTCCCAAGGAAAAAGGCATCTTCATACATCTAAATAAATTTTGAAGTATTAAATATTGGATTGAATTTTTTGATATTACAACTAAACCACCAAAGATGAATGTATTGTAAAACTAACCATATGTGTTGTTCAGTTTTAGAAGTGAATAGAGATAGTTTATATTCCTGGGAATGAAAGTGATTAGAGTTAGCATAAACATAAATGAGGAATGTATTTGTGAAGTCATTAAAGTCAAAATATTCTTTATAAGAAAAATGTTCCCAAGTGCCACTTTATGGCAAATGAATTTCATTGTTTTAAGTGGAGAGGCTATCAGGTTTCTCCTATTAGAAGTAGGAATTGGAAAATAACTTAGCAAAAAAAAAATTTTATGATGCTAATGTAGTAGCTTGATAAAGTGAGGCTTTCTCATAAAAAAAAGCAGCATGTTGGTCCTATAGTGTGGAGGAAAGCCCTCCCTTAGCCATTCTCTTTTCCTTTTCACCTTCTCTACCTTTCGTAATTATTTCACATCTTATATTTAATCAGGGTTGAATGTTATTTCCATCATGAATCAATCTTCCACTTATAGAATTACCAAGTCTTAGAGCTGGAAGCAACTTCCCAAATTATTTCACACATCAGGGGAGTAATCTGAGGTACAGAGATAAGCCCAAGGCAATTACACTAACTGTGTAAAGCCACTAACATACATGTTTGTATTTTTAGTAGAAAATAAAATGCAATGGGTTTTGTTTTTTCTTGTGCTGAAGTCAGTGTGGAGGCAATCTGGAGCTGAGATTGTTTCCCCTATAAGCAATGAGGAGCAAAAATAAAGTCATGACTACCTTTGCAGCTTTTATTAAAAATATAAATATTCAACATTCTCTTACACAACAAAATTGACCAAGGATTGGAAAGATGTTTTATTACTGAAACATTTACAAGGAAAAGCTGATTCAAAAAGCTTACAGCTTTTGTCTCACCCACTCAAAAGAATAACATTCTCTTTGGTCAGACCACAACAAAATCATTTGGGCGACTTCTTTCTGCTTCTTCAGAACGTTTCCTCCCTGTCTTTAAAACACCATTGAAGACACCTGGAAATGGAAACTAAAAGTAGACAATACAAATAACATTTTGGTATTGTTACTGCACGTGAATACACTTTGTGCATGCTAATTAAGGAGGATAGGCGCTCTTGCTGTACATCTTCTATGCTTCAAGCTATATAAAAATAAACAAATGGTATCAGGGCAACGTTATGGTACAGAATACTGTATTAATTTTACTTTTTTTAAATAATTTTTTTGTACTAAATGCAGAATCCTTTTGGCCAAACCCACCGTTTCATTTCCCAATAATCTCCATCAGTTTCCTGTTGCTGTGAGCTTGCTGAGCTAACTGCTCGGCCCTAGCCATTTCCAAGACTTCTCGGAGGAGGTGGAAGGTGAGATCCAGCGAGATGGGAGGTTCCTCCGATCGCCTCTCCCTCTCCAGCGTCTCCGGACGGCCGCCGAGGACGTTCTCGGCTAGGCGCTCCGCGGGACCCGCAGGGCTGTCGAGCTGGCGCCGAGGCAGCGGCAGCTGCTGCAGCAACGCGCGGAAAAAGTTGGCGTCCGCCTCGTCCGGCGAAAGGCGGCCGCTGCCGCCGCCAGCGAGAGGCGAAGGGGCGGGCCAGAGGGGAGCAGCGGGGCTCTTGTCGAGGTTACCCAGGCGGAGGAAGTAGTCTTCCCCTACGCGGAGCAGGACGGGCCGAGCCTGCGCCTGCTGGGGCTGCTGGGGCTGCGGCGGCGCCTGGAAGAAACCCAGGGGCTGCAGGGGCGGCTGGGCCTGCCGGGCGCCCGGGACGGACCCCCGGCTGAGGAGGGCGCTGCATGGCGAGCAGGGCAGGAGAGCCGCTAGCAGGACGCCCGCGGACAAGAGCAGCGGCAGCCGCATGTTAGGGGCGCTCGCTGCCGCGCGGAGGTGGGCAGGCAGCGGGGTGAGAGAAGGGAGAGAGAGAAAGAGTTGGTCAGAGTTGAGCTCAGCCGGGAGGCGCCCTCGGGGTCTTCCTACGGGACCCCGCAGACGACCCCTCGGGCCGCGGTGGGAGCTGTCCGCGGTGCTGGCGCGCCGGGACCAGGGCCTCTCTCGGACTGGGCGTGAGAAGGGGCGCAGGCAAGAGGACACCTGCAGGGCTCGGCGCGGAAGCTCAGCCCCTGACCAGGCCTGAGGGCCCCTTCTCCCTCCGCCACCCCAAAGCGCTGGTCCCTGAGTCCCCTAACGGTCCCCGCACCTTGATTGCCCGCGCCCCAGAGGAGATCTACAAATGTAAGCTCTCACCCGCTCTAAACACCCGCTCCCCCTCTCCGGGTGTTTCACGTTTTCCTCCTGAGAACTGCTGCCTCTTCCTCCTCTTTCTCCGTCTGTGCCCTTGCATCCTTCTCTCGGGGCGGGGAGAGAGGGTCGGGATCTATGGGGGGCTCGGACACGAAGCCAGCGAGGAGTAACTGGCAGTTTGGGTAGCGATGCGCAGCCGTCTAAGTTTGCTTCTGCCACATTCCCGCTACTATCTGAATCTTGAAGCGCAGTCAGCGCACACACACACACACACACACATCCGCGCAGGGACAGCCGGCTCTGCTACGCACACCGTGGCAGCTCATGCAAAGTTGAGGGCGCGTGTCTGTCTAGGGGCTCCCTACCTTCTGAGGCGCTTCTGCAGGTGCGCAGGGCGCTGCCGCCTCTCTGTAGAGGAATGTCTCCCGGGCTTTTTCAGGATATTTCTTCCCCTCTCCTTTTTGTCCCCACTCTCTTTCTCGTCCCCTCTTCGCTTTCCTTTCAGTCTCTTAACAGACTTGGGCTCTGAGTTTTCCACACCAGAGCCTGGAGTGGGATTTTATAGCGTCGACCCTCTTCAGAAACCACGCAGCATTTGCCTAATAAGCTGACGCTCTCTTGACAGCTCGATTGCGTGCTAGTTCTGCTCCTGCATAAATCATAGGGCCCTACCAGGGAATGAGGGGCAGAGTTTTGCTATCTCAACAGTGAATCTCACATCCAATTATATCAACAGATATTTATCGCCTCCTTGGTGACGTCAATGAGCCCCAAAATGGAAGGACTTCTTATGACTTGTCCATTGACAAAAATTCTTGAATGAGATTTCCCAACTGTGAAAACATACTGACCTCTTACTATGAAAGGCCAAACTGAGAGTCGGAAAAGAGCAAATGGGAGGGGAGAGGAAGGGAAAACGCCAGGGATGAGGTCTATCAATGCACAGTCCTGTGGGGAAAGCAGCAACCAGTTGCAGTGGGTGGATCTGGACCCCTGCCCTCCCTCTCCCACCTAATTTCTCTGACCAGTTGTCTTGGGCAACACCTCAGTATCTTTGCTAGAGACAAAGTGTCCCATCACCTTTCATAAGAATGAAGAAAGAGGACATGAAAGTGCAGCTTTTAAGCCTCTTCTGCTTTTTCATCCCAAGAACAGATAAAGGAATCATCAGTCTGCAGAGGCAAGACCAGCAAGTCTAAGAAAAGCAGCCTAGGTTTTTTAAATGATGACAAGAGCTACTTCCAGATGCAGAGGTACAAACCAAGTTCTGTCAGGGATGCAAAAAAGATTTTAAATTCTCTCAGAACCTCACTGTTCCTCCTCTGTCTCTCTTCTCAGAATCTGAAATTAACTGTGGAATTTTCTGTTCCCAAATTAGAGAGAGAAAGGACCAGTAAAATGTGCGTGAGTTAAATAATCTTTAGTCTATGCAGTGCAAACCCCATGAGAGAAGCATCTGTCTCTAACGTCCTATTCTATATTGGAAAAGGTTCACACTGCCGGATAACGGGGCTGAAGCCATCAGCTGCATGCTTTCATTGATGAATAGTAAGACTTTGAAAGGGTAACCTCCTTCATTTTACTTCCAAATACTATCAATCCACTAGAGTATCCATCTCAGGGGCACCCAGGTTTTTGTTGTTGTTTTATAATTTACTTTTCCAAATTCAAATTTGGTCCATGGAGGCCTAATAAATAAATGCTCTCTGGCATTACTACAGAATGAAATGCTAAGCCTATAAAACCACAAATTTCAAGTGAATTTGACACTATGATCTAGGTAGGAGACAATTACCTCTAATTTTTCAATTCAAAATGCAATTCCAAACTCTGGTGTCTTTGATTTAATTCAGTTTCTAGATAACCATCAGAGTTGTTTTGTTTATCAGAAACTCCTGTTCCTCATTTCTGGTTACCCCTGCTGCTTCCTTTGTAGCTAACATGACAAACGATGCAATACATATTTCGACCCCTATTTTGGGTCTATACTAATTCACAACTGCTCTTAGAAACAAAGGGAAAGTAGAAAGAGAAATGCTTACAGTTTCCAGAGAATTCAGCTCAAGGTTGGATCACTATGATATGGAACATAATTTTGATATAAGAACAGAGAAAGAAGCATGTCTTCTGGGAAAGATGTGAGTTGTTAATAGAAGATCATGATTGTGGAAAATGGTTGAGCTTGTAGAGGAAAGCTGTTTTATGTTGGTAGGGGACATACAAAACCTTAGGTTTCATTATCATGGGCTTTTTTTCTCCTTTATATTGGAATGGGTCTCAACTTTTTGCTTACTTTCTTGCATGACTCTTTCTCTGTCTCCACTGGCAGATTTCAGCTTGGGTGTCAATCTGGAAGTAAGTAGATTTGGAAGGGGGAAATTCAGGTATATGGATATGGAAGAACAACTAGAAAGGGATGAGACCATGAGTTTAGCTGCATCCAGGGAAGACACAATGCGTTTTGGACTCTAACTCTATGCCCCTTCAGATCTCTCACTTATTGGGCCATAGGGAGGATGTTCTTTTGGTATAGTTTCCTCATCACTGTTGAATCCTTACTGTGACGTTTTCCTACAGTAGGTAGTTGATGGGGACACAGTGGTTCTGACTAGAGGTGAGGAACAGGAGCCTGCATCCCACAGAACAAGGAACTATGCAGAGTAGTCCTTACCCAGTACAATTTATCTGAAAGTTTGATTTCATCAAATAACTGAATGCTCACATTAGAAATTACTTGAAGAGATCATTTGTTTTAAATAAGAGACAGAGAGGTTAAGCGACTTACCTGAAGTAATTCAGCTAGTTAGTGGTAAAGTCAGAAACAGAACCAGTTCTTTTGACTACCCCTGTATCATTTCCATAACATAACAATACCCTTTAAATTTCCTTTTCCAGCAGAGACACACAAATTGAAGTGAGAAGATGAATTTAAATAAAGTGACATATTCACTAATCCTGGGGTACCTTTACTCAGACTTTCTTTATATTGATAAACCTCTTAAAGCATGATTCTCTGTGCATGCTGCTGCCCCGGCACTTGATTTTAAGTTTCTGAGTGCACACACTGCAGTTTACCTTTCAGCTGAATCTTGTAATTATAACATGAAGTCTTTTAATGCATTGCCAACTTAAGATGCATTGATTTGATTTTCCACCTTAGTTCACCTTGAAGAAGAGAGACCTTTGATAAAGTTATAGAAGATGTGGTTCTCAAAAACAATAATAAAAATGTGTGATTGGAGAAATAACACAATGCAGAGGACTTATATATGTAATAAACTAAATATCCAAGTCCATAAAAATCACCACTGACAGATTTGATCTTACATGTAGGACTAATTTTTTGAAATCAGTCATTGGAGAACCAATTTAAATACTTTTAGAATCTAGAAACATAATCCAAGAAACAAGGGCACAAAAACAGGGATTACTTCACATTTTAAACCATATTTTTCAATAAAAACATAATATACAGTATAGTTAAATTTTAACAGCACAGCAGTCCAATGCATAAAGTAATAGTGGAAGTAATAAGTGACTGCTGGTCTTATTCCTGTCACCTCCTTGCACGCTCAAGGAGTATCCCAACATGTGTGCCCAGTAGCAAAATTCAGGGCAAATATACACAGTCTCCAAGTTTGCTAACTAAAACATTTGTTGAAACAAATCTACCATCTCCAATGACAGCCTTTAAAAATATCTAGGGTAAGGCTAGGAAAAGGATCTCAAAGAGCGCAAATATCTATCTGCTTCGCCAGTAATAGTAACTTTTATTAAAATCCCATCTGATTATCAAAGCCATTCATCCTCCTTGTAGAAAACTTGGAAAAAATCAGAAAAGTATACAGAAGATTACAAAATTCCTCAAATTCCAGAATCTAAAGATAACCTCAGTTAATAATTTGTTGTTTCCCTTAAGAATTTTTCCTAAGCTCATACATTTTATGTAGTTGAGATAACACTGAATTCCTAATTTTGGATCTCTGTTCCAAAAAAAAAAACCCCAAAAAACCTCTTACTTAAAACTTAAAGGTAGTTGGTCCAAGGAATCCTTCCCAAATTCCTAAATTAGGTTTAGGAACTGTGCTGTATGTTCTGACATCATTAATATCCTCCATCATGAAACTCACATTTTTAATAATTACTGGTGAAATGTTTATCTTCCTTGCTGGACTGCAAACTGCATAGCAGAAACTTGTCTTTTTAAACCACCATATTCATTATTCCAACCTCTAGCACAGTGCCAAAACACAGTAGATATGCAATAAACCTTTGGAAACATTAATTATAGAAAATTTGATGAATGAATGAAGTATAGAAAAATCATCAATAGCTACCAACAATAAATAACTAGATAACATTTTATAACAAAAATTTTATAATCTACTTTTTTCCACTTAAAATAATACCTCAAACATTTCCTTATAACCAAATGACATCTGTTTTATTGACTGCATAGCATTCTGTCAAGGAGATGCATTCTACTTCTATTTTGAGCAGTTTCTATTTATTCCTCATCATTGATCACCATCCTAATAACCTGCTTTTCAGTTTTTCCCCTACCTTTAAGTAATATATCCATAGAATCATTTCCTGATACTTCAAATATAAACAATATCTCTTAACTCCCCAAATTGTAAAATAAGAATATTAGTATCCCTTCAGCTTTTCACACAACCTCCTGCATCTTGATCTCCCAACCTCTCTCATCTCTACTTTTATTTCCACATTATCAATGCTAATATTTTTATAACAATAGTTAAGTGTTCTGTGCTTTGACTATAAATTCATCTAAAAGTTAAAAATCAATATAGTTTTTATTTATTGACTATGTAAAAATTGTTTGCTGTGGAACAAAATCACTGACTCTGATTATATTTCCTTTCCTGTTTCTGACTTACAATTACCAATTGCCTTTTTTATATTCATAATCTAGTTTTTTCTAGAATTACTGTTTGTTCCCAATTTTTTTCAGATTTTCAATCATGACAAATAATCAAGCCCTCCCCTCTTTTAGACCCTTCCCTTGAGCACTCTAACCTGCTGCTTTCAGACTGGTCACTTTGTAAATCTGATGCACAACTGTCTTCCTGGAACTTCTCTTTTTCTGTTTTTTTTCTGAACTGAATTCAGTCTGGAATCACATGATTTATTCCTTCTGGATTTCTCGATTGTAAATTTATTTTGCTAGAGCATATCCACAGATGACTTTCTAAGAAAGGACATATCAAAAGTAAATTTTCTGAATCCTTGCACTTCTGAAAATGGCTTTATTTTACCAGGTAGTAGTTAGGAACGATATTTTAGCAAGGTATACAATTCCAGGTTGAACATAATCTTCCTCCAGAATTCTGAAAGTGTCATTCCCTTTATCATCTGATGCTGCTGACAAGAAATCCAATGTCATTCTGATTCTCATTTCCTTATAGGATCTATTTGGGTTTCTTTCTTCTCTCATTCTCACTTGAAGATTTTAAATCACCTCTTTGTTGTTGATGTTCTGAAATTTTACAGTGGTATTGGATCTTTTTTCATCTTAATTTGGAGAGACTCTTGCTCTTCAAGTGTAGAAAAATCTCTTGCATTATTTCTATGATAATTTCCTCCATTTTCTCTGTTCTTTCTTTCTGGAACTTCCATTATTCTGGTCCTTCTTTGTTGCCCCTCTATATTTATTACATTCTCTCCTTTCAGGTTCTTTGTTTTGTGTTCTAGTTTCTGGGAAAGCTCTTTTAAATATCCTCCAGTTCTTCAATTAGTCTTATTTTACAAGCATATATTCAACTTCCAGGCTTTTTATTCTTTCTCCATATTGTTTCATTACTCCTATTTTTGCTTTATAGTGTAATGTCTTCTCAAATTTCTTTAAGAACATTAACTAGAAAGTTTCTGAGCTTTCTTTCCTTGAATTACCTATTCCTTCAATGGTCATTTAAAATTTTTTATTTATCTTGGTTCCTCTATTTTATGTTGGAGACTTTCCTTAAATCTCCTAAGGTAACCCTTACCTATGTAATGAATGGTTGCACTCTCATATTTAAGAGTTAGACAGTACAAAGCTGATTGGGAACCCTTTGCGAGGGACAAAGACCCCTTGCCACCAAGAAGTTTCCCTTTTAGGGTGATTAGATAGTGAAACAATCATTATTTGGGGGATATCCATAAATGTCACACTACAGAGAATTTTTCTCAGGAGCTGTTCAATTTCAGTTAAGGAAAGTATGTGTATTAGTTTGTTAGAGCTGCCATAGGCAAAAAGTGCCATAGGCTGGGTGGTTTAAATAATAAAAAAATATTTTCTTGTACCTCTGGAGAATAGAAGTCCAAGATAAAGGTGTCAGCATAACGGATTTCTTCTGAGGCTTCTCTTCTTTACTTACAGAGGGTTGTCTTCCCCTGTGCCTTCACGTGGTCCACCGCTGTGCGTGCATGTCTTACTCTTCTCTTCGTATAAGGACACCACTCATACTAGATTAACCCCACCCATAAGACCACATTTTACCTTAACTACCTCTTTAAAAAAGGCCCCATCTCCAAACACAGACACCTTCTGAAGGACTGGGGGTTATGACTTCAACATGTGGATGTTTGGTGGGCGGCACAATTCAGCCAAGAACAGTATATTTTGCAAGTGTTTACTTCTTTGCTTTTACCTACCAGCTACACATTTGAATACTTAACATTCAAGTATCCTCCCTATTTTTGACCCCTTTTCTCATTCCTGCCTTTGAAGATACTTGGAGTTTCCAAATCCTAAGACCCTCCTGCCTTCTGCAGGTGGGCTGAAGCCTTTCTCAGCTGTGGCCCCCTTGTGGGCCTCTGCAATGGCTCCCTTACCCTTTTTCAGTAGCTAACTCCATCTTCTCTGCTGTCCTTCCTCAGCTATCCTTTGGCAGACCTTTTGCAGTTGCTTCCTCTGCCTTGCCTTCTCAAGCACCACTTCATCTTTTCTGCTCTCCTTATATCAAAGGCTTCTTAAGCCCTCTCATCTGCTTGTGGTTCTTACCTGTTCTCTTCATCATTGGGGTTTATACTATCATTTTAGTGGGGTCTCAGAGGGAGGAGGGTAAACATGCATGCATTTTGGAAAGACCTCCCTGAATGCAGTGCGGAAAGCAGACTGGAGGGGCAAGGAGGCAGACAGATGATATATGGTCTTCAGGTCATTACCACTGGGCCTCTGTAGGATGAGCATCACGTGCCAGTAATGACAGGAGCTGTACAAGGCAGTGGCAGGGTCTCCTGGGGATCGCTCCAGGGCAGAGCCAAACTCTTCCTCAGGGGTTGGTAGGGGCAGGGCTTCCTTTCAGTCCCCCATCATTCAATCATTTTCTCAGCATCCAGAAATCCAGGATGCCTTTTCACCTTTCTTCAGAAAAGCAAGAACTTTGTTACCTGTCCTTTTGTTTTTCCAGAAGTTAGGAAGTAACTGCCCCTGGGGAGATGACTCAGAGCATCAGAAAAGGGGCACATTTCTGCTTCTCTAACAAGCCCTTGTCTTGATAGGCATGACTGACCTTTCTATTTACATCATAATACATCAAATTTTCTGTTTTAGGCTCCAGATAATGGATGGAGGGCAGTGAGAGGATGTGTGTGAACTCTCTGTCATGAAGGGTAATTTGCAGGAACTAATCATCTTACAATAGTTGGTCATAAGAAAGAAATCCATCAACCAAGCATCCTGAATAGGTATTTATAGTCATGAACATTTCTTGATTCTAAAGAAAGATTTCCTAAAGAATTCTCCTAGGAATATTACTGGTGTTGCAAAGGGGGAAAGAGGTATGTGTGCGGTGAAGAAAGATCTTGAAGAAAAATTAAACACATTTTTTACTGCAGAATTTTCTAGTGTTTTAATATTTTTTCTGCAGTGTAAATCTCCGAGTCTTCAGTATTTCCCAGACTTCTTTGACCACACAGCATGTTTATTGTGGGTCTAGGTGGGAAATAAAATAAACCAAGGCATTTTATGAGGATCCAAGCTACACTTTCTTTCTCTGCCAACTAAATTGAAGTCCATGATTAGAACTACTAAGTCATTTTGTATCACTTCAGGGAAAAATTTTTTAATGATATTTTTCTTTACCCTTGAAGCAAGGGTTTCGGAGTATGCAGGGACATCTATTTCCAGTGCTTCTGAGGATTGCCTGCCCTTGGAAGGTCCTCTGGCAAAGAGCTGCTGAGCCCTCTCTCGCTACCCATGAAATGGTCAGGCAGGTTTGCACACTTGCTGTCAGGGGAAGGAGTTGGTCTCTACAGTACTTTGGCCCTGTAGAATATGTGGGTTTGCCTTGCAAAGGAGGACCTTCTTTGGGTGTGAAAAGGCAGAAGTGTCCTAGACAAAATGGATTGCAATGGGTGACACTGGGTTTTTCATAAAGGAAATGTGGTTATAATGAAGGCTGCAGGGATAGATAGAGATGATA
Organism: Smutsia gigantea; assembly: GCA_032199065.1. Lineage (NCBI taxonomy): Eukaryota > Metazoa > Chordata > Mammalia > Pholidota > Manidae > Smutsia > Smutsia gigantea. The sequence goes on from JAVSCE010009187.1 coordinate 700,745, forward strand.
GGCAGTCAACATTTAGAAGCAGTAGATTTCAAAGATGTTTTTACTGGTTGTGGGTTCGGACCTTTTGTGAACCTTTCTGCAAGCTCTTTTCATCTCCAAGGGTTCTGTCATCCATCTGTGCAAATTGTGATGTTAGCTTCCATTCTGAGATCTAAAGTTATTTGTCTATGTGTATGTGCTTGTCTGTCTCCCAGCTTGTTGGTAGCTTACTTATTTGTAGTCTAACTCTTAGCACGCTGCTTAGGCGTGGTGTCCGTTGGCTGCTGGAGACTGACTCTGCCCCACTTAAGAGAAAGACTGCATTAGTCCAAGGTGGTCTCTCAACTAAGTCAAAAAACCCTTGAAAGGATGGCTATGCAAAAGAAAGCATCTGCCTGATTTGCCAGTCACTGTTGTTCTCTTTTGCAAAAATTTTAGAAGTGATCTGCAAAACAGTGTTCCCAGGATAATGGAAAAGATTTAACAGCCTCAAGCAGCAGTGAAATTTAATGCTCCTATTAATATAAGTTAAATATAGATACATATTTCAGCCTCACCTCATTTTCCAACTTGTTTTTTTTTTGTACTTTAATTCTTAATAGCTATAAAGTTTTACCTTGTGCTAATGTACTTTTCTCTTCCCAGAAAAAAAAAACAATAATTGCAGTAAAGGGATTTTTTAAATTTGAATGGAGAAATACAATTATATAATCTGATAGATTTCCCCTGTAAAAAGTTATCCAGCTTTTTGACCAGATTCCTGCTTATACTGGAATTTGTTCTGATATCTTCACTTGAAGATTCCACTAAGGAAAAAACTATTCAGAGCAGCCTTGCAAAAAGAATAATGAATGTTGCTGACCCCCACACCTTCCTGTGGGGACACATTAGACTTCTGACATAGCAGTTGTCAGATTACCTCAGTCAGTTTTGATTCTATCACTTCCTAACTGGGTGGTGACCTTGGACAAATTATTTAATTTTTCAAACTTATTTCTTTATTGGTCAAATCAATATAAAATGCTTTATTTGCTCCTCTTAGGTTTGTGGGATTAAATGAGATTGTGAATTCAGGATCTAGAATACAAGAAGCAGTCAGTAAACATTAGTTTTGGGCTAATGATGTGGTTGCTTTTACTGCTGAAAGCAGTGTTTCTATCTCTAGCTCCTCAGAGCCTAGCACTGTGCTCAGTATTTATTAGGCTTCATAAAGGTCTATTAATGAATTAAAACAAATGTAATTACTAAGATTTTCCTTTTCTAATACCAGAGGTTTTTCAGCCACCCAGGTGACTTAAAATTTTTTTTTTTTGTAAATTAGTAGACTATTTTTTAAGAGCAATTTTAGGTTTAAGGAAAAGTTGAGTGAAAAATACAAGCAGTTCCCATATATGCTTTCTTCCCCCATCCTCCCCCTTAGTTTTCCCGTTATTATAATTACTCATTATTATTAACATCTTGCGCTGCTGTGGCACATTTGTTACAATTGATGAACTAGTGTTGATACATTTATATTAACTAAAGTTCATAGCTTACATTAAGGTTCACTCTGTGTCGTGACAAATGCATAATGTCACATATCCCCCATGACAGCGTCACACAGAATCATTTCAGGGCTCCAACAATCTCTTACGCTCCACCTATCCATGCCTTCCTCTCACCGTCCCCCAACCCCTGATCTTTTTATTATCCCTATAGTTTTGCCTTTTCTAGAATGATGTACAGCTGGGATCATATACTGTGTAGCCTTTTTTTAAAACTAAAGTATCACTGATATACAATCTTATGTTGGTTTCAAACACACAACACAGTGTTTCAACATTTACCCATATTATCAAGTCCTCACCCCCTCCAGTGTAGTCGCTGTCCATCAATGCAGTAAGATGTTACAGAATCATAAACTGTATTCTCCGCGCTGTACCTCCGTCCTCATGACCAGCCTATACTGTGATTTCGAATTATTGTGCCCCTTAATTACCTTACCCCTCCCCCACCCCCACCCACCCTTCCCCTTTGGCAACCACTAGCCCTTCTCGGTGTCTATGAGTCTTATTATGTAGCCTTTTCAGACTGACTTCTTTCACTTAACAATATGCATTTCAGGCTCCTCCTTGTCTTTTCAAAGATAACATTTTTACTTAGGAAGAGCATCATTTTGACTTGGGAGATATTTGTTTGGCCTTAGACCAACTGTTCACTGTTTACTAAGACCTACTTAGTAAATGTCTGCTCATGCTCACTTAAGGATTATTTCGAGGTTGAAACTTCTATTCTCAACCTAGTCATTTATGATTTAACTGAAAGTAGGTGCATTCAAAGGGGAATTTTTCCCCTTAAGGAGGGGTTAAAAACAACAGTTAACATTCCTAATTAAAAATAAAATACAAGAATATATACTTATCTTTTCTACTACAAGATCACTGAGTTCCTCACTTCCTAATGGGAGCCTCTGTGTCCCACAGGCTGCTGTGGAGCTGTCAGATTCTCCAGATTGGAGCTGAATAGCCATTCACATCAAGCTGGCTGAGAGTTCATTTTTTTCTCCACACCCTAAATGCTCCTGGACAACATTTCTATTATTCCTGCTCTAAGATCGGGCAATAGAAAATAACCATTCATCATACATTTTTAAAATCCCTTTTCCTTTATCTATGTGTCTCCCTGAAGCCATCCCTGGAGGATCCCACTTCATCCAGCCAGAGGAAGGAGGTGGGGACCGTACAGATACAGCCGCCGTCACCCCTTGCTTAGCAGGCCTCTTCCTGATTCCCTTTCCTTTGTAATTTTGTGTTCATCCTGTTCCCACATACTCTGTGATATCATTTCTTCTGCAGCCCTTCTTAATGTTTACACCTTTCAAGCACTTATGAACAGTGTGTCTCTCCACTGGCCTAAATTTAGAAAATACATACATATATTTATTTCACTGCTTTAGTGCTTTCTTAAAAGCCATCTTTCTGGGTGTTTGAACTTTTCATAGGATTTTTTTTGTGGGGAAAGAGAAGGCTCTTGACCAAAGCCCCTGAAACTGGGTCACTTGGATTTCTCTAAGAGCTGTTATTTTCCTCCTCCGTTTCTGTGCCCTGTCATGTGGGCGGCTCCTGATCATGGAGCATGGTGTTACTGGGATCTCCATTCCTGTGTACAGGGGCAGACTTTCTGGTGCGGGGCGAGAGTGGAGAGAATGATCGGAGTGGGGTTGGGAGTACCAGGAAGGGGGGCAGCTCGAAACAAGGCCCTTGTGTCTAGTCAATTCCCAATCACATCCCAAAAGCAATGCCAGAGCCCCTGAAACCATGTCAGCTCACTCCAGGACTGAGCACCTCCTTTGGGCCAAGTGCTGGACTAGGAATCAAGAATAAGGCTAAGCAAAAATACGAGCAGCAGCTAAAGTTAGGGTTGTGATGAAACACACAAAAATGCCAATCTATATTTGTATCTGCTGGAATTTTATCAGGAATCTTCCGGGGGGACGTGAATGGGGCTCAGCAGGTTCCCAGGAATTAGCTGCTGAGACTTTTCCTCTTGAAACCTGGGACACTGCAGCTCCTTCCCTTTTAGTCAAGATAAGCATAATAATGGCTTCCCTTGCTTACGCTTCTTCCAGAGCCTTAACCTTTCTTGTCTCTCATCTTCCCTGGGACCCTGCTAGGAAGTAGATAGTATGATCTGCATTCCACAGTGAAAAAGCAGAGCCTTAGAATGGACTAGTAACTTGGCTGATGTCTCCCAGCTGATATGTGCTGGGTGCTGGGGTCCTCAAAGGGCTCCTCTGTTCTCTCCCTCTCTTCTTTCTCATTTAGGCCTCCCAGAAACTCTCGGGAGGGGTGGAGCGGCACCACATGGTTTCAAAGGAACAGGACCCAAGTTTACAGCATAGTTCTTCAACACTAACCACAGGGGTGATTGTTTTTAGGAATACCACACTGTTTATGCTCATGCCCCTCAAGAGAACAGTGGCCAAAAGGCCTGGGCTCAGTGGAATACTCCTGGAAACTTATCTAGGCATTGTCTATAGAGTCATTTCCTGTTTGCTCTTGGTTTTCCCTCTTTATCTCTAATCCTCACACCTCTTCTGTGTACACCATGCTGAACATCCCATCACTCCCATCCTTTGCTGCTATCCCCAGGATCAGTGAGTGGAGACAATCTACTAACAAATATGCTTATCCAGACCCTCAAAACAGATTCTGACATCCCCACCTCTCTGTGCCTTGCAAACATTGGTACAGTTTCTCATTCTATAATAGATATTATAAGTTGCTATTTATGCTTCACCAGTTTCTAAATTAATATTTGCTATACAGAGGCCTGTTAATTAACATGTACCTTTCCTGAAATTTCAAATCAGCTATTTGAAATGAGAGGAAAGCAGAGATCAACTTGCAAATTCTGCGCATAATGAAGTGAACAACAAGCTCACATAATGAAGACAGACAATTATACAACATTTGCATGATTCTTTTCCTTATAACGTTAAGACAAGACACATGGAGCTGATTTAGCATGCTGCCTTCACTCTAAGTCTTACTTCTTATGTCCCCACCAGTTGGTAGGATTCTCAAAGTCACGAGCACATCACACTATTTCGTAAAAGTTTTCTTATATCATCCTAAGGACTGCCAGGCAGACGAGGTTCCCTGCCCCATTCAACCTGACCCAGGTGGCCTCAGTGTCTGTGACAGTCCCGTGGCTGTGTTCCTCACCACTGAACTCAACCAGCCAGAAAGTGCTGAAAACAGTTCTTACTAGTCCCCAAAATATTTACTGAGCATCTACTATGTCGCAGCCCCATGCTAGATACAGGAGATAAAAATGAACAAGTAAAATGACTGCTGCCCTTGAACTATTCAGGGCCCCAAGGAAGACACGTTAACAACACTTATGTGGAATACAGAGAAGGGAGCCTACCTGATGGGGGAGGAGGAAGGGTTGTGGAGAGCTCCCCAGGGGAGGCAATATCTGAGATGCAACTGGGAGGAAAGAGTAGGAATAGTCAACAAGGAGAAGAAGCATGGTCATTCCAAACAAGGCAGCCTCAGATAGAAAAAAAGCAAAGCTGTGAGGACGTTCCTGGTGTTCCAGGAACTGCAGGCGGTTTCCTGTAGTATGTGCAGGTGTGCAGAGAGGAAAGTGCTGGAAGGCAAGGCTAGAGAGGTTTGTAAAGGCCAGCTCCTAAAGGGCTCTGAACCTGAAATGTGATCCTGGGCAGATGGGGAGTCCTTGAGGCTTTAAGCAGGGAGACGACAAGGGAAAGTTTGTATTGTAGAAAACACACTCAGGCTAGTTTGCTAAATGGAGAACATGTAAAGTGATGATAATAAACACTTTTGGGTGCCCACTGTGTGCCAGGCACAGTTCTGGAGAAGACAAGGGCAGAGACACCAGTCAGTCAGAGTCAGGCAAGCTGGGATCAGTCCATGGTGCTTGAGAGGTTGTCGGACAGTATGGTTAAAAGCCTGCCTTCCCAGGTTCAGTCCCAGCTCTGTGACTTACTAGTTGTGTGACTGAGTAGGTCATATACCCTTCCCGTGCCTCAGTTTCTTCATCTATGAAATGGCAATAATAATAGGACTTACCTCATAGAGTTACTGTTGTGAGGATTAGATGACCTGTATGTAAAGTCTGAAGACTATGGCTGCTGGAACATAGTAAGCGCTCTGTAAAGGTTATCTCTGATTATCTGAACAATGGCAGATGCTAGAGAGGGCTTGGCCTCAGGAAATGTTAAGTGCAAGAGAAGGGAGGATAATGGCGCAAAGGGAAAAGTCCGAACCAATCTCATCACGTTGTGTTAGTGGGGCAGATGCAGAAAAGTAGGTTGGGATGACAAGATTTATTTGGAAAATATTGAGACGGAAGAGCCCGGGGAATATTCAGGTAGAAACCTCTACACAACCATTTTAAATAGGAGAACAAGCTCTGGAGAGGAGTCTGGGCAGAGCTGGAGAACTGGATCCCTCAGCAAGAGATTGAAGCCATGGCTCAGAATTACCTAGATGGAGCAGGATGAGAAGAGAAGCCAGGGAGGCTGGTGATGAAAGCCAAGGTTTAAAGGGTAGCCAGCCGTCACGGGGGAGACAGAAAGGTCAGTTCAAGAGCAAGAGGGAGAACCAAGAAAGACGGTACCACGAGGCCTGGGGAAGGAGAGAGTGCTCAGAGAGGTGAAACATTGCACAGAATGCCATGATATAAAGATTGGGGGATATCCCCTGGATGTGGGAATCTGGAAACTTTTGTTAACTGTACCAGTCAGGTTCTAATGAGCAAAAGAGAAACCACACTATGCTGTATTTCAACAGAGAAAATGTAATATAAGGAATTGGATAAACAGGTTAGAGGGCTGAGAAAGCATAAGGAAATATGGAGACAACAGAGATTTTAACTACACCTCCCCTAGGAGAGAAACAAAATGCAGAGTGGGAACCATTTGGACTCCAGGCTCTTGGAGGAGAGGCCCATGGAGCTGAGCCCTGGCCTGTAAGGGGGGTGTGCTGTCTAGATGGGGCTGGCAGTTCTGAGGCACAGAGAAGGGCTCCAGGGAGCTGGGACTCAAGAGAGGAGGTTCCACTCAGCAGAATCTGGTGCCTTAGAAGCTTGGAGGATGGACCCAGCAGAGCAGGGTTGGGACCTCTGAGGAGCAGGACGCTGGGACTGATCATGACATGGAGTGTGGGGCTGCTGTTGGGGAGATGCTGACGAAAACAGCAAACGAAAGAGCAAACCCTTCTCCCCTCCTTGTGCCTGCCCATCTCCCTCTAGTGTCCCCTCCTAGCAAGACCTAGGGGAAGCCAGATGACAAAGGAGAAATGAAATTTGCAGACTCTTGGCCCCAGGATCCCAAAACAGCATCTAAAAGAAGTGGTTTGAGGCTGAGCAGTAACCCTCACAAGCATAATTTTTATGGCTTGAGATGCAGAAGTCAAAACAGTGAATCAGGACCATTCTTCCAAAAAGTTTTGCTACAGAAGAGAGAAGAGAATAAAGTGGTAGAAAAAGGTAGTGCAACATTCAGGAAGGGCATTCAACTGTTTGTTAAGATTGAAGACCCCCGAGCAAATTTCAGCCTGAGGCTACAAAGTGGAGAGTTTCTTACTAACGAGGAAGAACATCTCCAGGGGACAGAAAGATGCTTCAAAGCCAGGGCATAGGTGGAGGGGCTGGCCCAGACGGGAGCAGGAGAACATCAATTCCTCTAAGAGGTGAAGAAAGATGTTTCACAAAAAACAAACCAAAACATCCACTTTATAAGTGATATGCTAGGTCTACTATAAAGTGATCCAAACAGAAAACTCCTCCTAGCTGGTGAAGTCTTTCAGGTCTTCCTGCAGATCTTCACTCGGGCCTCCTCTGACTGCCTTATGTACAATTTTAACCCATTCTCCCTGCACGCTTGAAATCCTCCTCCTTTCTACTTGTCCTCCGTCGCACTCACATTCTGTCTTACTCAAGTATCAGAGTTACTGCTGCCTCTCCACAAAGCCAGGGATTTTTGTCTGTTTGCTCACTGTTGTAACCCAAAGTTAAAACAATCCTTGGCAATTAATAAATACTTGTTGAGTACATGAGTGAATGAAATCCCCATGAAAGTACTATTGAAACAGAGAACAGAATACATACATCAACCAACTAGTATTCAGACACTGTGGGAGGGGCCTTTGAGGGATATTGACAAAGAATACGGAGGAGTCCCTTTTATCATAGAATTTATAATTAAAAACATGAAATAAACTAGCCCTCATGGTAACACAAGAATGACTGAACCCTGCCGTCTTTCTTCCCAGGCTGTACTTTGCTGTGCAGATGGTCTCCAATCATCTCTTCCTTTCTTGGATCCCTGGAGATTCACAGTCCAGGATTCAGTACCTTCAGCTGGTCAAAGACACGGGCACCAGCAGGCCAAGTTCTTGGCCTCCATTGGGAGCAGGGTCAGTGGGCCTGGGCCCCATGGTGCAGCTTGCTCATACCTGATACGTGAGTTTTGAAGCCTCATCAGAGCTGACTTTGATGAGCAGCAGAAGCTCTCCAAGCAGCAGGCTGCCAGTACTGTCAGCCCAAAGTGGGTGCTGGGGATCTGGTGTCAAGTCACCATCTGTCAGGGTGTTTAAAGAGACCTCAGAGTGTTTCGTGGATGCACAGGATGAAAATCAACAACATCAAATGATGTGTGCTGCTCTTAGAGGAAGCACTGGGTAATGGTACTCTACTCTGGGCTTGCCCATAAACTTCTGTTTATTCCTTTCTGAGCAAACCCAAATTTAGTGCACCCAATACCTGTGCATGCATACACATGCCACATAGAAGTGCATGGATCTCACACGCCCACAACACACACACACACACACACACACACACACACACACACGACACCATAGCAAGGCTAATGGTGAGAGTTTGAGAGTTTGGGGAAATAACTAAAAGAATGAAGGAAGGAAGGAAACTAATTTTTATCTGTAATCATTTATTAGAGGAGGAAGCACAGTGGCTGTGTGCTCTGAACCATGCCCATCCCACTTTCAAATGGTGACTTACTGATAATGAACTTTAATTTCTTCTTAAAAGAAATTCAAAAGTTTGGGGTGAAGGGTTCCTTCCAAGAGCTTTTGCTGTTACTAGAGTTTTTTATTTTTAAAAAATCCAGCAATTTGTTGGGGACTTTTTCCACTAAGGAGAGAAAATCTTCCTGAAGAAAATGGCAGTGTGTTTGTTAGTTAATCATGCCGAAGCAGCAGAGTCGAGTTAGCTGAAGTGGCACTGGTCTGGGAGCCAGTTGAACTGGACTCCAGTCCTGTCTTTTTGCCATTATTAGATGCAACTGTGTGCAAATACTTCTTTCAGAGTCTCAGTTTTCTCACTTATAATTTGGTGGGTGATCTTGCCCTACCCCTAGGGGACATTGGTCAATGTCTGAAGACATTTTTGATTGTCATGAAGGGCTCCTAGTGGGGGGAACCCAGGGATGCTGCTCGACATTCTTCCAGGGACAAGGGCAGGCCCTCTAACAAAACATTATGCAGGCCAAAAAAATGTCAAAAAGTGTCAAAGTTAAGAAATCCTCCTCTAGACCCAACAGTTGATCTCACACTTTCAAACCCTATCCTTATTGGCAAACTGACAAATATCCATCTACCCACTGTTATGGCCTGATTATGCCCACCCAAAATTTGTATGTTGAAATCCTAACCCCAGTACCTCAGAATGTGGTTGCATTTGGAGAAAGGGCTCCAAAAAAGGTAATTAACTTAAAACGAGACCATTAGGGTAGCCCTAACCCAATAGGACTGCTGCCCTTATAAGAAGAGGATGGGATGTCAGGGATACATGCAGAGGAAAGGCCATGGAAGGGCACAGTGAGAAGATGGTCCCCTGCAAGCCAAGGAAAGAGGCTTCAGGAGAAACCAAACCTGCCAACACCTTGAGCACAGACTCCAGAACTGCCAGCCTGCAAGCATTGCTGCTCCCCCTTCCCCTGCCATGCACACGTGCACACACACACACACATTCAGCTTCTTCGAAATTTCCTAAGGCCTCCTTCAGTGCCTGAGGCGAGCCAGGGCCAGCAGAACCCTCTTGGTGGGGCACCCTGGCCTGTACCGGTATCCACATGGGCCCCAGTCCCCCTTCATCCCCTTTCTGGTGCCCCTCTACCATCTACTATGCACATGAGTTTGCTCCAAGGGATTCATGCCACTGCATTTCTTGAGGTCTTGGATTCATGCTGAATGGTCTCTTGAGGTATATCGAGGAACCTGGTTCCAGGAGGGCACCCTGGCAAGTGGATTGCTCCTGCTTTCTGGTGTCATATTTCTTCCACAGAATCATGTAAGACTGGGCTCCAGAATGTCACTGACATGATGATTTTAAGTGACTCTCAACCATTGAACAGATATGGTCAAAGTTCAACACCAAGGACCCTTGGCTTGAGCTGTATGTATGGGCCCATGTGTCCACTCTCACCTGGCTTTGTTTTGTGGTGCTGCCTCTGATCTTTAGCACCCATGGGCAACCCAGGATGTCAGCTGGCATCCTTTATTCTGTGTGACCTCAACTGATGTCCTCATCAAAATATGAAATTGCATGAGGACATCATGCTTTCCAAGTCAGCTGAAGCCTTGTGTCATCCCTTGGGTCCGTGAGGCCTCTCTTCTTTTTCCTCCTACAGTTCTCTCTGTTAGTTGCAATGCACGGAAGGCAGGATGCAGTTAACATGAAAATAATCACTTTCTAGGAGTGAGTGATTACTACATAGAGAACTCAAGAGAATACAGAGTTGGAAGATGTATTGTTCTATGCTCATGCTATAAAATTCCAAGTGGTAAATTAAACATAACCAGAAAACAAATTATTATTCATATTTTCCTGCATCCTCTGGATAAGACTTGCATTTGTGTTCATCATCAATGAAATACAGCAACTTCTGAGGGAGGTCATTGGATGCCAATGTTCATGAGTGTCATGGTGGATGATACAGAATCATAAGTAAGGATGTAACCAGCATTCAGTGAATGGTATTATAGAACAGTAGAAACACAGATCTATATTGTTGCAATGCAAAGGGGTCCTAAGAACTTGGCGTTGTGAGTAATAATATTGCTACATTCTTCTCATGGTTGGAGATAGCCAGGAATAGTGCATTTTACAATAAAGAACATGGAGAATAAAGAAGAATCTTCATATACACTGACTGAATATTAAGTACATAAGTATCTCATCTGTATCCAATATCCTAAATTAGGTCCAATAAAACACAATACTTCACATGGGCCATTGAATTTTGTAACACTTTTTCAAACAAATTATTTATGTAGAAAGAGGCCCCACAAATATTATCTGTCTGAGGCCTCACATACTAGGGGCAGCCCTGTTTTTAAGAAATTATTTGAGGATCTGCTTCAACCCATCAGTAATTTTTTTTTTAACCAGACGTTCGGGGATCCTGGAAGCAGGAGGCTCAACCCAGAAAAGCAAAGGTAAGTCTCAGATTAACAAGTATGAACACAAATCTAGAATTCAGTTAGTATAAGTCAGAAGAGAATAGAGGGTTCCTGGGAAAAGAAGAGGACTTGTTGCATAGCTAATATAATTTTAAAATACTGAAATAAGCAAATGAGAAGAGCAAAATTGTGATTAAAGAAAAACAGTTCAATTCGAAACTCTTGGAAAAACAAACTGCTGTACAAGAGAGGCAGTGTAATCGCCGCCATCCACTGGGCTCTACAGTGAACCACATCTACTTAATCACACTTAGGGAAACAGTTCACCGATTTCAAACTTTTATAAACAAGGCCTGAAACAGTTATGATCATAAAACAGAATGTATGTGTCATCAACTTTGGCAACCCAGGCATAAAAATTCAAATGATAGAAACTGGGAAGAGACAAGCAGTGAAGAAAGGTGACGTGAAGGGCTGGGTGTCAATGGCTTCATCTTTCAAAAGGCGATGTCAAGGATTATAGCCCATGATGAATTTAGAGATAAAATGGTATATTTTTTGAAGTTACAAAGTTATCCTATGAATAAACTAAAAATAGTGGTAAGACTATAATGGGAGACAAGGCAGGGAGAGGGTAGGTATAATGAGCTAAATACTCATAAACCAGAGCAGTTGATACAAGATAATGTTTAAAACTAAGTTCAACAAGACCTTATCTTCTGGAGAGTGGTATCTGAGGTGCAGTTGGGGTAGGAAAGTATTTTTTTCATTATAAATATTTTATTTTAAAACTATGTGCAGACATTTCCTTGATAAAAATATTTTAAAAGTTTAAATTCAAAATAAACTCAAGTTTAATGTCCTGACAAGATGACCTCTAAGTCTCTTTTCATACCTAAAATCCAAGGGAAGTACTCCCAAAGCTTAGTCTACTCAGGAGGAACGCTGAAAATTTTCTCTGCAGAAAGGGTGATGATCTGATCAGAAGCTAGTCCATGCCACTGGGACTCACAAACATTATCTGGATATATGTCAGATTTTCACTCCTGACCTTATCTTATCTTCTTGACAGCTCTGTGAAGCAATTATTATAATCATCTGCATTTTAGAAATGAAATTCAATGAGACTAAACTAATTGTCCTGAATGACATGAGTTTTAACACTACAATACGACTGACTGCATGGCCTCATCAAAGTCCCTTCCTTTCTCATAATATTATGTCTTTAGTTGGGCAGAGAGAGAAGAGTAAGAAAAATTCTCTGCCAAGAGCCAATCCCTAGTGAGATGTTCATATAGACGCACTGCCCTGTGATTATACGTGAACTCATTTGGGCATCTGATGGAAGGAGGCTGCCAACCTATAGCCTTCTTCTCTACTAGGGCCATCTGTCTGCACACTTCACCAATGCTGTGAGGGCTCATCAAAGGACCTGGAAAGACCCACCTCAGTAACTGGCACCAACGCAGTGCGTGGCCTCCAAAAGGCACTGGCTATGATCACTTGGACCCCCCAAATTTAGCACTTTTCCTTATGCTTGGCCCACCCTCATTCTTGGCATCTCTTACAAGTCCCAACACACTCCTGCATTTCTTTCCCATGTTGCCGTGAGGGGACCGCTTTGAGGACAAGAGGCTCTCAGGACTGGGGAACTCCAGGAAGACTCTGGGCAGGGCACCGCTCAGGCCTGCCAGAGGGAACCTCCCAATACCTGCCTTTCAGGAAGTGCTGGGCCACTCGAGTCACCTGCATCAGGCTTGCGTGCTGCTGCATGGCAGCAGAGAGTCTAAAGAAGGTGTATTTCACGTTAATATGACAACACAGCCCTTGACCTGCAGAAACTCCATAAGAAACTGAGGAGAGCTATATAAATATCCATCAAAAATATTACTCCAAGTGGCTCTGCCAAATTGGAGACTGCAACCTCATAGCAAATTCGTAAAGTCATCATGGGCCTCCTGGTCTCCACCTCATCCCTCCTCCTTTCTGCTCTGTCTCCTTTCCCCTCCACCAACACTGGCTGCCCAGGGGTGGGCTCTGTGGCGCTCCCTCCATGTGGGCCAGAGGAGGGCTGCCTCTCCAGATCTCCTCCTCCCTGCCCCTTCCCTCTGAGCTGCTCTTGGCGACAGGCCAGTTGACTTGATAACTACTGGCACTGGATGCTATGTATAGATGTATCATCCCTCCCAATAACACATCTGCATTCTGCAGGAGGCCAGCAGTGCTGAGTCTAAGTGCTAGACAGATGGAGGAACGTGTGGCCCTGGGCAGGTATGCTGGTGTAGCAACCACTTTGAAGCAAGTAACTCAGAACTCCTCAAATCCCCCCAAAGAGGCAACACTTGATGTCTTTCATGCATGGTGCCAGAGCTTCCCTGGGGCACACTATATGAATGACACAGGCCACTGAAAAGTCCTCCTGTCAACCGTGCTTTACTTTAGTAATATAGAATATTTTTCTTCTGGCCTCTATATATTTCTTAACATTACACTTTAATATTATTTCAGTTTTATAGTTGGGTCTCCTTGGCTATAGTAAGACACGAATTATACTATTTAGTAAAATAAACTCAAGTGTTTTGATAATGATAACCTCCCCACTCCAAAGAAATAAGTATACAAAGCTTCCTTGATATGTGGACTTATATTTTTAATTCATGCTTTTAAAAATACTCAAAGGAGACAAGGGGAATACATGAAAATGCTCAAATTTAGATTTAAAAAACAAGAAATAAAAAGATAGTGAAATAAGTATGAGGAAAAGAGCAACTTACATATAAATCTATGGAATCACTTTTCATATTTGACTTAGATATTTTAAATGAAACAGGAACCACAATGTTTTAAATAAACACATAGGCACTCTCTTTTTTAGTGGCTAGGATATATAAACTTAGCCTAAATTTTCTTGAATGGATATGCAATAAACTATATATAGCATTTTCTCTGTCCTACTTAACTTATGACTAACCCTAAACAATTAGAGAGTCAGATGGCTGAGCATTTTAAGAAGCAAGAATCCCAAATAAACAGAGGGTCATTTCTACTTGAAGTCCCAGGTAGAATCCACTTCTGCCTGGAGCCCCAGTCCTTTTAGATACATGGCTATGGGGCCACTCGACAACAGCTACAGACGGAAGCTGCAAAAGGAGTCCTACAGAAGCCTGCCATCTCATACATAGTAAGGAAAAACAAAGGTGCCCTAAGATCTGGATAGCAGAGACATCTGGTGGGGGCCAGGAAGACTCCCCAGGCACCTCTAATAACCTCAAAAACCAACTTTCAGTTTTCCATATATCTTAGGAAATTCTACCAGGTGGATCCTTCTCTTGAAAATCTGGGAAATAATAACTTGCATCCACTGCTGATTTGTTATGATGCCAACATCACTAAAATCTCTCACCCACCCCCACAAGATAAATCTTTTATAAAGCAAGGCTGGGCCTGCCCCCAAAGCCTATCATTTCACTAACACTTAAAAATATTTTCTCAACATTCTCAAGCAGTGATCAAAAACTGGCCTGATATAGAGAGAGAGCATTCTTTGTGGGATAACAAGATTATTTTTATCATTTTCCAATTCTCAAAAGTTTGACCTGTCACCAAAAAAAAACTTCTAAAAATACCAGGACAATAATGATACCCTTCTTCATTCCCCTCCTAGCCTATGATGACATTACTAGCTGGATTTCTATTTCTTTTCTGAGGGTCCTCTCTGATCACAGCCCCATCATTTCATTGCATCAAGATGTGGGACAAAACAGCTATCTTGGGAAGGTGGCTGGTTGTTTTTCCCACCTTTAATGACAAGGTGTTTTTGCAAAAAATTCAGTTCAATTCACTTTCTGCCTATCTTTTAAATCAAATTTTTGAGTTGAAAGGACATTGGAATGGATCCTAGAAAACAAATGCTGACTGAGGAGAAGCATTTTGTTCTTCTGCCATGGCTAATTTCACCGGGCTGCAGCATTACTAAGTGCCTACTATGTGCCAGGAATATAAAGATGAATAAAGTAGTATGCTCTTAAACAGCTCACAACTTACCAGGATAGACAGTTCCACTAACAAATAGCAATGCTGGCTGTGATAAGAGCTGCAATCTTATTGTTGTTTGTATAAAATACAAGAGTAAAAACACCAGGAAGGGAGCAAAAAATACTAATAGGGAAATTAGAAAGGACCTGAAATGGGAAACCAAATGATGTTTTAGAGATAGATCCCAACAAGCTCTGTTGCTCAGAAGTTGTGTTGTAATCTTTATATCTGGGGTTGAAAAAAATAACTGGTTCTAGAGAGTTGTTAGAAGCATCTGTTTCTGGGGCAGAATTTAGAATATATCTTTGGAGGTAGGTCCTCCCCATTTATTCTTGGTAGTTTACTTTGGTGAGTTTTTTTAGTCATGCACAGACAGAAGTACCTACTCACTGGTCTTGCAGAGACCTGAACAGAAGGCGTGTTCCAACTGTAGATGCTTCACACAAAGAGTATTCATTACTCTAACACAGATAAATTCTATCTGTGCCTCTTGGGGGCAAGATGTATCAATCATATTGTCAACTATAACATTGTCTACTTCTTTGTCAACAAGTTTTCCCTTATTTTGACTGCAGGTCTGGGGAGGACAAATACAGGAGACTTCAAAACATGGAGAAGAATAAGGCCTTGTTCCCATGGCAGAAGGCTAGGGCCAGAGGTGAGAGAACAAGACGACCATCTTCAAGGGGACACAGCCATGGAATCTAGGAATAGTGATAAACGGTATCTTGTTTTAGGTTTTCCTTTTCTCAATAGCAAAGTCTGTTGAGCGTCATTATCTCATGTTGTTGTGGTAGTAAGTACTGATGAGTAAAGAGAGGGTTCAGTATCCACGCTTTGGGATAAAGTGGACTAAAAAAGGCTGTGACAAATCAGAAAATTTCTTATGAGGTGGCCAGAGGTAACTGTGGAGAAACTGGAAGAAAGGTGGGCTCAGGTAGCCACCTGGCTGAGAGGCGATGGAGAGACCTGAGGTCCCAGTGTTCCTTTCACGCACTCTCAGCGAAGCCTCCCGCTTTCAACCCTCCTCAACACCCTTGCCCTCAGTGGTTCCAGATGTTTCCTATTCTAGCATTCCTTTCCAAGTTTCCACCTCAGAACTGGCCTGCTTTTCTCTCATTCCTTTTTGTTGGCTTCTCCCTTCTGCAGACATACAGTTTTCACTACCCCTTGTCTACTAAGCATGTTACTGCCCTTCTGTTTGCTTTCCAGCTTCCAAAATTTAGTTTCTCTCTCACACCACCTCTCCCTTTTTCTTGTTCTTATAGGTTTGTGCATTTTAAATTCCTTTACTGTAAGGTTTTGCACAGGAATGGAGATGAATGCATGCATTTGATCAAATCTGTGGTTTTCTTTTTCAGTTATATTTTATTTACCTATTCATTAATATTCCAGTTACTTAAAAAATAACATGACACCAGGATCATACTTAGAATTAGCACTAAACCCCTAAAAGGGCTTATAAAATCAACCTCAGGGTTGGAATGAACTATAAAGGTCGACCTGTCTAAACTCTCATCAGATGTTTAATCCAGGAAACTCCTTAGTTTGGAGATATAAATTTAACTTACTGAGTGAAAATTCATAAAACCACGTTATTTTGCTTATCAGTATACGTCATATTTAATAATAATAATAGTTGCCACTTATGGTACTTTCCAAATGCCCCACCCTGTGCAAAGGGGTTTTATGCCTCCCAATCGTCCCAAGGGAGGAATTATTACATTCCACTGCCCATACATCCACCACCATTTTGCAGAGAAGGAGACTAAGGTTTAGTTCAGGTTTAACTCACTTAACCAACCAATTACTTGTAGCTTATAGATGACAGACAGAGCCTAGTTCTGAACCAGCTTTCTCAGATTCCAGAGCTTAGCCTCTTAGCTGTGATGCTTCCAAGATTTTGGATTGTGTGACCCTTAAATAACTTAAATTGTTTCTGCAGAGTGTCTGGCGTGTATTTTCTGCTTTTTTCCACTTGCAGTTTAGGTATGCATGCTGTTGTGCTTGTTTACTGTTGCCTACATTTGGGTCTTCAAGGTCATGACCCACAGTCGTCCCAAGCTGACTTCTAGATTACTTCTCTCTTAAGAAGACATGAGCCCAGGAAACAAATATAAGTGTAAAATCAGCTTGGACCAAACAATGAAGGTAAGTCTGTTGTCAAAAAGACGTGTCATACACTCCTAGGTGGATTCTAGGTGGCACTGTACTTATCATCCATTATATCAAATCACTAATGTTTACATGGTTAGTATAGTTAAATTAGCATGTTGACCAAGCCAAAGATTTTGGGTCTGATGGGCTATTTTTGGTAAATTAACCATGCATTTTTACTGTCAATAATTTCAGTGGCACACTACAGGAAGATGTAGTAGAAACTACCCAGAACCCCAAAACTGAAGACCTGGGGTTGAGTCACACAGCTCAGCATCTCTGTATTTTTAACAATTCATCTAAGTTCTCCGAACCCAGTTCCAGGATCTGTAAGAAAGAGAACCTAATACACAACAGTATTTTGGGTGCAACTGAGACAATGTATGTGTAAGTTCTTGGCACTGATAAAAAGCTCATTTATCAGCTTGTTCTAAGATACTTGCAGCAAGTGTTGAAGAAATACTTACTGCAAGGAGTGGGGGATACACTGAGGATATTGATAATTGATTTATAAGCAAATAGAAGAGCTCGGATGGATGTCTGCTCTTATCTTTCTGAAGTATCCCCAAGATCCCCAGGGCTGACCGCTCTAGTTCTGACAGCTGCACTCGTCCTGGTCATAGAGAGATGCTCAGAAACTCACAAAATCATCAGCTCATTTACCTATGCCATGATCTGTGATGTTACATGTGCCACAGTGTTGCCAGCAACTTGCTTCACCTCCACTGCTATTAGCTGTAAACATTGCCCAGGAAAACTTTGAACATCTACAGTGCAGAAATAGCAGAATCTTCTCTTGGACTTACTATGGATGTCTTCTGAGGATAAACAATGCCATGGGAAATGCAATTCATCTAGATAACTACTGTTATCCAAAGTCTGATAGACACAAAATTTAGACCCTAGCAGAAAGTCTCTGATAGGTTTGCTTTCTGTTCTAGGTCTTCCAACCTCAGGACTTCAAGGGGAAAGGGAGACATATTTTCTCTCTTGGATATTTGGGAATCATGGCTCATATTTGGGGTGGCACTGGGAGACCCACAAAGAAGTGAACGCCTAGGCTTAAATCAGAGCAGCCCCCATCTACAGACACTCCTGAATGCTTTGTAGAGCCTTATATAGCAGAAATGTCTCAGGGCACAGCTGACTCCCCCAGAGCCATTTCAGATTGGAGCAGGCTCCTTAGAGGTCCTTGGTGTTCAGTCCTAGCCCCACAACGGATGCTGAAAATGGCTGGTTCTGATTCTTGGAGAAAGGAGGGCATGGGGCAAAAGATATTCGACTCATCTTCTTTCTTTCCTGATTATCCCCTAAATGGCCCTTATCCTAGAAACATATACTTCTCAGGCAAGACATCATTCTGAGCCTCAAAGATGTCTTTAGGAAGTGGGTCGTCAGAGTGACGTGGGGAGTAGGGCCCTCAGCGGGCTGGTAGCCGGGAGGTTTAACTCCATTCCCAGCTGTCACTGACGGAATACTTCAAGTTACATAATCTCTCTGGGCCTCCAGTTTGTTTGTTGTTTTTTAATTTAAAAAAAATTTAATGAGACATGGAACTAGATTCTTTCTCTAGACTCTTTTAATTCTAAATATCTCTGATGCATCTATTAATCTGACAGAAATGATCTGAGCTAATAAAATCATTTGACTAATGGGGTACATTTCATAGCTAATACTACAGTCAAATACTTCTTATTCCCTCTGTGGAGAGTCTGATGGAACTATGAGTTACAGCGGGGGGTGGGGGCCTGGGGCCTGTCTGAGTGCCCACACCAGGAAAAAAGATGAGAGCTGTGGCCTTTAAGCTGTTGAAAAGACGCATTTCTCATAACCTAAGTAACTTTGACACTATGCACCACAGCCTGACAATTAAATTTCTCTTCCTTTCTCTCTAAATTTCAACCAGTGCATATGCTACATTGAGAATTAAACTCTTCTGATGTGAAGACATCTCCTTTCTCTCATCAGTGCCTACAAAGCTGTCAGTGCCCATGTCCTTATTAGTAACCAATCTGCTTGTTCAGACCTGCCTCACAGTTTATAACAAGCAAAAAGGCTGCTCTCCCAGAACAGAGGAGCAAACCCAGCTGAGGAACGGAGCAGAGCTGGATGGTCTGCAGAGGGCCCCAGGGGCTGAAATGAATGCGCTGCTCCCGCGACCACGTCCGGGGAGCAGAGTGCTGCCCAAGGCAGGGAAAGCTTTCCTGATCGGCGATGCCTACGCGGCGGTGCCCGGGAAAATATTTTCCACGGCTGCACTCGAGGAATTGCTCAGCTCAAGCCTTGGCCATGCCTGTTTTCCCTCTCATTAGGCACTCTTTTGAATCGGCACAAGTGACACGGCGTTCTCCAAGGGAACTGCTGGCAACTTGGCAAAATAACCAATGACCCCCATTCCTTCCCTGCCAACGCACGGGAAACACGTCAGGTACCATATGCGACCTCATCTGCAACCAGTGTGTGGCTCAGCAAGGGCGTCTGGAGGCTGGGTCTGCATCCCCAAAAGACTGTAAGGCCCTTGAGCAAATGGGCCTCAAGGAATCCTGCTTAGGGTGATTTGTCACCAAAGGCCAAAACTTCCAAGACAGGTGGCCATTAGTCCTAGTGAAGGAAATGAAACAAGGAGGACACCCAGAGGAGAAAGAGTTTTCACAGAATTTCATGTGAATATCCTGGGGAAGGAGGGCATGGGTAATGTAAGCAAGGGAGGGAAGGTGGAGAGAAAACCCAGTCCTGGAAGGTCTCAGCCAGAGAGAGCCCTGGACCTGAAGGGAAGGGAAGTGAGGGGAATATGGCAGAGCCCATATTTTATATGGCATTTTTGTTGTCCTCCCTACTCCCTCTCTTCCCCAACTCAACTCATGCAGCCAATGGCTCTTTTGTTGCTCATTCTTGGGTCCTTTAAAAGGGACAAGTGAGCAATTTTTTGCCTCCAAAGCCCTCTTTATTCCTTGGTTCTCCCTTTAAGCAAGAACCAAAGTTAAATTAACTTTTCGGAGACTTAGGTAACCGTACCTATTTTACTATAATAAAAGTGAAAATATCTTGAATAAAAACATAACACCAGAGAGGCTAAGAAAGTCAGTCATTTGGATATGAACACTGAAAGTATTAACATGAGTTCTGGTGTATTCTCTAATAACTTACTCTTCTGTCATGACCTGGTGGATACTTAAGTGTAAGTACTTTATTTTTAATTTTTTACTACAGTAAAGTATACATCCAGAAAAGTGCACATATGAGAAGTGTACAGCCTCAGAAACTGAATGTATCCCTGCAAACTGTACCCAGATAAAGAAACAGAAAATCACCAGATGCCCATACCCTCATCCCTTCCACCTATTCTTCCTCCTAAGAGAAAATATTATCTGGCCTAACAACAGCATAGATTAGTTTTGCAGGGTTTGTATTTTACAAAACTGAAATCGTACGTTCTTTTGTTTATCTGTATTATTTCCCTCACCACTGCTGGTGAGATTCATCCACCCTGCTGGGCATAGCTCTGGTTTATTTCCGTCGCTAAATAGCATGGTATCCCGCTGCGAATACTGCACACTGCATCCGTGCTGCCATGAGGGGCGCTGCCTCCAGTTGGGAGCTACTTCAAATAGGGCTGCTATGAACATACTGATAGGTGTAGGTGTTTTTTGGCACATATATGTAGTAAATCACACCTTCTAGGAATATCTGGCCCCACAGTAGATAGTCATGTATTTAAATGTTTTTTCAGACCCCATTTTAAAAAGCTTAGTAAGAGAGTATGTGCTGAGTGTATGTATGTAGGAATCCATTAGAAAAATATGCAGTGATTTCACATTCACATCATCTCTCCACAATATTTGGGCAGTTTGTTCTTCAAAATCAAGCAGCAACGACCAAGCTGACGCTGCAGGCTTGGTCCTCATCGCCGTGGAAATCACAGTGTTAGCGCCTGGCGGGCTCCTCTTGCTTCCTGGCAACGGCTCGTAATCATCTCAGTCATGTCATCTAATTTCAGCTCATGTAAAATTCTTTTTCTTTTTTTCAAAAATACTTTTTGCCAGTCTAATTTTTCTTCTTGAAAATTCTTTGGTGATTTTTAAATTAAAATATAGAGATATTCATTCAGCCTAGTATCACAGCTTCAAAACGACACTAAAAAAAGATTTATGGGAATGTGGAGGAGAATAACCTCCCTATTTCCTCAGAGATCCTGTTTTCTGTAATTTAATAATATGGAAATTAAAATAAGCAAATTCAGAAAAACGATTCCCAGGTTGCGTGTGTGGTGGGGGGAGGTTAAAACACAGCCCCCAAATTCTTGGACATTTCTTCTGTCAAGAGGTGGACTCTGGGCGGACCCTGACTGCTTGGACCGGCTGGGTGCAGCCGAAGCGGCACTGCGACTTCAGACTGGCTCCTAAACGGCCATGCGGCCCCCATCTGGCTTTCTGGGCATGCTCGCTTCCAGGGTGTTCCCTCTCGGAATCTAGCTTTCCTGATCGGCGATGCCTACGCGGTGCCCGGGAAAATATTTTCCACCGCTGCATTCGAGGAATTGCTCAGCTCAAGCCTTGGCCATGCGTGCTTCTTCCTTTCATCAGGCACTCTTTTGAATCGGCACAAGTGACGCAGTGCTCTCCGAGGGAACTGCTGCCAACTTGGCAAAATAACCGATGACCCCCATTCCTTCCCCGCCAACGCACGGGAAACACGTCGGGTACCATATGCCACCTCATCTGCAGCCAGTGTTGCTCAGCTAGGGCGTCTGGAGGCCGGGTCTGCATCCCCAAAAACCATGCGGGGAGACACCCAAGCCACCTTGGGAGGCCA
Source organism: Smutsia gigantea (assembly GCA_032199065.1). Taxonomy (NCBI): domain Eukaryota; kingdom Metazoa; phylum Chordata; class Mammalia; order Pholidota; family Manidae; genus Smutsia; species Smutsia gigantea. Next base: position 722,662 of record JAVSCE010009187.1, read on the forward strand.
CATGCTTTGGAGATGTGGTGGTCAACAGCGCCAGCTGAACCCAGTCTCTGAGCAACCCCAGCTGGTATGGGGTTGAACTGCGTCCCTCAGAAAAATATGAAGTCTAACCCCCAGTACCTCGGAACACAACTTTATTTGGAAATAGAATCATTGCAGGTGAAATTAGTGAAGATGAGGTCATGTTGGAGCAGGGTAGAGCCTTAACATGTCCCTACCTGAGGGAAGGGAGCGCCATGCAAAGACACCCCCAGGGAAGACGGCCATATGCAGATGGTGGCAGAGACTGAAAGCAGCGGCCACAAGCCGAGGCCCACGTGGGGCTACCAGAAGCTGGACGAAACAGGGAGGATCCTCCTCTCAGGACTTTGGAGGGGGCAAGGCCCTGCTGACACCTTGATTTTAGACTCTAGACTCCATAAACTGTGAGAGAACATATTTCTGTTGTTGCAGGAAATCCAGTTCATAGTATTTTTTTTGCAGCAGCCCTGGGAAAATAACACACCAGCCTAGGTGCCCCACATGTGGGTGACAAGCTTTCAGTGACGCTGGTCTCCAACCCATCTAGTCTTCCCGGCCGAGGATCCAGGCGTCATAGAATAAGCCATCCCCACGACACTGTGTCTGAACTCCTCCCCTGAAGAACGTGTAAGCATAATAAAATGGGGGGTTACTCCATGCATCTAAGTTTGATGTATTTTGTCACGCAGTAATAGTGAGTGGAGCAGAAGCCACCGGTTTCAGGCTGGGCAGCCTGGGGCCACGTGCCTCAGTCTACACTACACAAAGGACATCTCTGCTCTGAAAGTAGGCTGAGCACCAAACACGCACATCAGCAGAGAACAGAAATTCAACTGGGTGTCCTGCAGGAAGTACTGGCGTTGAACAGGGATACTCAGTGGGATATACGCCAGCAGTAACAGGTACGACTAGCCAAGCAACACAGTAAGGATTGCACATGGATTGTCTCATTGAATCCTTCCAAAGCCTAATGAAGTAGGTCTTATTATTAGGGCCATTTTTGTAAATGGGGACACTGAGGCACTGAAAGGTTGAGAAACCCACACAGTCAGTATGTGTTAAAGCATAGGTTTCACACTTAAGGACATGGAACCAAGAATCAAGAAGTTTAGTACAGTCACTGGAAAGAATGGATGTGATGCAGCTAGTTTCCAGCACAGGACAGTGGCCTGAATGTTTATTCGCTAACTTAATTAACATTTCTTGAGTTCTGCTCTGTGTCACTGTGGTGCTGCGTCGCTTAGGCAAGACACAGTCTAATGGCCTTAAAGATTCACACATGTAAACAGACAGATACCTCTTCTTTTTAGTTCAGTCCTAGGTTTAATTATTCAAAAGAAACTGTTATGATTAGGAAAATTAGAGAAGATAAAGCAAACATAGAAAAGGGAACAATAAGATTTTCTTGCTGATAGAATCAGAAAGTTGAGGTCAAAGATAAAGTTCTTAACTAGAAAACAAGTTTAGGGTAAATCAAGCAGTGGAATTTCAGCTGTGACTGGGTCCTGTGCATCTCAGCAAAGCCCCACATACTCTCAAGGCCCCCGAGGCATCTGATTAGATCAGACCCAGCACAGCTAAGACAAAAACACTCATGGCCACATCTAGATGAGTTTACGTTTGGGCTTATTTCCCCCTTAATCAAAATGTACCCTTCCAGGTCTCAAAGGAAGGAAAAGGGAGAAATGGGCAGAGAGATACATTCAGTGGGAAAAGGCATTCTTCTGCTGTCCTGATGGCGCTCAGGATAGCCTGTCCGCCAGGGTCCCTCAGAGTTGGCACCTGGGCAGATGGGCAGAGAAACAAATTCCAGACTCAGGGAGGATGACTTCACGGACAGCTTTGACTGTCATCCAACTGCTCAGAGGGTGAAGGTATTGCACTCTTCTGCAAAACTGGCCGAAATAGGTCAACAGAGTCCCTGGAACCTTAGCTCATGCGCCTGGATTTTTGTCCCCTCGGCCCAGTCACAACTGCTCTAAGTGGAATCTTTTTTTCAAGTGGAGTGTTCCTTCAGCAACTTAAAATAGTTTCAAAAAATGTTTCACAGAAAAGAGAAAAGGTCAAGGTTACACAGAGTGGGCTCACCCATTTTGTGAGCTAAGATGAGAACTTTGAACTTTATTTGATATATTTTATTACTGCTTTAAAAGGAGGAGTGAAAGGCATTTGGGGGTGTTTGTTAAGGGAAGCCTGGCACCAGTCCTGAACTTCTGCAAAGATCTATCACATCAGCATCTGCTATTATCAGTGAGGAGTGGGGGAGACTGAAACCCCAAAAGCCAAAGAGCTTCTCTTGCTTCTGCTCACAGACAGCAACTCATTACCTATTGGCTGCTGAGTGCAGGAGGCTGATTTCCAACAAAACACACAGGGTCTGCTCTTGAGGACCTTTTATTACTTCAATTACCTTTGGTGTGTCTAATGGATCACAACCAGAGCATCCTTAGAAATGGTTTCAGAATTCTCTCAGTTTCTACGGAGACATGCTCTAAAGCTCTTAATGATAGCTGCCCTTTCTCCATATGAGTTAATCAGTTAAGATGGAGAAGAACAGTTGTTAGAAGATCCACTGGGAGGAAGACCTCTTTGAGTCTCTTGTCACATACAACAGTGAGTGAGGATATGATGAACGAGGAACATTTCTCTCATCAGTCAACTTTGGTATGAGGCAGTGTAGTCAGAATCTTCTGGGCCAGACCTTGTAGGTTTGAGTTTGGGCTCTGCAGTTCACTAGCTATACAATTTCAAACAATTACTTAATCTCTCTGGGCCTCTTTTCCTTATCCATAAAATGGGGATAATAATAGCATCTACTTCCTAGGTAGTTGTATCCAATAAATGAGTTAATATAGGGAAGGCCCTTTAATAACTGTGCCATACGTGTTTGCTATTATTGTTATTAGCGTAGGAAAGGGAGCAAAAGGGTGAAATAAGCTGAGGCAATTGAGACCCTGAAGATAGAAAGTTAGTCCCGGCTTCTGGGTCCTTCTTCTGAAACCACTTTAACCATCAGCACCCATGGTGGCTCTGGCCGCGTGGGAAGCACACTCAGCAGCAGGAATGAGTCCTTAATGATCATTCTTAAGTCACCAGAAGCTCACAGGATGTCACAGAAAACTAAGGTGAGAACTCCATGCTTTCATTCCTGTATAAGCTCTGTATATCTTATGGACAAGCTGCCTTGTGATGTGTAATTTACAGGGCCAATTAATGAAGGATTTTTTGAAAAACATTGGGAAGAAAAAAATCAAGGGTGGATAAAGTTGAGTGGGTTTCCTGTCAAATTGCTTAAAGCAGAAAAGCAGAGTAAGTAGAAAATGGATAAGAAGAGGTAAATCATAAGAGTCTTCCCAGCACTATGGCTTAGACCTCCTCCTTCAGGAGTCCACATCCCTCCTCCCAGCACGATGCCTGGCTCATAGCACTCTTGGTTTTTAAAAAAGAATGACTGGATGAATGGGTGGAAGGACAAATGGATACATAGATAGGTAGGTAGGTAGACTGATTGATTTAGATGGCTAGATAGATAAATCATAGATATAGATAGATAGATACATAGATACATAGATGTAAATTTCTTCCGCTGCCTAATCCATTTGAAAGACAAGTATGTAGTTTATCACGAATCCCCAAAATGTTAATTATGGAAATTTCTGGATTTCAGTCAAATCAGTTTCTGTACATAGACTTCTCATGCATATCATTATACCACAAACTGTCTTTTCATTTCCACTAAAATTTTATCTCTCACTTGATGAGCAATTTTTGTACTAGCTGAGACACCAACTGAAATTGTCTTACAAAGTCCTTTTTTCTTCTTTCTGTGGAGAATATATAGTGAATTGCTTATATTCATAGAACTGGGTTACTGTTAAATTTTACATTCCATTGCTTGATTTTCCCCAAACTTCTGTTTTCTAATTAAGAACTATCACTGCCTTCACCCTCAAGTTTCTCTTTACTTTTCTTCTCAAATCTTGCTTTTAAAAACCACAGAAAAATCTAATTGTTTTATTCTGTGAACATTGCCATGAGACCCAGAGGTCTGGGGAGTCACCTAGAAGAACTCACTCTCTAAGGGTCTTGATCTCACATACGAGGCTGGAAATAGGACACATCGCTGGACTTGCTCCCAGCTTGAGACCCCATGATGTAGCATCTCAGCTTGCAGGCCACTTCCACTCACAGTTGTACGACTTTTCTGATCATAAAAAGAGAACCAAATCTCATGTGTACAAACATCTATAGCATGTGACATCAGTATCATTGCTACTTCAAAACACTTTCTATAAAGTAATTATGAGATTTGGGGTTTTTTTTTCTCCAACATTTGTTCAGTGGGCTGGGGGAGGCCTTCACTTCTTTCAGGTAATACAGTATCTACTGGAGATAATACCATTCACTTTAAGACTTAAAAATGAGTATTTGTGATCAGAAGTGATGTCAAGTAGTGTATGCTATGAGGCAGTATGTGCAGCATTCAGGGGCCCCTGCTTTGCCAGCTGTTCTTTCAGTTTCTATTCCGTGAATTCAAAAACCAGCCTCTTGGATTTCTGGACTTGATTTTGAGGCTTGAGCAGAAAGATTACTACTTGATTTTCTGGAATTACTTTTGCTTGGGTTATGCCCTGTGAAATATTCCAGCCAGGTGTTGCCTGTTGGTTTTGAATCTATCTGAACATTAAGACACATTGGATATCTTCAAAGATACTTCTTCTGTTACCCAGAAATAGGATGAACTTAAATTGCAAGTCTGCCATTAAAACTGCAAATGCTTCCACCAGGAAATCTTCAAGACTGGCTTTGCACAAAGGAAGATGCTCCTGAGTTGAATGTTCTTTTTTTCTTTCCCGTTGGCCCTTTCTCTACTTTCACCTTGGTCTCAGCCCAGCCTGTGCCTCATTAAAACTATTTCATTGTGGACTGTTGAATGAAAAGGAAACCAATGACATGTGAAAGAACCTCTTTTCTAACAACCCCAGCTTGTGAAAGACATAAAAACTCATAAAAGACAAAAATCTCTTTGTTGGTAACAATGTGTGACTCTGGAGCAGGTTGGAGCAGTGATTTACCCTGTCAAAACCATTGGTTCATTGGGCATTCTCTCCTTAGAGCTCTTGGAGGTGGGCAGTTATCACAGTGAAGTGCTTGTAATTGTCTGTTCAGGCCTCTTGACTGTTGTGAGACAACCCTGGGATCTCCGTTCAGGCCATTAGATGAAATGAGGCTTCTAATTACCACATTATGCAGCTTTGAAATGAATTGAAATTTTGCAATTCATTCAATTAAGAAAATACATTGGGGGCCCACTTAGAAACACAGGACCCACGATGGCAGCTAATGGCTCTGACCCAACAGTAGCTACACGGCAGTGCTACATACCCACACGTGCCCACCTCTTCGTCATGGTCACTCTGCCCAAGTCGGCCGGGGAGCAGTCTGCGTCAATTATTAAGAGGCTGGAATAAGCCCGTTCCTTTAGAAACATAACATTAGGTAATAGGGGCGGGTTTAAAGCATCCTTTGAGTTTACTTTACAGCAGTTTTCCCAAGTGGCATGAATATCAGAATGCCTTGAGGTGCATGCTAAAATACCCTACTCCAGATATTCCAGGGGATTCATATGCCCAGGGAAGTGTGCGAAGCACCAGTCTCACAACAACCTTTATCTAAAAAAATGATTGCAAAAACATAATTCAATTTTTGGGGCTGAATACTGTGTACTTCCTGCTAGATTCTCTGACAGATACAAAAAGAAATAAGATAATAAATAAGCAATAAAATAATTTCCTTCTTCTGTACTGTGTGTTTTGCATATTCATCTCTAAATCCCCATGACAAATGTATGTAGATTCCCATTTTACAAATAAGGAAACTGGAGCTTAGAAAGGCTAAATCACTTGCCCACTTAGCTAGTAAATAATGGAATCCCAGTCATTAATCAGTACCTCCACTGCCTTACTTTTATCCTCAAGTGAGATAAGATGTATGCCTGGAAAAGAATAAGAACAAAGTATTGTCTGCGACCAATAAAGGTAGAGATGTCTGTTCTAACAGCATTAAGCAAAGAATATATTCATGTGATCTGGACAAGTTAGGAAGACTTCAAGGAAAAAGCAGGAGGACAGGTGAGATTAGGTCAGTGAGGAGAAGGGAGGGTATTTTAGAGAGAGGGAAGGGAAACAGGAAAAAGATGATGTCGCTGTTATTATCAGTAATTATTGAGCAATTAAATGCCAGGCATTTCCTGTGTGCTTTAAATGTGTTCTCTCATTTAGTCTAATCCTCACATCAGTCTAATGAGGGCAGGGACTTAAGATCTCATTTTGACTTAAATTATAAAGGCCTCCTGTCATAGAGAAAAAGTAAAGTTGTACCCATTTTCTCCCTATTCCAGTTCCTTTCAGCCCCTGTTCTTTGTCCCTTGTCCCCAGCCACACCTCAGGGAGAAAATTCACACAATTTATCTTTTGTAGATAAGATGGAGCTCATAGTGGGGTCCAGCCAGATTGCAAATGCCACAGAAAACTTTATTTCACGCTCTCAAGCAAATTGTGATGCATGTAGGGCTTGTGAAAACTCATCTGAAATGGGCTCAATTGTGTGCAATAACTAAATGTTCAGGGCTCTTCAGAGAGCTCCACGGCCGTCAGGCACAGTGCTCTGTTCCGTGAACTTGCTCTCGTCATAGCACGAGTCTGACTCGTGGCCCCCTAGTGAGAGGCTCGAAGGGCCCTAAGAGGAAGGCATGTGTTCCAGAGGTCAGGCACGGTGAGGGCTGCACAGACAGGCTGGACTCCTTTTCCTCATGGCTGCCTTTAATGCTCTTGTGAAAATCTTTCCACTAAGATTCACCTAGAACTGAACACGGGCCTTGAAATAAAATAACCGGCTTTGGTCCCACTTCTGTGCCCCCCCCTCTTCCTTGGCCCCCAGAAATTCATGCTCCTGGACACCTGAAGCTTTCTGGGGAGTTTGATGCAGGGAGCCAGGCTCATCATAGGGGCCCCCAGATACTGCTGCTTCTTTCATTTCCTTGCAATCTCTTATCAAAACTTCCTAGTGTTCGTATCCCATTCTTCACTGTCCTGCTAAATGACCACAATGAGAAAGGGACAAATTATGTGCTAACTATAGAGACATGTCACAGGTGCTCCTCAAATGGTAACTCGTTTAGTATTCACTGTGACTTTATGAGTAAGAAATATCTTTATTGATGAAGAAAATGAGGAAAGGCTGGATGATGGGTGGTCGTACAGGCAATAGGCGGCAGAATGAGATTCGAATCCAGATCCGCACCGAAAGCCACTCTCCCTAGTGTGTGTGTGTTAGTTTGGGTCTCAGCTCGGGTCCTCGGGGAGGCAGGCAGAGCTTATTGAGGGATAAGGGGAGGGGGCCGGAACAGCCGGGGGGCCTTCAGATGGAGACCGACGTCCAACTCCTCTGAAGCAGAGGGAAAGGGAGGAGTCGGCGAGGACGGCTTGGATGCAGTGCCGATGGGGAGTCCTGCATCTCTGAGGACGCGCCCTTCAGACCCGGTCAGTGCCTCTCGGTGCTCAGCCAGTGGCCAGGGGCCGCCGGGGGAAGTCGGCCTCAAGATGCATGTGGGAGTGCGTCCGAGACAAGAGCAGCTGGCACTATCAGACCACCACACCCCCACAGGGGGAAACCCAAGTTGTGTGTTCCACAGCTACCGCAGTCACCCCATGGCAAGGCCCAGTATACTTTCCTACACAGACTCGGGGAGCAGCTCCTCCCCACAGTGGATAAGCCTTTCTTCCTGAGGGGAAATTTGGATGAGGTGTTAGGAGGAAGAGCCGTAGTCCCCGTTGCTGCCGTTGTCTGGTCCTCTCGCTCTCCCACCATCCTTTCCAAGGTCCCCTTTGAAGGGCTTCGTGGCTCATCCAGCAGCTTCAGGCAAACCTTCACTCCCAGGGAGTTTGCGGCCTTGGCAGCTGTGCTGTCCTTGGGATGGGGTGGCAGCATGTGACCGCTCACAGTCAAATGGGGAGGGGCGTCAGGAGGCACCTAAGGGTGTCACCCGGGCTCTGCCGCCTGCGGGCCTTCCCACCCCATGTACCAGCAGCGATCGCCCCTGCCAGGAGGAGGACCCCTCTCCCCACAGGATGGTCCTTGAAAACAAGGCCAAAGCCCCTCGGCGGCAGTCTTGGCTTACAGCTCAGTGGGGACCTCTGGCAAGAATACACATCCACTGGAAACCAACATTTTCAATTGTGAGAACAGGAGGCATAAAATCCCTCAGTGGCTCATGGAGGGTGATGGTAAGCGGAGCTACTCCTGCTTCCACCCTCTGGTTTCAGACCCATATACGCTCTTCCAGGAACGCAGCAACGAGGACAGATCTGGTTTGATGTATGCCTGGCTTCAGCTTGAAGGCTGGTGGCCTGTTCTTTCAGAATGGTGCCGCTCCAAGCCGCTTCTTTGGCTGTCAGGAGGCTGTTCCAGTACTCTATGAGGTGGGCTGCCTCTGCATTGGGTCATTTCAAATTACCAAATTATTGTGACACAGTAGAATATATATTTGTCCTGCCCCAGTTCTTGACTCAGAGCTCCTAAAACCTTTGTAAAAAAAATCCTGAGTGATAGGGGTGCCAGGAGCATCTCTCTAGTTCTAATACCTGGTCTTTGACACTGGCTCCTGACCGAGACCCTAAACTCCTTGGGAGTCTTTTGTTCTGATGAGGCAACTCTGGGCGGGCTCCTAGACAGCTTCAGGGGGAGGCTGACCACCAGAAGACCAAGCCATGATCAGAAGCTTGGAACTTTCAGCCCCCCTGTCCTCTAGGAAGAGAAAGGGGCTGGAGGTTGAGTTAATCATCAATCATGCCTACATGATGAAGCCTCCATAAAAATCCCCGAACTATAGGGTTCAGAGAGCTCCCAGGTTGGTGAATATAGCAAGGTACTGAGAGGGTGTCATACTCCAGTGCACTGAAGAAGATCTGTGTCCCTTCCCCATACATTACCTTAGTCATTATAAAGTTGTATCCTTTATAATAAACTGATAAACATAAGCAGGGGTTTCCCTGAGTTCTGTGAATTGTTATAACAAATTATTGAATCTGGGGGAAGGTTGAGGAAGTTCCTTATTTACAGCAGTTAGAAGTGTGGCTAACCCGGAAACCAACTACTTGCACCTGACATCTGAAGTAGGGGGCAGTCTGCGGGGCTGAGCCCTCGGGTCCACACTAACTCAGGATAGTTAGTGTCAAAACTGAACTGTAGGACACCACGTTGGCTTCTGAAGAATATTGGAAAATTACTTAGCATGGAAAACCCATACACTTCGATGTCAGGAATGTTTTGGGTACAGAGGAAACAACCATTTCTTTTGGTGATACATGGCCATGGGAGCGCTCGTGCACCTGTCAATGGGTCCTCTGGTCAGATGTGATGAAACGTAGGGTCCCACATGGGTGGACCAGCCATTCTGTAAGACCCTGGCAATGGTTTGGCTGAGGGTTTGGCTGAAAGGCAAACCCATGCCTGAACATGTGTCAATTCCTGTGGTAGTGAACTGCCGGCCCTTCAGGGTGGCAGGGGCCAAATGCAGCTGACTTGCCACAGAAGGCCAGATGACCCCTAAAGGAATCACGCCATACCAGGGGCTCAGTGCTGGTCTCTGTGGATGACAGGACGGACATTCAGAGGCATAGGATCCCCATGGCAAGTGGCAGTTCACGCTCCTGGTCCCAAACCAAGCCTTCATCTCTGCCGCTTTGGCCTCTCCATTCACGTGCCCATTGTGCCAGTTCTAGCGGCTGATGACAGAGACTGCTAACCTCAAGTGGCCAAGCCATTTTGTCTTGGATTTTCCATGATGGATGCTTTCTAGTGGGTGTTGATATGTGGAACAAAAGCCTTCCCACTTCAGCCCATTCCTGCACATCCATCATAAGCTTCTAGATCACACCTCCTTGTCTCCAATCTTCCAGTTCTTTTTCTTCAAACTTCTGACCAAATGTCTAGGCCACTGGCCGATGCTCAAGAATCTATATATATTCTCAACTTGGGCCACTTCTCCTCCATCTCCACAAAGTGGATAATGAGGGGCAATGCTTGCAGTTACACCATTGGGAAAATTTTTTTCTCTCCATATCTTTGAAGGCCATCTCTGAATGTGGATGCAACGCAGCCATTGTCCCTTTTTCAGCTGCACCAACATACCAGATCAACCCATTCCTAAACCAAGTTAGGGCATTTTCTTCTTCAGCTGGTAATAGGGTCACAGATTCAAGCAGAGAGAAGGGTACCAGGGTGACTGTGCTGGGCACCATGGAGGTCTGGGCTACTTACTATGGGCTCACCTCTGCCTGCTGGTGCTGCTTGAGCTGGACCTCAGATGTACCATTTCCATCTTTCAATGAGCTGCCAGTGGGTCCATCTGACTTTAGGACTTGGTAGTACACAGGCCATAGTTCCTAGTGAGCAGTTCCAGAAGCATAATCAATGCCATATGGTCAGGCATCTCATCTTTACCAGGGCCCAGTAAAAACCAGGAACTGCGTTGCTGAAGGTATTTAGTTAGCAATGCCATATAGTGCACTTAAAAATCTGTTAAGAGGGTAGATTGCATGGTAATTTTTCTTACCACAATAAGAAAAGTGGGGAGAGCAGGAGGAAATTTTAAAGGTGATGCATATGATTGTGGTGATTTCATGAACGTATACGTATGTCCAAACTCATCCAGTACACATTAAATATGTTCAGCTTTTGTATACATCAATTATACCTCAAATATAGCTTTAAAAAAAATGTTATTTCAGTTGCCTGCAGCAAAACCCTAGAATCCCAGGAATCCGCACTGTCGTTCTCCAAGCAGGCGCTGCTGTAAGTTCCACACAGCATTGTCTGCCACCACTGGCAATTTCAACCTTCAGTCAATAGGGTTCTAGATCTGGAATGAGCTTAGGTCTGGAAACTGAGCAAGGGACTGTGATTTTTTACTGGGTGGCCGCCCTAACCTCCTGCTCCTCCATTCTTGCCTCTTCCTGCTTGTAGGTTTATTAGCATGCTGGTAGGTTGTCCGTCTGTTTCACTCAGGGGTATGGCCATGTTCTGGAGGCCACAGTCCCCTGGCTGCCCCCTGACCTCGCCAGTCACTATGGAAGCACTGCCACCTGCCCTCCATGACCCTGGGACTGCATCGTTTTCATGTTACCAAAGCTAGTTCTGTGATCACTTGTCTACCATCGTCCTGGTCTGCAGAAGAAGGCTATCTATGAACATCTTACTGACTGCCTCCCCTCTCACAGATGCCCTGATGGCCTTGGTCAATGTTATGCCCCCTGCACCTTTGTGGAATATAATCCTCTGGTTGGTCTTCTGGCCTCACAGAATATATCCACTCCAACATGCCCACCTGCCTGTGCCCTGTGCTACCTGCCAAGGGAACGCATGCATTTTCACTTGCCAAAGCTTCTTCCAGATTTCTATGAGCCATCCTAACAATGACTTTGTCTCACTCTCTGGTGTCTTAGTTAACTCAGGCTGCTATAACACAACACCATAGACTGGACGGCTTAAACAACAAACATTTATTTCTCAAAGTTCTGAAGGCTGGAAGTCTGAGATCAGGGTACAAGCATGGCTGGATTCTTGGCGAGGAACTCCACCCAGGTTATATCCTCCTTTGCCCTTCCTTGTGGCATGCATGCACAGAGAGAGAAATCACAAGTCTCTTCTTATAAGGGCACTAACCACATCATAAGGGCCCCGCCTTCATGACCTCATCAAACCTTAATTACCTGCCAAAGGCCTCACGTCCAAATACCATCACACTGGGGATTAGAGTTCCAACATACAGATTTTGGAGGAACATCAACATTCAGTCAATAGTACCTAGGGTGTTTGCCAGAGTCTTAAATCCATGTCCCAAGAAAGCACCCCCTTGAAAGTGAATTTCTGTCAATGTAGTCACATACTGCGGACCCCTTGATCAAGTACCCTCAAAATCTAGTTCTAAGGTATTCCCCTGATGGCAGGTACATTCCAGCTAATTCTTGAAGTTCCTTTATCCTTTATTTCTTTCTTCCTTTATCAGACCCAGTGTGTCCCCAGGTTGTGATGGGATTTAACCCATTATCTTACCTTGCAACCAGGGAAGGAGATGGCAATGGCTCCTGTCATCTTGGGGAGGTAATGAGCAGGGGAAGGACCAGCTCATACTAGGGAAATTCTGAGAGTTTGGGGAAGTCTTCAGAGACATCCATCCAGATGTCTCCCTACTGTGTTTCAGGGTCCCAGGAAACCCAGTAATTTTCAGTTCCCTTACTGGGGTAGTTTCCCAGGTCACCACTGTTGGGAAGTTTGGCACTTGGGTCCCCACCATGTCTCAGGGATTATGCATGTCCTACATATCACTCAGGATGGCACCCTCTTTGCCTTCTGGGCTGTATGTCCATTTCACAACCACCTGCCTTCTCAGACTACTCCTGGCACCCCTTGTGTTGGTTTAGGTCCTTCAAAGGTTAAACATGCAAGACATCTGTTGAGGAAAAGGCCTGTGAAGAATAAAGGGGAGGGAGCAGGAGAAGGCAGGGAGGCCTTCAGATCACAATGCTGGTCTGATACCTGTGAAAGACAGGAGAAGGGAGGTATTGGTAGGAAATGCCTGGGACTGCAATATGGTTCCTGGGAAGGTTCAGCTAGGCTGATGGGCAGTCCTTGAGTCAAAGCTGCCTGAGACCTGCATCTCTCAAGAAGCTGCATTATCACTTGCTGTGGCCAATCACTGGCTGAGAGTGGACCACAGGGAACATGACCAGGGCAAACACAGTGGAGATTTCAGCAGACTAGCTGTAGGGACTGCCAGTCAACAATGTTCCCTACAGAAGGAGAACTGAACAGTACATTTTCATGAGCACCAAATAACATACTAATGACCAAACTAAGCCTGGCCAAGATGTTAATGACTGATAATGGCTTAAGGCATATTAGGTATATTTTGATAGCTCTGTACAAAGAAATGAAAATAATAGAGTGATCTTAAATTGCATACTAGGAATGATGGAAAAAATAACTTGCTACAACTGAGTCTTCCTTTGCCCTCAAATCATACCATGTAGGGTGTTATTCTGTATGGTACATATGTCCTTGATATCCTCATAAAATGGAAATGGTGCTATTTTAGAATACAAAAGAAAATGATTCCATTTGGGAGTAGGGAATGAAATGCTCAAAATAAAGTCCATCTGTCTCCCTATCTTAGGCTGAGAGGTGAATAGTATTACAATTGAATGAAGCAATTTTTCCACCTGCATTTTTAATAGCCAGGGAAAAAGAGTGGTGACACCAGCCTGCACAGACTCTTAAAATTGGAAGGGACCCTATAAATCATGTCCATTGTACATCAACCTCCTGTCTGGCAGCAAACCTCTATGCAAGGTTCTCATCTACAATTCCCAAGAGGTTAATCGTCCTTGGCTTGCACACCTCCAGTGACAGGAACTCACTGCTTTCTGAGGTAGTTCGTTCTGTGGCGGGACTGCTCTAGTTCTATGGTGTTGTTTGCAAAAATGATTAAGTCAGCATTCTTTCCCAGACTTGGCCATGTTTCTTCAAATAGTATCTCATTGACTCCTTATGAGGACCCAGGAGGAAGATTTTTTGTTTCCCATTTTAAAAATTCAGAGCCTGAGACAGAGTGGCTAAGTAATGTACCCAATGTCACATAGGTGGAATACAACTCCAAGCCCAGTTCTTTTCCTCAGTCTCCCCACAAATGCTTTAGATTATGCTGGAATCTGTCTATACTGATTCTAGTTCACAAGAACAAGCCTAATATTATTATACACATGATGTTCCTTCAAATATTTGGATCAGGCCTAATATTATTCTGTATGATATTGTAATCTCCAAGTTAAACACCCAATTTCTTCAACTATTCCTCCACTGCATCCTCCCCAGATGTCCCCAAGCATGCTCACCAAGATGCACTTCAGTTTCTAATATCCTTTTTAATGTGACACACACTAAACAGAGCACATCTTACAGGAATGGTATGACTTATGCCAAGAAAAGTATCACCTCCCTTTCCCTACATACTATACTTCTGTTAATGCAACCACACCATGTTATTGACTCAATAAACTTATAAGCAACTAAAACCTCTAGATCTTTCTCACATAGGCATCTATAGTATCTCCCCCATTCTGTATTGGTACAAGTTTTTTGGATGATATTCATTCTACTTAACTTAAAGCATATTAAAAATCAATCTATTGTTTCAGCCTGTTAAAATTCTTAACCCCCATAGTAGCACTTGAAATCATGCCATAATTCAGTGTTTTTAAAAGAACATCTGGATATTAATCACCACTGTTGAAACAAGCCTGTCTCATTACTACCGATTATAGGACCTATTAAGACCTCATTCCCTCCTTCCACTTCTACTATCCTTTTGGTCATAATGCATCAGTCTCCCTTCCTACTTACAGTACTGTCCCTGGACAAGAAGCATAAGTTTCATCTGGGAGCTGGTTAGAAAATGCAAACTCCTGGGCGCCATCCCAGTCCTACAGAATAGGAAACTTCATTTTAACAAGATTCCAAGTGATCTCATGTGTACATTAAGTTCTAGCTGCTCCAGTCTAATATGCCTTGAGCGGGCACCTTAACCCCCTCTCTCACTTTCCTCACCCATCAAATGAGGGACAAGGATAAAAAGGTAAAAGCCCTATAGCTCCTAAACGTTCTAATCCTCTGCTTCCCCTTACTTCCCCAGTTGCCTTGAACTGTCCCCAGAACTGTCCCGTAGTTCCATTGTGAAAGCAGGGGAAAATTGATGACTGATATAAAGGTATATTTCATCCCTTTCAATATTAATAGCCACAAATGAGAATCTTTAACTCAGGAGGGGCAAGGCTCTGGTTCTGCAGCCTAGAGTCATTTGATCTCTGTCCTACCTGAATACCAGACTTGTAGCTGAGTTCCAGAAATATGCCACTAGTACAGAGACACATGTCACAAAAGGGCTCTGAGATATGTTTTGCCCACCTGTGGGGAAAAACTGAAAAGGCTCTCTCTGTGGAAGAAAGCATAGGGGGTTTTGGAATCTACTGATCAGAGTTCAAGTTCTAGCCAGTGTGCTCATCTGTAAGTTAGTCGTAGAAAAGCACCCGTGCCATGGGCCGCTGAGAAGCTTATGTGAGACTATTGCTGACATGCTTAGCCCAGAAGAGCTCAATAAATACTCAGTATTGTCTTTATTGTCACCCTTTCATCTCTAGAACAGAGACACTTTTAAGTACCCACAGGGTTGGTGTATTAAATAATATGTATGAACATACTTTGTAAATAGTTACAAATTATCCAATATTTGCTATTTTCTGAATTTTATTGATCATCTATAACACAGAAAGCAAATACTGAGCAAAGGTGTATAGGTATTTGTCTTCTAAAGACCTAAAAATCAAAATAAAAGCAAAAAGGAGAACAGATATTAGCCAAAGAGAGGCAGGGCTCCAACCAAATTTGTTGACCTACATAAACTTGCAGTTTCACCACAAATCAATATTTAATCAATGTGTATTAGTAGGGTTCTACAGAGAAACAGAACCAATAGGAAGGAGGAAGACAGACAAAGACAGAGACTTATTTTAAGGAACTGGCTCACACAACTGAGGAAGCCCGCAAGTCCAAAATCTGCAGGGTAGGCTGGTGGAGTGGAGACCCAGGGAAGAACTGACAGGGCAGCTTGAGTCCAAATACAGTCTGAAGGCAGAATTCCCTCTTCCTCTGGGGACCTGAGTTCTTTTTCTCAAGGCTTTGCATAACTGGATGAGGCCAACCCCCATGGTAGTGATAAATCTGCTTTCCTCAAAGTTTACTGATGTGAATATTAATCTCATCTAAAAAATACTTTCACAGCAACAGCCCAAATGATGTTTGACCAAATATCTGGGTACTGTGACAGAGCCAAGTTGATATATAAAATTTATCATCACTCTGTATTATAGGCAAATACCTGCTAAATACAGTTTTTATTGCATCTTTGTCTTCTCAGCCTTATATGCTTATTCTACCAGATTCTATCTTCTACTAATTGATTGCTTTGTTCTGCTTATCCATTTAGTTACAATAAGGAACTGACAGTTCCCTTTTATTTACTTATTTCTGACAAGGAAGACACCCTCCCCTCCAACTTAGTGTAAATAATAATATAGTTAATATTGTTATATGGGTGTGATGTATTAGTATCATAATGCTATGCATTTATACACATTCTCCATGACAACAATCCTGCAAGCTTGCAGTTATCCCTGTTTTACTGATGAGACACCTGAGATTTCTATCCATTGTTAACGCCTCATGAAATATCATATAGTGACTTTCAACAGAACCAGAATTTGAATCAAGTTCTGTCTTAACTGCAAAGCTTTTGCTCATTTTACTACATTATACTGCTGATAGCAAATGTCTTAGTACAGCGATAATTTTTTTTAAACGACAAATCTTTGAAAGTTGGAATAGATGGCTCTGCTAACTTTTCTATCCTTTTCTTAGCTCTTACTCTTTATTCCATTAGTGCTTTATATTAATTTAGGTAACAGAGAACAGACATTCACCATTCCTTGTATGTGATGATTTATTCTAACAATATATTTTCCTTCTTTCAAACTGATTTTCCTCCATCAATTAGTTATGGTAGGTCTATCAAGAGAAAGTTATCGCATTAAAAGATAGATGCACTATTATCAGTTGCAAAGGTACCTTCTTATCATCAGTGGTCCCTTAATGGAACCAGATTTCAAGAGTTCACCTCAGCTCTTCAGTGCCCCATTGTGCTCAAAGAAAATCATTCTAAGAGAACTGAGGCTGGTTGTCCTATTATAGCTTTATTAAGCACTTCAAAGTCTAGACAGAGAAACGAACTGTCAAGGAAACTCACTAAACTCATGAAAAGAAACTGACCCAACTACAATGCCTTGACAAAAAGAAAGAGAATTTTTAAAAAAGATACTTGCTTTCAGTTGCATAATGATCTAGTAACTATTGCTGCTGCCCCTTAGTATTTGTTGTATAAAAGCTGTCAACGGATGTTGTCTCTTCAGCATGGAGCCCAATACCGACATTCACTTTCACTGTTGGTATGATCCTCATATCCCTTTAAATTTCAGAATGTTCATCTCCCATTATTAAAAAGAACTAAATGAGACAACACCTATGAATAGGGGCTTGCGATAGTATATCAAACTATTCTGAAAAAAAATTTTATTCAAAGTTTAAAAAAACTGACTTGAGAGCATGGAGTTGTCTAAACTTTATCTGAACACAGTTTAATAAGCAAGAGTTGAGAATAACCAGTAAATGGCAGTACTGGTTCAGTGTCACCAGCATCAATGCCCATGCTCTGCACAGCTCCCCTATCTCACGCATACCCAACTTCCCTGAAATGATACACAAAGTCCCTGGGCTTGCGGTGCGGCACATGACACAGCACTATGAAGAGCAAGTACATCTGTGACAGTTATAGAAAAAGATGAGCAGAGGCTTCCCATAGTTGTCAACAGCGCTAAATGATATGACAGTATCCAGTGGTGAAACTTCCCAAACTATCTGTAATAATAAAAGCAGCACATTATAATCAACCATGATAAAGAGAAGATTGAACTGTCTTTCCATTCTTGTCCCAGAAACTATTACAAATTGTTGTCATAGGAAAAGATAGAAAAGAATTCACAACCAAAATTGTAGGGGGATAAATTCTATAGCAATGTATCAAGCATTTAATTTTGCAGTATTTGTATTTATCAGCACTTTTAAAATATGTACTTTGCTCTGATTTCTGGTATAAATAATTCTGTATCTAATTTTATATTTTTGATTTTGTATTCCTTTTCTTAATGGGAAATGACAAAATTATATAAGCTTCTGGCCCTTTAAAGTTGAGTTCTATCCTGGCTGTACATAGACTCTCAAATAGAAAGGAATGTGGGGAAAGTAGTGACTTGGGGAGGCAGAGGAGGAATTCAGGTTTAAATCTTTTCCAAGCTTCTAATTTACAGTGATTATTCTTTTTACTCCTATAAGAATATAAATTTACTTTAATTTGAGAAATACAAGGTAATCTCTATACAAGAATTGCCATAAAATGGGAGAGTCTGTCACAGTAACTTCAGAAAGAATATACCATCTAGGTAGAGGGGAAAAAACAAAAATCACAAATTACTCATCATGACAAAGTGGAAGCCAAGGTAAAAATAGGGTCATTAAGCAATAGGACACTACTGTGATTTATTTAAATCTAAAGAATTGGAATGATTTAGTAGAAACCACTTCTAGGTAAAATAGCAATGTTTGTGGAGTTATTAAGAAGTACCTTGCCAGTTTTTAATACCATATGTCTAACAGATTCTAACACAACTTCCATCAACTTTTCACTCAGATATCTACATACATACTTGAGAAAACAAAAAATATATAGCAAAATTATAATCATAGTGGGAGGCCTCAATCTATCTTTTTTGGAGGTTGACAAGTCATGCAAACAAAAATATGACTGGAAAGCACTTAAATAACACAATTAACAATCTAAATGTAATACATGAAATATCACTTTATACACCATAAAAAGAATGTGTATTCTTTTTAAACCCCCTGTACATTAGAAAATGAATCAACCAAGCATCAAATTCATGAACTATAAACAGAGCAACAAAATAAGTATCAATAGAAAGATCAGACATGATTAAAAATATCAAGATCTAATTATTTCAAAAAATAAATGAAACAAACTTTTGGCAGTCTGATGACAAAAAGAAAGGATGTAAATAAAAATAGTAAAAATTAGAAAACAATTATAAATACAGATATACAGGAAGACTTTAGAATTATAAGAAAATACTGTGTAACATTTTGTAGAAACAAATTTGAAAACCTAAGTGAAATGAACAATTTTTAAGGGAAAGAAGATTATCAAAATTGATCATGAAGAGGTAGAAACCTGCAGAGATAAGTAACTGCGGAGAACAATGAAAAAGCAGTCACAGATCTAGCCCTAATAAAAAGGCATAAAGTCTTTTGGGGTGAGTTCTAAAAATGCTTGAAAAAATATTAATTATATGTTATTCACACTATTTCAGAGCCTAAATGAGAAACTTCCTAACTCTGACACCATAATTGGGTAGCAAACACATACGCACACACACACACACACACACACACACAACTATATTCTCACTAATGAGCAGGATTATAAACATTCCTGTGTGAAACAGAAAATGGAATCCTCAAGAGAGCTGTAGAATATGTATCATATTCAAGCAGACTTTATCAGAGTTGCAAGGATTCTTTATTAGAAGTCTGTTGATGTAACATAAGATTAGCAGGTTACATGCAAAAACTTTTTGATCACTTCAAATTACTCTAAAAAATTTCTGATAAAATTTAAAACCTTTTCTGAAAAACAAAATACACTAGGAATAAGGGGAAACTTCGTTGTGGTAAAATGTCTTATTGAAACAGTGAGCAAATATACTTAGAACTGGGGTTAAAATAGAACACAAAAATGTCAGCAGCTAGGCAATATTGTACTACAGCTCCTACCCAAAGCATTAAGATGACAAAAAGAAATTAGAAAATTGTCATTATTAGAACAAAATAGCATGGCAAAATCCAACAGAATCAACTGTAAACTATTCAAATTAATATAAGACTAGTAAGGTTGCAGGATAAAAACGAACCCAAAAAATCCTACATGTTAGCAATAATCAATTTTAAAAGGTCATCAAAAAAGGATTCTATTCAAACTAGCAACCAGTAAACAAAAAAAAACTAGTAATAAATCTAATATAGGATCCATAAAAATTACCTGAACAACATAACAGAAGACTGGAATAAATAAGGGGGAAACCATTATATTAAAGTTGTTGATTTTCCCCCCAAATCAATCCATAAATTCAATGTGATCACAAAACAAATCCCAACAGAATACTTTTAGGAACTTAACAAGGTGGTTCAAAAATTCTCATGGAAGATAAGAAATATAATAATAGCCATCATGTTTTTGAAACACAAAAACAACTTTCCCTATAAGTTTCAAAATATGCTACATTGTTGTTAATATTAAAGTAGTGTAGTATAGGTTCAGAAATAGATTAATCAAGGGAAGATTGTAAAGAATCCAGAAATAGAAGTAGTCTTTCTCTCAATCTCTCACCCTGTCCCTCCCTTCCTCCCCCCAGCAACACATACATGCATGCGTGAGCATACTCTGGAACTTGGTTAACATTAAACTTGACATTTCATATCAGAGACAAGGAAGTGGAACAGAACAGTCAATAAATAGCTTGAAGATTATTAGCCATCTATGTGAGATATAGGAGAGGAAAAATCTTTTCCTTTACCCATTGTAGGTTCTTTTCCTGGGGCCCTATAAATTGGTCTGACAAAAGACAGATTAACAAGAGAAAACGTATAAATGTGTTTTGATAAATTATATAATGACATAGAAGCCTTCATAAGGAAATGAAGACCTGAAGAAGTAGTTAAGCCTGAGCATTTTTATAGCAGGTTTGATGAAGAATGTAATGTCATGAAGAATATAAAAGAACAAAAGTGTAGTAAACTGGGGAAATTTCGGTTAGTTTGCTCAGATTCCTCTCAGCATTCCTCCACCTTCAGAGATAAGGATGTTCCTTCCCTCTGATATAATCTGCTTGAGGGTAGAAGTGAGAGGTCAGAGTTTTTCTGTATCTGCCATTTCTCAAATTTTTTTAGCCTAAAATATTCAATATGCCAAGGCACCATATTTTGATGTAGCATGTCCTGAATTCTGTTATTTGTAAAAGGATATTTATTTTAACACTGTTTGTAATAATAAAAACTTGAAGGGGGAAGCCCTAAAACCACGTTAAATAAATTACAGTGATCCATACTTTGGAATAGTATACAGTTACTAAAAAGATTAAAGTGAACCGATTGTACAGGAATAAAGGATCTCTAAGATACATCAACTGGAAAATGTTTCTTTGCAAAGCAAAACAAGACAAAATAACCACTATTTATGTATGTGTATATGTACATATGTGTATGTAACAGAGTGGTGAAATGACTAGAAAATAAGTCTATTGACTGTGAATAGGGGAATGTGTGTGTGTGTGTACAGGTGATGGCAGGACTTTAAAGGGGGACTACCATATTTTATTCTATATCCTTATTTATTATTTGAATCTTTTGTAAGAATGCAGTTATGTACTGCTTATATAATAATATACAATCTTATAAACAACAATATTCAAACAGTCAAAATTTTATCTCCTTTTGGGGGAAACATAATAGCATAAAAAGCCATAGAACATATCCATCTGCCTCTTAAGTTTTGTGGATTATTACCTCCTTATATACAAAATGAGGCTTTGGACTAGATTATCTGATTTCTCTAATAAACTTTAAATTTCTATGAGCCTATAAAATATAACTTAAAATTTTTTCACTTTGTTATTTTTTGTATTTTATTTTTAATTTGTATTAATTTAACAATACATCAATCTCATCAGCACATTACCAATGTAATAAATAAATTTTGCCTAAGTAATGAAATTCTGTCTGCCATGAATGTGGTTATAAAGT
Source organism: Smutsia gigantea (assembly GCA_032199065.1). Classification (NCBI taxonomy): domain Eukaryota; kingdom Metazoa; phylum Chordata; class Mammalia; order Pholidota; family Manidae; genus Smutsia; species Smutsia gigantea. Next base: position 744,277 of record JAVSCE010009187.1, read on the forward strand.
TGAGTTTAGGTTTTTATCATATCAGAATTGCTACTTGGTCAATAAATGTTACAGGAGATGCAGGATGCAAAACACACAATTGTTCTAGTTGAAAAGAAATATGGCTAATGTGACTTTTCTAAACTTTCTCTCAGTTGCATTCTTCTAATCTGAAAAAAGAAAATGCCATAATGTAAAATTTTCATGGGAAAATACCAGGCCTTTTTCCTGAGGAAATAAAGAGAGAGTGTAAGCTAAAAAAGGAATATCACTTCATTTTAAATCTTTAAGAAAACATGTTCTTAATTCTTCGAGGTATAGACAAAAGTTAAAGGATGTTATTTTAGAAAAAAAGTATTTTCATGCAAAAGTGTCTGAATAATTTACTCAGAACTTTCCCCAGATCACCACTATCTTGGTAGTGAATATATAGGAAAGAAAAAATTGAATATGTATGTTCATCAGTGAAGTGTTCTGCCTTCACAAGATACTCAGTCACTTAGCATCTAAATACAATTTGTATCCTAGTTCTAGAGCACATTTTCCAGTGCATTTCATTTTCAAGTGAATATAAGTATCACACAACCTCCCATAACAAAGAAAAAATGAAGAAAATTGAATCTTGGGTAAGTACCTCTTCTTTTCAATTAGACAGCAAACTTAGGCCCTTTGTCCCCCCTAAAAGAAATCTATACTTCTTCTAGAAAGAATCCTTACTTGCAAGAAATTCAGAAATTTGCAACACAGGCACCAATGTAAAGATAAAAGAGGAAGCTATGAAAGAAAAATATCCCCAGGGGTCGAGGTAGGCATGTACTCACACACATGAATATCATCAGAAAGAGAAGAAATAAATTTCCAATACAAATAGGAAGGTGAAAATATGTTCAGCTATTAAACTTTGACTTCCATCTCTTCACACCTTCATCAAGGGGCATTCGGGGGATATTAAGCACAGCTACGGGAATGTGAAGATGAGCGAGGCACAGTCCCTCAGGGACAAAGTCTAGTGAGAGAGACAGATACATAACTGCAATGCAATATGATTACTGTTATAAAGCAGGGTATGTGAAAAACTATGAGGGGAGAGACAGAAGGGAGCCTCGGAGTATGTTTTGGGAAGTTAGGGAAGGCTCCATAAATATTTGGCCTCAGTTTTGTAGTATTAGCAGAAATTCTAGCTATGCAGTAGAATTTCAGTTATGCCTGAAGAAGGAATATTGGTCGTCAAAAGCAATAGCTGAAAGCTACCTATCCCAAAGGTAGGGATAGAAATGTCTTCTGGAGTACACACATTTGGGGAAATGGAAAGAGTTAAAAAAAAGCTTAAGAAAAAGTCAAAATACCCACCCTTCCCACCTCTGTTGAACACTGCAGAGCAAAATGGCCAAAAAGATGCTTTCACTTAACACCAAAAGTAATGGCAGCAAAGGCAAAAGTAAACAATGGGACTACATTCAAACCAAAGAGTCCCTGCACAGCAAAGGAAGCCATCCACCAAATGAAAAACCAGCCTACTAAATGCGAGAAAATATTTGCAAATCATATATCTTATAAGAGATTAATGTCCAAAATATACAAAGAACTCACACAACTCAACAGAAAAAAAAATCTGATTGAAAAATAAGCAGAGGCTTTGAATAGATGTTCTTCTAAAGAAGACATACAGATGGCCAACAGGTACATGAAAAGGTGCCAACATGACTAATCATCAGGGAAACACAAACCAAAACCACCATGAGATATAATATTATGCTTGTTAAAATGGTTCTTATCAAAAAGATAAGAGACAACAAGTGTTGGCAAGAATGTGGAGAAAAGAGAGCCCTTTTGCACTCATGGTGGGAATGTAAATTCACACAGCCACTATGGAAAACAGTATGGAGGTTCCTCTAAAAATTAAAAATAGAATGATCATATGATCCAGCAATCCCATTTCTGGCATTTATTCAAAGAAAATGAAAACACTAATTCAAAAAAATATATGCACCCTCATGTTCCTTGTTGCATTATTCACAATAGCCAAGATATGGAAATAACCTAAGTGCCCATCAGTGGATGAAAGTTCAAAGAAGATGTGGTGTATATATATATATATATACTACAGAATGTTACTCAGCCATAAAAAAGAATGAAACCTTGCCATTTGTGACAACATGAGTGGACCTTGTGGGCATTATGTTATGAGAAATAAGTCAGACAGAGAAAGACAAATACCACAGGGTCTTTCTTATATGTGGCATCTAAACAAACAAATGGAACTCATAGAACAGATTGGTGGTTTCCAGAGGTAGGTTGGGGGGATGGATAGGCAATGGGTGAGGGTGGTCAAAAGGTACAATAAATAAGTCATAGAGATGTAACAAAGAAAAAATAAGTCATGGAGATGTAATGTACAGCATGATTACTATAGTTAATAATGCTATGTAGCATAGTTTTGCATATGTGAAAGTTGCTAAGAGAATAAATCTTAAAAGTTCTTATCACAAGAAAAATAATTTTGTCATTGTGTATGGTGATGAATGTTAATTAGAATTACTGTGGTGATATTTTTAAAAAATATACAAATACTAAATCATTCTGTTGTACACCTAAAACTCATGTGTTATATGTCAATTATACCTCAGTTTTTTAAATATAAATTAAAGCTAAAAATTAAAAAGATCTCCCTAGAGAGCATCCCCTCCTCAACAGCTATAGTTTGACGTCCATCAAAAGTGCCTTGGCAGGAGCTTTGAGATGCAGGGAGACTTTGAGACCCCAGTTCAGTCCAAGGTCTAGGAGAACAGCCTCTGCTTGCACCCAGGTGGCTAGTTTGCGAACCTAGAATGGCTTCAGATCCAGTAAGAGCTCTATACCCTTGAGGACTCGGCTACATCCCATTTAACTTCAGTTCTGCTACCAGAACCATATGCCAAGGGACCTGGGAGGAGGCACTCCCACCTGTGAGTAGGGTAACAGACAAACAGATCTCGGCCCTGGTTATGGACCCTGGTGTGGCTCATGAACTCTAGGCTATGGTCCAGGAGCCCCTGGAGGTAAGCCTGACATACGCAGACTATAGATTCTGAAAGGACCCTATAACTGGGCTCTAGTCCATCCCAGCCACCGTCAACTAATAGTCTCGCTGGGAGAGGGACTCTATAGGAGACACTCCCACCTGCACTTCTGGAGATCTTATAAGGGCCCTATGCAGCCACTCTGGAAAACAGTATAGAAGTTCTTTAAACAATTAAAAATAGAGCGACCATATGACCCAGCAATCCCACTTCTGGGTACTTATCTGAAGCAAATGATATCACCATCTTGAAGAGTTATCTGTATCTCCCTACCATGTGCACTGCAGCATGATTTATAGGAGTCAAGGTATGGAAACAACCTAAGTGTCCATTGGTGGTAAAATGGATAAAGAAAATGTCACACACACACACACACACACACACACACACACACACACACACACAAATGAATAGTATTCAGCCATAAAATACAAAAAAGTTCTGCTTTTGGGGACAACATGGATGGCCCTTGAGGGCATTTATGCCAAGTAAAATACATCAGACAAAGATAGATACTGTATGATCTCCGTTATATGCGGAATCTAAAAAAAAAAACAAACCAAACTCATAGAAACAGATAGGCGGTGGCTGCCAGGGGCTACTGGGTAGGGAAACGGGAAGATCCTGGTCAGAACGTACAGACTTCCAATGGTGAGATGAATGCATTCTAGTGATCTAGTGATCAACATAGTGACTATAGTTAACAATACTGTATGATATACTTGAAAGTTGCTGAGAGTTTATCTTAAATGTTTTCACCACACATAAAAAACTGTAATTATATGAGGTAATAAATGTGTTCTTTAACCTTATTGTGGTAATCATTTTGCAATATATACACTAATCAAATGATCACACTTGTACACCTTAAACTTACACAATTTTATACGTTAATTTAAATATCTCAATAAAGCTGAGAAAAAAACATTGCAATAAGTACAGTAAAATAAAAAGGCAAGAAAAGAGGCAAATCTTGGAAAGGAAGAAGTAAAAGTATCTTTGTTCACAAATGACATGACTGTATACATAGAAAAATTACTAGAATAAGTGAATTTTGAAGGCCAATACACAAAAATTATATTTATATAGCAGTAACAATTAGAAAATTAAGCAAAAAATTATTTACAATAGCATAAAAAACATAAAATAATTAGGAATAAATTTAACAAAGGCTGTGTAAGACTTCACACTGAAACTATAAAATATTACTGAGAGATATTAAATAAGTGCTAAAGCAACAGAAATATATACCATGTACATGGATTAGAAGACTTGATTTTGTTAAAACGGCAATTTTCCCCAAATCAGTCTACAGATTTAATATAATCCAAATCAAACTCCACACAGGCTTTTCTGTAGAAGTTGGCAATTTGATGCTATGAAAATATAAATGATGGAGAATAGCCAATCAACATTGAGAAAGAAGAACAATGTTGGAGAATTCATACTAGTTGATTTCAAGACTTGTTAAACTACATAATCCACACTGTGGTATTGATTACCTCTGGATTGACTGGAAAGGCACATAAGGTAGCTTTCTGGGGCAAAGCAAAAGTTCTATATCTTGATAAATATTTGCATTCATGTACCTGTCTGTTCTAAGTACTTGAGATACATCAGTAGACCAAAAAAAAAAAAAGAGAGAGAAGAAAAAGGAGGAAAAGGAAGAGGTGGAGGAAAATAAGGAGAAGAAATGCCTGCTCTCATGGAACATATATCCTGGCAGGGATTAGGGGAGAGGAAGAGACAGTCACTGCAGAGAAGGTATAATACAGAAATTATGTGATATGTTAGAGAGTGACAATACCCATGGGAAAAGAAAAAGTCCAGTTGGCTGTGTGGTAGTGCTGGGAGGATGCAATTTTATACTGAGTGATGAGGAGGCCTCAGTGAGTAGGTAACAGTAGAACAGAGACTTGAAAGCATGCTCCACCTCGTTAGAAGAAAGCATTCCAGGCCCTCAGGCCTAGGACTGGCAGTGAGGCCTGTGTACCTGCGGGACAGTTTTCTTAGTGCAGTACCAATTGAATAGAACTTTCTCTAAAGGTACAGCAGGCGTCTCCCTTAACTGCTCCACAGGAGCTTAGCACAGTGCCTGATGTCTAATGGTATCTATTAACCCAGAGGACAGTGAAAAGAACAGAGAACTGTGGCTTCTTTACATTAGTTATCTCTTCCTACACATCAACGTTGCATGCATGAGGCAGGAGGCGAATCCCCTCATTGCTGAGCACCGGTCCGCAATCTGGCACGGAAGGACGCTGGTGCACCCTCAGTATGCCTGGGTTTGCTTCTGAGAGGTAAAAGCTAAGAACAAAACAAACAAAAATGTGTTCATTTCTCAATGGCTCTCAGGTCCTAATCAATTCCTACTTTGGGAGCAGAGGAAGGGCAATTCAGGGCAAATAAGACTGCTCCAAACACTTGAGAGCCCTGCAGAGGTAGGCAGGTTGATTCTAGAAAAGGGAAGGAAGGACCACAGCCAGAGGCTGTACAATTTTGAAGGGAGTGGATATTTAGTGATTCCCAGAATATGAGTGCTATGTGGCCAGACAAAATGGGAATTCACTCTGATGTTGTTCAGGGAGTATTCTGAAAGCCAGTCTGTGTTTCTTACTGTGTCTGAAATCAGCCCCAATGTAATGACATCAGTTGGGCTACCGGGTCAAACAGCTTCCCCTAACAATGCCTTTTTCTGTTTTGTTTTTAACCTCGGGTCTTCATAAAGGCAGTCAAATATTAGTTGGGAAGAACAAAGCAAACACAAAAAGGTATCCCACAGAGTCCTAAAGTTAGACATAAGTGACAAATACAAAAGAAAGCACAAATATTAGACACCAGCCCCTCCTCTCAGAGACACAGCCCAGCTTAAGAGAGACATATGAGGAGCTTGGAACCATGTGCTTGGAGGTAAAAAGCAAAAAGAACTATTTTATAGTTCACCCCTGCTCTTAATAACATAACTGAGCCTAGTTTTAGCCAAATCCCTGTCTGACTGGCCTGGCCTGTCATTGTGGATTCAGTATCGAGCCACTGATTGAACTTAATAACTTCATAAGAAATAGGGATTCATCCATTTCATGGCAGTTAATTTCCAGTTCTATTGCTTTTAGAAAACATTTGGCATTTACTTAACATGATGCTTATTAAATCAAAATCAATGTGAATTAATTAACTTGGAAGTGTTATCTAATTTCCTAATCAGTATTAATGCTGGTTTCCAGCAGCAAATGCTTTGGAGTGAAAAACAACACTTTATGTATATTTCCCAAGTTTTCACCCATTATATTCAGTTTTAATTTGTGTGACAAGTTTCACCTCACAAAATGCTTCCTCCTATTTGATTCTTCCTAAATACACACTGAGGTCTTTTTAGACACTAATTTCTGCTAGAATCACAGACGTCTCCTCCTGCATGTCTCCTCCCAACGGACCAAAAAGGCCTCCTGAGTGGCTATAAATGTCTCATCATAAGCACTTAATTAAAAACTGTGTCACAGTTAGAGTCAATCTGGTCTGCACTCTCATGCCAAAAAGCAAAGTCTTACAAGCTGTGCATTTTTACTATTAACTTTCCAGTGTGGCTTTAGGATCTCAATCAATTCTTTAAGAAATGTAAATGCTCTTTGGCTTAGCAGGAGCCACTGGGAAATACCAGGTCTAATTCCTTCCTGGTCATGCATGTGCTGTGACAACCAAAGCTGGATGCCAAAGTAGCTATTCCAGAGCATGCTCGACTTTCTCCAGCTTGCTGTTGGGGGCCATTTGACTTTCAGCCTTCCCCTTCACCCAGTTAAGTGGCTAGGGAAAGTGCCTCCCCACAAATGCAGCCTTTTCATAGGATTAATCCTTTCTCACTACTCTATTTCCAGTTCTTCTATTGGGCCCCTTGCCTACAGTGCCCTCTACCTCCAGCCTACTCTGTACTCTCTCGCTAAGGGTCCAGGCCGTTCCTGGCCTGCCCCAGAGAGCCCTTCTGGCTCATCCTCTACATTCCCCTTAATACCCAACCCCAGGAGCACACCTATGCTCTAACGATGGCATCACTAGCAATTCCCACACACACCATTCCCTCTGCCTGTAATGTCCTTGTACCCCAGCAATGTCCATCCATCTTTCCAAACTCAGTTTAAAAGCCATCTCCCCTCTGAAGTCATCTCTCCCGCCCCAGGCAGTGTTGAGAATTCTTTCCACTGGTTCCCGTAGCACTGGGGGCCTTCTCTATCCTAATACTTATCACACAATATTTAATTATTCATGACTGCCTCCTCACAGGCAGTGAGAAGTGGGGATTTTTTTCTTTCTTTTATTCCCAGCTTCTAGCACATCACTGGCAGCTGGCAAGCAATAAAGCAGTCTTTATGGAATGAACAAAAGGTGGTGATATATAGATATGAGAAGTATGGATTTTCCAGTTCTCCCCTACACCTGGAAGCATGTGAATCCGTTCCCACACATGGAGACAGATGACCTCTGCTCAGAGTGGGCCCAACTCCCTGACCGAGAGAAGAAGCCTGGAAATGACATCATCCTTTGCAGCCCCTCTCACCAGCCGGTCCCTCTGTGCCAGATGGGATAAGCGCCTAGTCATGGAAGTTTATGTGCCATGAAGGGGTCCAGATGACACGACTTGGCATAAAAATTAATCTGAGCTGACAGTATTTGAGTCCCTGAAATCACTTTTCAGCCTGAAAGCAGAACTTCCCAGAAGAATTCAGTTGTCATAATCTCCTCCCCAGAGCAACAAGGAAAAGCTGACTCTTATCACTACACTCAAACACTGTCCAAAAGCTGTATCTCCCATCTCTTTTCCTAAGGACCCACTTATCTTTCCAACAAGTCATTTATTTTCCCTTCAGTGCCCTTTGGCTCTCACCCCTCCCCCCACTAAGAAGACCCCTCCCCCTACTAAGAAGTCATTTGTTTTCCATAAGTGTCCCTCTCCTTCTTATCTTCCCCAAATTAAAATGATAAATAAGCCCCAAACTCTAACCACCCCTTTGAGTCACAATTTTCTGTGAACTCCCATGCACATACTTACAGGAATGAAAACCTGCCTTTTCTCTTGCTTCTTTGTATTTTGTCAGTTGAATTTGCAGGCCTGTAATAGTGAAGCTAAGAGGGTAGAAGAAGTTTTTCCTTACCTACACACACACACACATACACACACCTGTATATGTGTGTGTATGTATGTGACTATTTACACAGAGTCAGATGGACAACTGCTCAAGCCTATAGAACAAGGAGTGGAATGAGTTTTTTCTTCTATTAACTTTGTGGTTTAGGTAGCTGGATCTTGGGATGAGGGGGTTTGAAACTAAAAACACTAAAAATGATTACAGAAAATAACAGAATTTTTAAAAATGACCAAATGGGGGGAAAAATGCCCTCAGTCTTGCAACAGTTCCTGGTTCTCTGTGGTTATTGGATTGGTAGAGTTCAGATAAACTGAATCAGTGGAAAATCCCCATGTCTTATTTCCATTTCCAACCTCCTCCCAAATAGGCCCTTTTCAAGCTGTCCATTAACACTGATTTTCTCTGTTGATCTCCATGCTAATGAGCCATAATAATGTAAAAGACAGTGGAACCAAAAAAGAAAGAGAATCAAAAGAACAAGATTTTCCCACAACCGGACCAGTTCCTTGAATGATAATGCCTCAGCCTCTGTTTTCCCCCTCCTAAGCTTCAGTTATGATGATCTAGACCAGTAGTTCCAAAGTGGGTTCTTCAAGACAGAAGCACTATAGCATCAACAGAAGCTCTGCCCCAGCCCGCGCCCCTCTGGGTGCCGGGTGAGTCACACAGGAAAACCACGCACCTCCACAACCAAGCTCAACCCGACTGCCTCCCCGAGCCCCGAGAAGCCATGAATGAGCTGGTGGCTGTCCTGGACACAGATCTCCTGGTCAACCAAAGACAGTGCAGCAACAGAGCCACAGAAATCTAATCTGTACAACAGCATAACTCAGACAGGAGACAGAATCAGGGACCATGGTGGATGGAGGCTTGAAAGAAACTCTGGGTGCATTCTCACAAGGCCACTGCCTGCCTGACAGCCACCAACAGCTGTGAAGGCAGAAGAGGGGTGGAACAGAGGAGTCTTGTACCTGGTGCCCTGCCCCAGGGAACAACAGGGAACGCGATTTAGGCAGTGTAGTCAGAATAATGCTGAGGAAGAGTCCACCGTAAACTGTAATGACTTTTTAAGGCTCAGTGCCACCAGCACAATGTGAAACCTGAAGTTTTATCAAACCAACCCAGCTTCAGGTCTGTGGAGGTGCTGGTGATATTTTAGTTGCACAGGGGAAGATAGGTATTTTAACATGTAAATTAAACCATATATCTCCTAAAACCCTATGTTGCCTAAAACCCTCCAGTGATTTCCCATTTCACTCAAAATAAAATCCCAAGTCTTCATGGGCCCTACAAGGGTCTGCCTGCCACTCTGAGCTGGCCTCTCCCCGTCTCCCCTGCTCACTGTGCTCCAAAGAGCCACTAGAGCTCCCTTGTGACTGAAGGGCTGACCGCTTGACCTTGGACACCCAGCCCTGAGATACGTGCAAGGCTGGCTGTTAGGGGTCGGCTAGGCCACACCTCCTCAGTGGGGTCACCCTAACACCCCAAACTCCCAAAGAGTCACTGTCCATCTCATTGCATGGTTTATTTTTTCGTGGCAGTATCATCACCTGAACTTGTTTACTTATTCATGTTGCCTTCCTGCCATAGTGTGAGTGCTGTGGGCGGGGACCTTGTCCCACTACCGCATGAAGCTCTTCCTGGGACCAGGTCCTGATCTCACACTGCCCATTCATGCCCTCAAGCCACCTTCTCTGCTCTGAGACACCTGTGAAGAAGGTGAAGGCTCCTGTGGCCGGGATTCTCACCTGGCCCTGGTCAGCTTGCTCACTGCACACCTGTGGGCAGTGCATTGTTCCTGACTCTATGTAAAGAGCTCTGCCCAGGGCTCTGGGCTGCAAGCCTGCAGGAGAGCAGAGGCTGGGGTGGCGGCAGCACCAAGGATGGAGACTGAGACGGCTGCGGGGGCGGAGGGGCCCAGAGACAGAGACGGCTTGCTGCACACAGACTTGCTCTGAGTGAACGGGATTCTAGCACTTGACCTGCCACTGTGGGAATAAAGTTGGGTATAAACCCTTTCATCCCAGGAATGTTCCACTGTCATTTTTTCAGTCTCATTGAATCCCTAGTGACCTTGTCTGGAGCTGAAACCTATTAGCAAGACAACACCCCATGTCACTGAAGGAACTGACCCAGCACTACATTGCCTGTGACTGGCATCTGGACCCAGAGCAACCTGGCTCCACATCCTAAAGTGTTTCCCCCATAGATATTCATGGCGGAAAGGCAAAAAGCAAGAAAGGCAGAAGGGAGGAGTTGCATGGCTCTTCTCCTGTTTCTACAGTCCTCATGCACCCAGCCACAGAGAACTGACCTCTCTCCTGGAGAGCTACAGGCCTTCTCTCAGCCAGCCAAGCCTTGGTGAGGTCACAGCAGAGGATGCTGGGTCCCTGGGAGCAGGGACTGTGTCCTCAGTGCTCAGTGGTGTGTCCCCAGGGCACTGACTTGAAGCCAGCCCTCAACAGAATCCTTGTTGAATGAATGAATGAGAGTGAGCAGAAAGGAAGATGGATGAGGATGGCCACATCCCTCCCATCCCAGATGGCACTACCCACGACGGTGCTCTCGGAGCATTACAGCAGTTCTCGAACTTGAACGTGCGCCTGAATCTCCATGGAGAGCTTCTGAGACACACAGATTCTTGGACCGTGTCCTGCTCCAGACCGGAAGCTCGTGCAGAGCCAGGTTCAGGAGTCACAGTATCCAGCATTAAGGGTTTGCTGATGATTGGATTCGCATGATGATTTTCTCCCTTATTTGGCCAGTGGCTGTCTTGCCAATGGGTTTCAGCCCCAGGCAGGTTCACTATAGATTCACTGTGACCAAATAAATTGACAGCAAAACATTCTTTGGGGTGAAAGCGTTTATTACCCGGCTTGTTCTCCCTGCGGTAGGTCGAGCACTAGCGTCTCTGCCTCCGCCCAGAGCACTGGGCCGAGCTCTCTATGTAGCACAGTAATAGCTTATTGCCTAAAGGTGTGGAAGCGGTAGCCTAGCAACAAGCCAGTTACATCATCAGGTGGTTTAAGTTCAGTGAGGCTCCTGGCCATAGGAACCCCAAGTTCCCCACAAACCCTTTCCCCCCAAGAACGTTCTACTGTCATTTCTTTGGTCACCTTGAATCCATAGTGAACTTGCCCGGGCCCGAAATTCACATCTCATGATCATGGTGATGAAGCACATCACAGACGAGTCAGTCCAGAAAGATGCTGCCTCAGCCCCCGCCACAGCCCCGTGCTGCTTGCTCCTGTGCTCCAGCAGCGCCGACACACAGCGCCCGGGCCCCCGCCTCCGCACCGGGGCTGGGCGCTCCCTGCTCTCCAGGTTCCTGCCACTATAACATACACAAACTGGTTGGCTTAGAACAGAGATTTGTTATCTCACTGTTCGAGAAGCCAAAACTCTGAAGTCAAGGTGTCGGCAGAGCCACATTCCCGGTGGAGGCGCTAGGGAAGGATCCGTCCCAGGCATCTCTCCGGGCTTCTTGGCTTATGGCAACATAATCTCAATCTTCTCTTGGCATTATCCCTGTGTGTGTGTCTGTATAAACCTTCCCATTTTTACTCAGGAAACATATTGGGTCTGGGCCCACCCTAATGACCTCATTTTAACTTGGCTGCCTCCATAAAAGCTTTAACTTCAGTGGGGTCATGTTCTGAGGTGTGGAAGTCGGGCTTCCTAAGCGCCTTCACAGGGGACACTGTTCAACTCATTGACAGTCAGAACCACGCCTTGGGCATTGCCTCCTGGCCGCACTGGGCTAGGTGTCCTTTCTCCTGTGTTTCCTCGGTGTCCTGCCTCGTCCTCATCACAGTGTATTGTGAAACCCACTTGTGTGTTCCTCGTCACCTGACCATGGCTCTGGGAGAAGGAACCAAGCCTTTCTTCTCTGTAACTGAGACTTTCTACCCAACCCCATATGGGGACATCATGGGCATTGAACATCTGCTGATGAACGAATGCAGACGGTGATGGGTTTTGCAAGCTGTGCCGCTGGCTCCGTCCCCTGCTTTCACCACAGGATTCCGAGGGAACACACGGCCAGAAGACTCCAGTGACCTCTGTCCAGACTCTAGCTTCAAGGACAACTAAGTGAGCTGGGAGATTTATCCCATCTGCCTCATACCAGCCTGGTCCTGACGGCTGGAAACTTCAGCAAAGGCAGGGAACCATTGGATCAAACTTCAGGAGTTCCAAACCTTTGCCCCGAATGTCATCTCTCAAGCTCTGTTCATGAACGGCTGCCAAAACCAGGATTTTTTTCTGCTTGTCTCCCTTACAGACCCTACTCTGAGCCCTGTGAACCCATTATTCTAGATGAAGATCGATGGTGTGGAACAGCGACAGCAGACTTGGAGTTACGACGTACCTCTCATTCCTCTGCCAGCACGAAGTGGGGAAGTCACGAGGCTACCACTGCCCTGCACGTTTGTACCTGCTGCGTGTCAAAGGCCACTTGGAGCTGGCTCTGGTCACTATTGTGGCTGGAGCAGCCAGGAGCGTTGCTTCATGCAGGGCCCTTTGTTTTTGTCTGTAGCACCTGGACTTCTCAAAACAAGCTTTAAAATTAAAGCCACTACCTTCTACCGCAGCTATGGTAATAATGCTGAAGAGTCACATAGAAGTATAGGTCACAGCTGTCCTTCAATAACTGGCATGCCTAAGACTGTGTCTGTGTTGACCCTTTCATCTTATACCTTAACGAATTAGAAATGAGCTGGCGTATCTGTGTGGGGCTGCTCACCCAAGGGATCTTAGTGAATGAACATTTTGTTTGGATTCACTTCTCGTCCCCAATGTCCTTTGGTGGGTTTGTGACGGCATAGCCCCAATTTGTCTTATGCACATACTTTTGATTGGCCAAGATCCCCCATGGTGAAGGCGAAGCCCGTGATCAGGCTGGGGAGCAGGACAGATGGGAAGAATCCCACCGCTTCCAGTCTGCAGAGGTTATTTGATGTTCCCAGGGGCATGAGCGCTCCAGCCTCAGGGCCTTTGCTTTCCACTACTGGTCACCACACAAATAATGGCTAGTTTTTTATTATATATCATTTCATTAGTAAGACTTGTGATCATTTATTGAACACCTGCTAAGTACTATTTAGGCTTCACAACAGTCCTAGAAAGAGCTGGTAGGCAAGAAAAAGAAATAAAAGCCATTCAAATATGAAAAGAAGAACTAAAATTGTGTCTCTTTGTAAATGACACAATCTTATATGAAAACCCAAAGAATCCACCAAAAAATTGTTAGAACTAATAAATGAATTCAATAACATTGCAGGATAAATAATTAACATAAAAAAATCAGCTGCAGTTCTATATGTTAACACTAAAATACCTAAAAGAGAAATAAAGAAAAAAATCCCACTTACATTAGCATCAAAAGCAATCAAATACTTAGGAATAAACTTAACTGAGCAAGGGAAGCATCTATAACCTGAAAACTATAAGACATTGATGAGAGATACTGAAGATACATGTAAATGAAAATTTTTTACAGATCAGAGATTCAATATTGTTAAAATGTCCATACTAATCAAAGCATGTATAGATTCAATACAATTCCTATAAAAATTCCAAGGGCATTTTACACAGAAATAGAAAAAATAATACTAAAATTCACATGGAGAAACAAAAGACACCAAATACCAAAGCAATCTTGAAAAAGAAAAATAAAGCTGGATCCATTACACTTCAAACTATATTACAAAGTTAGAGTAACCAATAGCATGGCACTGGCAAAAAAGCAGACACATAGATCAATGGGATAGAATCAAGAGCCCAAAACGAAAGGCATCCATACAGGGTCAACTGATATTTGAGGGAGCCCAGACTAATGTGGAAAAGATGGTCTTTTCAACAAATGGTGCCAGGAAATTTGGATATTCACACACAGAAGGGAATTCGACCTCCATCTTACACCACTCACAAAAATTAATTTGAAATGGATTAAAGACTTAAATGTAAGGCCCAAAACCAAAAAACTCCTAGAAAAAAACAGAGGGAGAAAGTTTCTTGACATTCGTCTTGGCAACACTTTTTTGAATATGACACCAAAAGCACACATAACAAAAGTAAAAATAAACAGAGGAGACTATATCAAATTAAAAAGTTTCTTCACAACAAAAGAAACAATCAACAGAATGAAGAGACAACTTAAAGAAAGGAAGGAAACATATGCAAACCATACATCAGATAAGGGGTTAATGTCCAAAATGTATAAGGAACTCACACAACTCACTAGCAAAAAAAAAAATACTCTGATAAAGAAACGGGCAGAGGATCTGAATAGACGTTTTCCAAAGAAGACATGCAAATGGCCAACAGGTGCATGAAAAGATGCTCAACATGACTAATCAGGAAAATGCAAATTAAACCCAGAATGAGATACCACTTCACACCTGTAGGAACGGCTATCATCAAAAACACAAGAGATAAGAAGTGTTGGTGAGGATGCGGAGAAAAGGGAACCTTTGTGCATCACTGGTGGGAATGTACATTGCTGCAGTCAGTATAGAAAACAATACAGAGGTTCCTCCAAAATTTAAAAGTAGAACTACCATATGATTCAGTAATAATCCCACTTCTGGGCATATATCTTAAGGAAATAAAATCCCTATCTCAAAGGAATATCCGTGCCACCCCTTCCCATGTTCATTACAGTATTATTCACAATAGCCAAGACATGCAAACAACCTAAATGTCCATCAACAGGCAAATGGATAAAGAAGATGGGGTATATATCTATAATGGAATACTATTCAGCCATAAAAAAGGAGGGAATCCTGCCTTTCTAAACAACATGGATGGATCTTGAGGTCATTATGCTAAGTGAAACAGGTAAGACACAGAAAGATAAATACCGTATGCTATCACTTATATGCAAGACCTAAGAAAAGTCAAACTCGTAAAACAGAAATTAGAATGGTGGTTGGTAGGGACTGGGTGGGGAGCGCACAGGGGAATTGGGGAGATGCTGATAAAAGGCCACAAACTTGCGGTTATGATGAGTAAACTCTGGGGATCTAATGTAGAGTATGGTAACTAACGATACTATATTATATACTTGAAAGTTGCCAAGAGAGACCTTAAATGTTCTCAACACACACAAAATATATTCAATTTTGTGAAGTGATGGATGTGTTTATTAACCTTATTATGGTAATCATTTTGCAATATATATGTACCAAATTATCACATATACCTTACACTTAGACAATCTTATATGTCAATTATGTCTTCATAAAGCTGGAAAAGAAAAGCATTCACAGCAACCCTCTGAATAAACACCCTTGTCCCCACTCTATTGGAGAAGAAACTAAAGGCTACCTGTCAAGTGCTCACCTGGTCAGCAGGAGGCCGACCCAGCATTCCAGCCCAGGCTGACTCAATTCCTAGGCCCACATTCTTGGCTAAATCACCTTCAACGCCATCTTCAGAAATCAAAGTCAGAAATAAAACTCTGAGTTGAATGTAATTTAACTTTGCCCTCTTAGCTTTAAACTTTCAGCATAAAGCCCATAAGCCAATCTTACTGACGTAACTGGAATCTTCCTCGATTGTCTCCCCTGCCCACTGCGACCTCCAGTTGTTGACGCAAGTGGGACGAAGCAAGAACGCCACCTGAGTGGAAGCACAGAATGAAGCAGCACCAAAGAAATGAAAATAACTCGCTGTACCCAAGTGAACCCCCAGCAGACTGGGCCCTGTGGGGATCCTTGCCCAGCCTCACTGCAACAGCTGTGACTTGGGTTCCTGTCCCCACACTTTCCACAGACTGAAGAAATGGCACAGGTCCCTGCACACCTCCCAGGGAAGGTAACTCAGCTCCCACCAGGAGAGCAGAGGCAAAAATACATCATAGGCTCTTAAAAAGTCACTTCTTGTGCCAAAGCAAGAGGCCAGACTAGACTAGAGTCCAGGGCTTGGGTCACAAGTGTTTGCGGAACTGGGTATATGAAAAGAGGAAGCTGAGAAGGGCCTCAGCTGACTCCAGAGACAGGACCATACACGTGAATTGTCTTCATTTTAATTCACTTCTAATTCATGCTCATGAATAAAATGAGTGTGGGCCTGGAAACATTCACCAAACTGGACTCGTGACATTTAATTAAAGCAGGAGTTCACCTGCAGGAGTTGCTGAAGGCTCTGAGGGAGCAGAGGAGACTTCTCGCCCACCTCCTCTGCCTGAAGCCTTGAAGTGGCTCCCATTCCATCTGGGAGGAATCCAAGCATCTCGGTCATACAGAGAGTGGCTCCTGCTCTAGCCCCAGGCCACCCCCGTGCCTGTGATCCTGAGCTTCCACAGATCCTCTAACATGCCTTGCTCTCTTGTCTTCAGAGTAGCTCTGCCCGTACCTAGCAAGACATTTCCATGCCCTCCTTACCAGCTGACACTATCCTTCACTCACTCACCACCCCCTCCTTGAGGCATCTCAGGTCCCCAGAGGGGAAGGTCAGTACATTTCCTAAGTTCTCTCCTAACACCTCTGCTCCCAACTGAAGCACTCGTGCTGATGGAAATTGCTTGTTACTAGACAGTAAGCTCCCTGAGGGTCCAGATCATTGTATCGTTACTGTGCATTGTGTATACAATGTCATATTGAAAACACAAGCTTATAAATGAAGGAAGTAAATGAATACAGGGAAAAAAATCTTGATTTATTCTCTCTGCCTCTGAGAGTATTCTTCCATCTGCTCTAAAAATAAAGCCCTCTCGTCTCATTGACAGATCTGTCCAAGCAGGGCACGTCAAGTCAAGGACCACACACGTTCTTTGAGTTTTGACTGTTCCATTAAAAAAAGAATCTATAAACCCAGGGCCAAGGCTCCATCCATCGTACACCAAAGGTCAAGCATGCCATCATTAATAATGGGACTGATCTTGC
The DNA here is from genome assembly GCA_032199065.1 of Smutsia gigantea. Lineage (NCBI taxonomy): Eukaryota > Metazoa > Chordata > Mammalia > Pholidota > Manidae > Smutsia > Smutsia gigantea. The sequence continues at coordinate 761,341 of JAVSCE010009187.1, forward strand.
CACTGGCACCAGGAGATGAAGAGAGCGAGGCAGGCCCAGCACCTCAGGGACACCAGCAGCCGCACCTGCTCTGGCAACTGTCTTTGGATGCCCAAACAGCATGTCTAAGAAGTGAAGGGGTCTCTAGTAGAGCAAGATGAGAATCGTGCAGATATGAAGCTTAGCTGGTTGAGAGAAATTATAAAATGTTACTTTCATTTAGATATATATTCAATTTTCATCTGGATTAAAGATATACTACATTTTCTCTGTGAATAAAAACATGCTGCCAATTAGCGCTGACCTGCTCAAAAGAAGGAAGGTCAATGTAGATTCTTTTTAATGCTAGAGCAGAGGAGCAAAACTGTCTCTTTATTATTCAGGTTAATCCAACTAGGCTGGAGAATATTTTGGCATTTTTCTGCCTTTAGAGTTGTCTGAAGGAGCTTCAGAGTAATAGCAACAAAGCGCCCATGGATCTGACTGTAGCATCTGCCCTTACACAAACCCTACACAAGAGGACAAACCATCAAATCCTCTCCAACCCCTTAGGTCCTGGAAAGTGGCCTTGGGAAGACATCTTTCAGGCTATTCACCCAGTTCTCAACAATCTCCCTTCCCTGGAAAATGCCCCTTGCCAAGGTAGGCATTCCAGGCACATCTATGCTCTGCAACCCACTCTCCTGCCTAAGGGTAACCTAAATTGGGCCAGAGCTGGAAATGCGGAATCAGAGCTAAGAGTGTCTCTTTCATTCTGGGCTGGTCCCTTGAGCAGAAGTGATATAAAGACCCAGAGTCTTTGAGGACAGCTATTTTCTGCCAAGGTGAACCAAGCAGTAGAGAAATCCAGTGTAGAGAAAAGAAGCAAGAGGCAACCACAGAAGTAACAGCCACAAGAGAGGGACTTCCTGGGTTCCCTCACTGCTCCCTCCACCTAACACCTTCCCCTCTGGCCCTGAATCACTGTCCATTGTAATTACCAGACATCCTCAGGTTCCATGGAGCTCTGCCTCCACCTGACTGACGTTCCCTGACTTTATCAAAAGCTGGCTCAGAGGAACGCTGATTTTGGTGCTGAATAGTGTTTATCTCCCCAGGTCATGACTGGTGGGCACACTGCTTTCCTGGCACATGGCTGCGCTCAACACACATGAGTACTGATGTCACCTTCTTTGAAGGCCTCTCAGTGGAGGTCGCTCATCTCTCGCTTCCCCATACCATGAAGACAGGCAGACATTCTTCCTGCTCCCTACTGCTGTTTCTAGACAACACTCCACTCCCTCATAGAAACAAAAGGCACAAACAAAACTCCAAAAATAACTATTCCTCTCTGATGTTCGTGGTATCACAGTCGCCCACACACCCCGACAGCACCCTCGGATGGACTTCTCCCCGCCCTGACATGGACCCTCACCAGCCCATGGTCTGATCCCATCCAAAAACAATTGCTCCTCGAGGTTTCTTAGAATCCACTTGGGGGCAACATCTGGGAATGGCCTGGTCAGAACTGATACATCTGGTTTAGGGTGTCTACATGGCTGAGACTAGGAATGCTATATAAAGAGGAGACTTGAGTCTTCTGGTGAGATTGGCTCAAGGAAGCAACTAAACTAGAAACGTCAACTTCGGAAAAAGGCTCTTCTCCCTTAGCATTAAGTGCTTCGACCTGGTAGCGTGCCTTGGTTTCCTACCAAAACTGAACAGAATGGACATCACAGCCTTTGGCACTTCTCTAGGACAAGAATTTATCTGGCACCGTGGACAATTCCCCAGATCCTTCATAGCCCACTGACACCAAGACAGAACACAATTCATTTACCCCGTTGTCCAGAGCCAGGATAGGGAAGACGCCTCAAGAATGATAATGGATGTTTTGGTGGCGTGATCTAGTCTACTCTTATAAGGCTCTCATGGCCTCTCTGGGGCTCAACTATCTTTGAGAAATTAAACCCTTATGGGGAGAAGTACCACAAAGAAAACTGCAATTATACACACATGTAGCTGCCTGCACCTCTTCAAACCCCTTTTATTTCTAGGTCCCTGTGTAACATGAAAGCTGTGAATCTGCAAAACATTTATGACCAGAGCAGGTCAGTAGTGTGATCCACTGCCTGCAGCAGAGGCCGTGGGGGAAGAAGCCACACAACCAGTGAATGCAGGCAGGTGTAACTGATGCTTTCCCAAGGCCCTCGGCCATTTTCCTAGGCCCACCTATAAAAAAGCAGAAAGTCGAAATGGGTTGGCACCTGTGAATCAGACTCTCTGGTGCCGTTCAGCTGCCCGCTGCTTCCTGCACAAGGGGAGTCACACAGATGGGTAAGAGAAGACATTTCTCCAAGGACAGTCTCATAGTGACAGTTCACACAGGGCCAAGCTTTACTCTCTCACCATTGACCAAATCCAGATACCTCCAAGGAAGCTCCAATGACAGGCGGGCGCACAGGTCTGCAGGGTCACCGTCAGCTTGTTAGGCCCAAAGAGCAGTAGTAATGACCTGCTCTAAGAACCTGCCAGGAGGCTTCAGTCACCGATGCTCGTACTAGAGGAACATTCGCCACCATACAAACACACACCAACTCACTGTCTTGCCTCTTCCTCCTGGAGCAGCCCTGCGTGGGATGCCATGGTACAGAGAAGCCGTGGACATCCACAGGTGGGTGGGATGGCAGCTGTGTCTCACATCCTCTTGCTCACTGGCCTTGGCTGTTGCCTAAACTTTCAAGCTCAAAACTTATACATCATAATCCAATGAAAAAATTACCTAAAGCAATCATATACATCTTACTTTTTATTTCAATATATCATATGAATTACGTGCCATTAGATAGTTCAAAAGCACATAACTGGTCCATAAAACCCTTATTGTTCCAACTGTACATCTTAGGATATATCATCCAAAATAGATATAATAGGCATATGAGATTCCCTTTCCAATTCACATCCTCACCTAACATCCAACCAAGCACATGAGCATGTCCAGATCTACTGTTTGTGACCATGCTACAAGTGACTTCAAATAAGCCGTTACTGGGTCTCCCCTCAGCAGCCCTCTCCCAAACTGCTCCTCCACTTCCAAGCTGTATCTCTTGGAAATTCCATGCCCACTATCCAGCCAATCCCTTCACTCTTCCTCCACACATCTGCCAAAGGGAGGGCCTAGCCCCTTGTCCTGACAAAATGTACCCAGTTATTACCAAATTACAAGGTCTCTGACACCAACCAAACTAGATAATTCAGACCTAAATGGTTTCTAGGAAGGTGGAGGTAAATTTATTGGATGGTTGCTAAAGTCTATGCTTCACTTAGGGGCAGCAACACATGGGCTGACTGAGCTGATTCCAGAAAACAGTCTGGTCCTTTGAAAATATGATTGATGAGGGCTTGATTCAGGTAAGGCTGGATAGGGAAATGACATCATTGATGGGAGAAAGGAGAAAATGACGGGGCAAGAAGACCCCTCCTCAGAGAGGAGAGTGGAGGTCTAGAGAGTGTTTACAAAGTTTAGAGTTCTATTTCAAAACACAGTATCTTATTCAAGAGAATTTGATGAATTAGTTTTGATATAAACTGGTATCTTCTTAGCTTTAGATTAAAATAATTTGCACAGAAATAAATATTCATCCCAGCACTATTTATAACAGTGAAAATGTGAAAGTCTACACATGAGAAAACATAGTTAAATAAAATAAGGTGACTCCACTCACCAGACCATTATAACATAATGAAAACATGGACTGTGAAAAGAATGTTATACTATGGAAAATACTTAAGAAATAATGCTAAGTCAAAAGGCAAAGAAAACCAAAGTGTGCAATACATAGGATATGATTTCACATTTTTTAATAAAACTTATACAAAAAAATATACTCTGGCAGAAAGTTCACCAAAATATAAATGGTGGATATGTCTAAGTAGTGAGATTAGAGACTTCTTTTCTACTTCTTTATACATACATATGTTTTCCAAATTTAATGAACATGTACAATTTTTAATGAATATGTTTTATTTAAAAAATCCTTACTTGAGAATATGAATAAACTTCTCAGAAGCCGCACTGTAAAAATCACAGGGAATCAGAAGATGTAGGAGAGAATCACTGTTTGAAACTAACTTGCTCATCGTATGGGGGATGAGGGAAAGCCGAGGCGACTCGGAAGCTACCAGGGCAACTGTCCGCTGGGAAAAAATCATGGGACTTAACGCTGTGGACACAACCGCACATTATTCCTTTCTCTCTTCTGCTTTACTGCAGGGAAACAAAGGATCAAACAACACTTTGCTTCTGAGAATGAGGAGCAGGACACACTGAAAGTCCCCCTTCACCTGTTTTCATTTGGACTCTCTGCTGTGTGTGAAGGTTTCAGCACCCACCAGCAGCTTCAAAACTCTCAGGAACTAGAGCCAGACCCCAGGCACCATGTATAGCCTAAAAGAACTGCAATTCCAGACATTTTCAATCCTTAAGTCCTCTAAGAAAGGAATATTACTAACCGCTATGTCTCAGCCAAATTCCAATGTGGGAAATTACATATTTCCTCCCTATAATTTCCCATGTCATTTTGATTAGAAATACTGTTTCATATCTCACTTTGAGTGGGATATTTTGAATAAAACCTGTTGCAGGGAGGGCTGCCTCAGACAGGCCCTCCTATTCTAGCACAGAGACAACGTTTCAGAAATGCATGACTAATACTCCTGGGGCAGGAGCTGAGTACATTGGGATCCTTTGGGAGCAAAGGTACCTCCAAAGGATCAAATTGATTTTTATTCATAGACAATCCCTTAAGACAGATTTTCCCCTCCAGCATTTTACAACATCTTCTGGGTTTCAGAATGAAGGCAAGAGCTACTTGGTAATACTGTGTGGATGACGCATTAGACAGCGCTGACTCTGTGGCATCATGTCATCTTGTTCTCAGTTAGAGCAACCTGATGTGCTTGCTTTGTACACCCCAGCTCTGTGACTCACTGAGTGACACATTGTCCAGGAAATGCAAAACAACGCTCTTCTAAAACCTCATGATTAAAAAACTGAGGCTTCTGGCCAGAGAATATAGAATGCAAAAAGTAAGTTCTCAGGAGACGCAGGTTCTCGTTTCTGTTTTTCTTTTCATTATTGTTTAAACATGGGATCCTTCAGAGCCTTGGATATACAATGGGGAGATGAGAGCCTCTTCAGCAGCTGGTGTTGGAAAAACTGGACAGCTACATGTAAGAGAATGAAACTGGACTACTGTCTAGCCCCATACACAAAAGTAAACTCAAAATGGATCAAAGACCTGAATGTCAGTCATGAAACCATAAAAGTCTTAGAAAAAAACATAGGCAAAAATTTCTTGGACATAAACATGAGCGACTTCTTCATGAACATATCTCCCCGGGCGAGGGAAACAAAAGCAAAAATGAACAAGTGGGACTATATCAAGCTGAAAAGCTTCTGTACAGCAAAGGACACCATCAGTAGAACAAAAAGACATCCTACAGTATTGGAGAATATATTCATAAATGACATATCTGATAAGGGGTTGACATCCAAAATATATAAAGAACTCACACACCTCAACAAACAAAGAGCAAATAATCCAATTAAGAAATGGGCAGAGGACATGAATAGACACTTCTCCAAAGAAGAAATTCAGATGGCCAACAGGCACTTGAAAAGATGCTCCACATTGCTAATCATCAGAGAAATGCAAATTAAAACCACAATGAGATACCACCTCACACCAGTGAGGATGGGCACCATCCATAAGACAAACAACAACAAATGTTGGCGAGGATGTGGAGAAAAGGGAACCCTCCTACACTGCTGGTGGGAATGCAAATTAGTTCAACCATTGTGGAAAGCAGTATGGAGGTTCCTCAAAAAATTCAAAATAGAAATACCATTTGACCCAGGAATCTCACTCCTAGGAATTTACCCTAAGAATGCAGCAGCCCAGTTTGAAAAAGACATATGCACCCCTATGTTTATTGCAGCACTGTTTACAATAGCCAAGAAATGGTAGCAACCTAAGTGTCCATCAGTAGATGAATGGATGAAGAAGATGTGGTACATATACACAATGGAATATTATTCAGCCATAAGAAGAAGAAAAATCCTACCATTTGCAACAACATGGATGGAGCTAGAGGGTATTATGCTTAGTGAAATAAGCTAAGGGGAAAAAGACAAATATCAAATGATCTCACTCATATGTGGAGTGTAAGAACAGAGAAAAAAACTGAAGGAACAAAACAGCAGCAGACTCACAGAACCCAAGAATGGACTAACAGTTACCAAAGGGAAAGGGACTGGGGAGGATGGGTGGGAAGGGAGGGATAAGGGGAAAAAAGGGGCATTACGATTAGCAGATGTAATGTTGGGGGGGCGCGGGGAGGGCAGTACAACTCAGAGAAGACAAGTAGTGATTCTATAGCGTATTGCTGCTCTGATGGACAGTGACTGTAATGGGGTAAGTGGTGGGGACTTGATGTTGGGGGTACTTTAATAACCATAATATTGCACATGTAATGGTAGATTAATGATACCAAAATAAATTATATAAAAAAATAGAAAATAAAAATAAACACAGGATCCTTCAATGAATTATAGTTTATGAATGAGCATTACAAGTGATCGTCTCTGACATTTTAGTGCCTCAGAAATGAAGTTTATTCTCCACCAACTGGAACTTGCAGTTATGGACAGCTCCACATCACTGAAAGGGTCCTTTTAGCTACCCGGCTCATTCACTCGCAAAGGACAGGAGAACTCCATCAGCGTGGTTTTATTCCCTCTAAGACAAAGAGGCAGAGTGGCCGCCTTGAAAGAGAGAGAGCAGCTGCGGCAGCAAGGGGCGGGGGGGCTGCTTATATAAGAATTTAGGGCTTTGGTGAGCAGGATGGTGGTGGCCTTGAGACTTCTGAGAAACAGCAACTGAACTTAGAAACTGCTATAGACGATAAGAAATTTAGCTACACTCGGGTACAGCTGTTGTTCAAGGTTGTGTATTAAAGGGAATCTAACAATCACATCCTCGAAGATTTTATCATGAAAAGTGACTGAATATCTACGTGTGCGTTATGAACACTGACTACAATTGACTAAATAAGCTCCACTCGTGCCTGAAGAATCCTGTAACATAAAAACATCCTTGGTACATGCAAATTTATAGTCGATTTGAGTAATGATCGAATAAAATATTAAGGATAATCTACTAAAGAGAAAATTTAAATTTAGCATTACCTAAATACTTCCAATCTGAAAAAAAAATTGTGCTGTACACAGAGTGGAAATTGAAAGCTGAACATTTTTTATTCCCCTGTTTCCACCTTCCAAATTTCAGTAAATAAAATAATTGGTGAACAAAAGATTCAGTCAACAAAAATTGCAGGGAAAGATAGAAACAGGAGAGATTAATCAAGCCAAGATGTTAACATGGACAGAATCTCTTCCTGGCAAGGATGACCTTTCCAAAGCAGTACACAGTCCTCCTCACTCCTGGAGTTTAAGACAATAGGACAGTCAGGCAAACTAGCAAGAGCCCAGACCCTCAGGCTGAAAAGCAGTCAGGCAGAGAATACACACTAAATACCCTCCCTTGCCTCAAAAGTACACTATTTCTCATGTTACAAAAGTACTGTTAACAGGCAAGGAAGCATCATTTTGGGATTCAGATGTTACAGGCTTGATTTGGACCAATGTCTGGTTAGATTCCAAGGAAGTTTGCCCCAGGAGGGTGACTCTGTGGGTTCCTAGGAGGAGGGATCACTCTGGGTAGTCACTTCAAAAAGAAAAGAAACCCTGGAATCACTGTCCTGGAGGAAATAGCAATAATTATGACTATAAAAAAATTTGTCAAAATTTCAACATCGTTATGTTCATCCAAGAACTTACAATTAATGGCAATAACATGCCTTAAAATCAACATGCAAGGGTACAAAATACCCAAAGGCATCTGAGACAAGATGTACCCCAGGCTAGCGAGTTTGACCATAGCTTCGTGGAAAACAACTGCTATTTAAAAAAATTTTTTTCTTATTAAAGTACCACTGATATACAATCTTACAAAGGTTTCACATGAGCAACACTGTGGTTTCAACATTCACCCATATATCAAGTCCTCACCCCCCAACTGTAGTCATGGTCTATCACCGTAGTAAGATGCTGTACAGTCATTATTTGTCTTCTCCGTGCTGTACTGCCTTCCCTCTGACCCACCTATATTGTGAGGGCTGATCATAATACCCCTCAATCCCCTTCTCCCTCCCTCCCCACCCGCCCTCCTCAACCCCCTCCCTTTGGTAACCACTAGTCCTTTCTTAGAGTCTGTGAGTCTGCTGCTGTTTTGTTCCTTCAGTTTTTTCTTTGTTCTTATGCTCCACAGATGAGTGAAATCATTTGATACTTGTCTTTCTCCACCTGGCTTATTTCACTGAGCACAATACCCTCTAGCTCCATCCATGTTGTTGTAAATGATAGAATTTGTTTTCTTTTTATGGCTGATTAATATGCCATTGTGTATATGTACCACCTCTTCTTTATCCATTCATTTACTGATGGACACTTAGGTTGCTTCCATATCTTGGCTATTGTAAATAGTGCTATGATAAACATAGGGGTGCATATGTCTTTTTGAATCAGGGATCTTGCTTTTTGGGGGTATATTACTGGGAGTGGAATTGTTAGGAAGGAAAGGACTCAGCTCAATGTCACAGGGAAGTCGGATATAGTGAGACAGGAGACCAAAGTCAAGAAAGCAAAGTCAGTTTTAATACACTCTGCATAGAGTAGCAGAGCGGGCCTGCCTAAGATAAGACAGGCAGGCATGGATGCTCATTCTGAGGCTTCTTTTATGTGGTTTTTGGCAGGGCAGAGAGGTCCTTGACTGACAGCTGTCAGCTCTCTAGGCTGGTTCTGATTGGTGAAATGGGGACAGGGGCTGGGCTGTGTCTGTGCTTCTGATGTTTCTTATCTGGGGGGACCCTGGACATTTCCTAAGTCACTCTTGGATCCTGTGGCTTCAATCTGATCAACTCTGAGTATTTCTGGCTTTCTGGCTATGAACTCCATGAGTCATCTTTGGGGGGCCCTTTCTCCTTTCCATCTCTCTCATTTCTGTCTGTCTGCCTAACAGAATTGCTGAGTCAAATAGTTTTTCTATTATTAGTTTTTTGAGGAACATCCATATGGTTTTCCATAGTGATTTAACTAGCTTACATTCCCACCAACAGTGTAGGAGGGTTCCCCTTTCTCCATGTCCTAGCCAGCGTTTGTTGTTTCTTGTCTTCTGGATACTGGCCATCCTAACTAGTATGAGGTGATATCTCATTGTGGTTTTAATTTGCATTTCCCTGATGATTAGTGATGTGAAGCATCTTTTCATGTGCCTGTTGGCCATTCGAATTTCTTCTCTGGAGAAGGCTGTCAAGATCCTCTGTCCATTTTTGAATAGAGTTATTTGTTTTTTGGGTGTTCAGGCATGTGAGCTCTTTATATATTTTGGATGTTAACCCTTTATCAGGTAAGTTGTTTATGAATATATTCTCCCACACTGTAGGATGCCTTTTTGTTCTGATAATGGTGTCCTTGCTGTACAGAAGCTCTTTAGTTTGATGTAGTCCCATTTGTTCATTTTTGCTTTTGTTTCTCTTGTCTGACGAGATGTGTTCAGGAAAAAGTTGCTCACATTTATATTCAAGAGATTTTTGCCTATGTTTTCTTCTATGAGTTTTATGGTTCCTCTTTGATCCATTTTGAGTTTACTTTTGTGTATGGAGTTAGACAGTAATTCAGTTTCATTTTCTTGCATGTAGCTGTCCAGTTTTGCCAACACCAGCTGCTGAAGAGGCTCTCTTTTCCCCATTGTATGTCCATGGCTCCTTTATCGTATATTAATTGACCATATATGCTTGAGTTTATAACTAGGCTCTCTACTCTGTTCCACTGGTCTATGGGTCTGTTCTTGTGCCAGTACCAAATTGTCTTGATTACTGTGGCTTTATAGTAGAGCTTGAAGTCAGGGAGTGAGATCCCCCCTGCTTTATTTCTTCTTCTCAGGATTGCTTTGGCTATTCAGGTCTTTTGTGGTTCCATATGAATTTTAGAACTCTTTGTTCTAGTTCACTGAAGAATGCTGTTGGTATTTTGATAGGGATTGCACTGAATCTGTAGATTGCTTTAGGCAGGATGGCCATTTTGACAATATTAATTCTTCCTACCCATGAGCACAGGATATATTTCTATTTATTGGTGTCTTCTTTACTTTCTCTCACGAGTGTCTTGCAGTTTTCAGGGTATAGGTCTTTCATCTCATTGGTTAGGTTTATTCCTAGGTATTTTATTCTTTTTGATGCCATTGTAAATGGAATTGTTTTCTTGATTTTTCTTTCTTCTAGTTGATTGTTAGTATAGAGGAATGCAATAGATATCTGTGTATTCATTTTGTTTCCTGAAAATTTGCTGAATTCAATTATTAGTTCTAGTAGTTTTGGGGTGGATTCTTTAGAGTTTATGTAAATATCATGTCATCTGCTCAGAGTCACAGTTTAACTTCTTCCTTACCAATCTGGATGCCTTTTATTTCTTTGTGTTGTCTTATTGCCATGGCTAGGACCTCCAGTACTATGTTTAATAAAGTGGGAGAGTGGACATCCTTGTCTGGTTCCCAATCTAAGATGAAAAGCTTTTAGCTTTTTGCTGTTAAGTATGATGTTGGCTGTGGGTCTGTCATATATGGCCTTTATTATGTTGAAGTACTTGCCCTCTGTGCCCATTTTGTTGAGAATTTTATCATGAATTGATTTTTAATTTTGTCAAATACTTTTTTCACATCTATTGAGATGATCATGTGATTTTTGTCCTTCTTTTTGTTGATGTGGTAGATGATGTTGATGGATTTTCAAATATTGTACCATCCTTGCATCCCTGGAATAAATCCCACTTGATCATGATAGATGATCTTTTTCATGTATTTTTTAATTTGGTTTGCTAATATTTTGCTGAGTACTTTTGCATCTATGTTCATCAGGGATCTTGGTCTATAATTTTCTTTTTTATAGTGTCTTTGTCTGGTTTTAGTATTAGAGTGATGCTAGCCTCATAGAATGAGTTTGGAAGTATTCTGTCCTCTTCTACATTTTGGAAAATTTTGAGTATGGGTATTAGCCCTTCTTTAAATGTGCAGTAAAATTCAGCCATGAAGCCATCTGGGTCAGGAGTTTTGCTCTTAGGCAGTTTTTTTATTACCAATTCAATTTCATTGCTGGTAACTGGTCTGTTCAGGTTTTCTGTTTCTTCCTGGGTCAGTCTTAGAAGGTTGTATTTTTCTAGAAAGTTCTTCTAGGTTAACCAATTTAATGGCATATACTTTTTCATAGTATTCTTTAATAATTTCTTGTATTTCTGTGGTGTCTGTAGTAACTTTTCCTTTTCATTTATGAGTCTGTTTAGGTATGCATACTTTCTTTTATTCGTAATAAGTCTGGATAGGGATTTATCTATTTGGTTTGTTTTCTCAAAGAATCAGCTACTGGTTTCATTGATTCTATTGTTTTATTCTTCTCAATTTTATTTATTTCTGCTCTGACCTTTATATATGTTCCTCCTTCTGCTGACTTTGGGCCTCATTTGTTCTTCCTCTTTTTCTTGCTTCATTAATTGTGAGTTTAAACTGTTCGTTTGGGATTGTTGTTGTTTCTTGAGGTAAGCCTGTATTGCTATATACTTTCCTCTTATTTTAAAACTGCCTTTGCTTTATCCCACAGGTTTTGGGGTGTTGAGTTGTTTTCATTTGTCTTCATGTTTTTAATTTGGTCAGTGATCCATTGCTTATTTAGAATCATGTAGTTAAGCCTCCATGTGTTTGTGGGGTTTTTTGTGTTCTTTGCATAATTTATTTCTAGTTTCATACCTTTCTTGTCTGAGAGGCTGTTTGGTGCAATTTAAATCTTTTTGAATTTACTGATGCTCTTTTTGTGGTCTAGTATGTGATCTATTCTGAAAAATGTTCCATGTACACTTGAGAAGAATGTGTATCCTGCTGCTTTTGAGTGGTGTGTTCTGTAGCCATCTATTAGGTCCATCTGTTCTAATATGTTGTTCAGTGCCTCTGTCTCCTTACTTATTTTCTGTCTGGTTGATCTGTCTCTTGGTGTGAGTGGTGTGTTGAAGTCTCTTAAGACGAATGCACTGCATTCTATTTTCCCCTTTAATTCTTTTAGTATTTGTTTCACATATGTAGATGCTCTTGTATTGGGTGCATAAATATTTATAATGGTTATATCCTCTTGTTGGACTGACCCCTTTATCATTATGTAACTTCCTTCTTTGTCTCTTGTTACTTTCTTTGTTTTGAAATCTATTTTGTCTAATACAAGTAGCGCAACTCCTGCTTTTTTCTCCCTATTATTTGCATGAAATATCTTTTTCCATCTCTTCAGTTTTAGTCTGTGTATGTCTTTGGGTTTGAAGTGAGTCTCTTGTAGGCAGCATATAGATGCATCTTGCTTTTTTTATCCATTCAGTAATTCTATCTCTTTTGATTGGTGCGTTCAGTCCATTTACATTTAGGGTGATTATCAATAGATATGTACATATTGCCATTGCAGGCTTTAGATTCATGGTTACCCAAGGTTCAAGGGCAGCTTCCTTACCAACAGTCTATCTTAAATCACTTAGTATACTATTTCAAACACAGTCTAAAGATTCTGTTTTTTCCCTCCCCTTCTTTTTCTTCTTCCTCCTCCACTCTCTATATATTAGGTGTTATATTCTGTACTCTTTGTGTATCCCTTGACTAACTTTGTGAGTACTTGATTTAATTTTGTGTTTGCTTAGTAATTAATTGGTCTACTATTTTACTGTGGGTTTATTTTCTCTGGTGTCAGCTATTTAGCCGTAGGAGCCTTTCCATCTGGAGCAGTCCCTTTAAAAATATACTGTAGAGATGTTTTGTGGGTGGTGAATTCCCTTAACTTTTGCTTATCTGGAAATTGCTTAATCCCTGCTTCAAATTTAAATGATAATCTTTCTGAGTAGAGTATTCTTGGTTCCAAGCCCTTCTGTTTCATTGCATTAAATATATCCTGCCACTCCTCTGGCCTATAAGATTTCTGCTGATAAGTCTGCTGAAAGCCTGATGGGGTTTTCTTTACATGTGATCTTTTTTCTCTCTCTGGCTGCTTTCGGTACTCTTTGCCATTTTAATTCTTATGTCTTGGTTCAGTCTTCCCAGGGATCCTTGTGTTGGGAGATCTCTGCACTTCCATGACCTGAGTGACTATTTCCTTTCCTTGATTGGGGAAGTTTTCAACAATTATTTCCTCAAAGAGACTCTCTATCCCTTTTTTTCTCTCTTCTTCTGGTACCCCTATAATGTGAATATTGTTCTGTTTGCGTTGGTGGCACACCTCTCTTATTATTCTTTCATTCCTAGAGATCCTTTTTTCTCTCTGTGCCTCAGCTTCTCTGTTTTCCTGTTCCCTAATTTCTATTTCATTTACCAATGCCTCTACCTCATCCAATCTGCTTTTAAATCCCTCCAGTGTATGCTTCATTTCAGATACTGTGTTTTTCAATGTTTCTGTCTCTTTGCTGAAGTCCTCCCAGAGATCTTGAATATTTTTCTTTAGCTCCGTGAGCATGTTTATGACTTTTATTTTGAAATCTTTATCAAGGAGATTAGTGATTTCAGTTTCACTAAGCCCTCTTGCTAGCATTCTTTCTTGAAATTTTGCTTGGACCAAACTCCTTTGCTGCTTCATTTTTTTTAGTGTTTCCTATGGAATAATAACTTTGTGTAGGTGGCACCCCCTAGTGCCCAGAAGCCCTACTCTCTGGAGCTGCCATGCACCTGCAGGATTGGTGGGGGTTGCAGGCGAGCAGAACCAGTACCTGCCAGAAGGAAAGAGCTTGGTTGGGAGGGTTTCCTGCCTTCCCAGGTAATGCCTGTCTCCATCGCCCAGTCCACTGAGCTGTGAACACAGGTAGGAGCCTCTGTGCTATGTCCCTGTAGATTTTGTGGGTGGGCCACCCTCTGGCTGGCCTGGTGAAATTGCAGGGTGGCAGGTGAATCAGACCAGCACCTGCCCAGAGGAAAGAGTGGCAGGCTGTGTACCACAGTAAGGGCCCTCAGGGCTGCACTGCCAGCCAGGGAGATGAAGCATCTGAAGCTCCTGAGAGTTCCCAACTTGCTGCACTGAACATACCAGGAAGGTTTTGTCCACCTGCCCTTTCTCCTGAGCAGTGAACTCTGTGTAATCTTTACCCCTTTAGGGCCTCTCTTGCTGCTGGCAAGTCCTTCAAACTGCCCACCTTTTATTTTGTCCCAGGGGGGCTAGTTGTGCATACCAGTTCTCCACAAGCAGCTGGAATCTCAGTCTGAGTATTCCACCCATCTTTGCTTTCCAACACCGCTAATCTCCAGAGTACCATGTAATGTTGGTTCATGATCCTGCAGCAGATCTCCAGGTCTGGCTGTTCTGCAGTTCGGGGTTTCTACACCCTCCCTGCTTCATTTCTCTTCCTCATGCCTCTGGGCTGTGCTGGAGAGAGGGCTTGGGTCCTGTCAGAGAACAGCTTTGTTACTTTACCCTTTTCTGTGAGGTCTTCTCTTTTTTCCCAGATGTAGGCAGTCTATTCTGCAGTCTTCAGTTGCTTTTTCAGGATTAGTTGTATTTGCTGCATTTTTGTGTTTTGTGTGATTTGGGAAGGAGATTTCTGCCTCACTTCTTAGGCCACCATCTTTTTTCCTGCCTCTGCAACTGCTATTTTTTAAAAATACCAAGTCAATCAAATGAAAGATTGGCCAGTTGTGGAAACTCTTATGGCTACTAGCTATGGATGTTTAAAAATTAACTTAATAGTTGAATACACAGAAGCTGCCAAACTGTTTTCCAGAGAGGCTGTGCCATTTTATATCCTCACCAACAATATATCAGTAATCCAGTTCCTCTGCCACCTTGTCAGTATTTGGTATTATATATATATTTTTTTTTAGCTATTCTTTTAGATGTGTAGTGGCATCTCATTGTAGTTTTAATTGTATTCCCCTAGTGGGTAATGCTATTGAACATCTTTTCATGTGTTCATTTGCTGTAGTTATGTCCTCCTGTTGAAATGTCTCTTTATGTCTTTTGATTATTCTCTTACTGTTGAATTTTAAGAGTTCTTCATATAATCTAGATATTAGCCTTTTGGCCAATATGTGGTCTGCAAATATGTTCTCCTAGTCTGTAGCTTTTCTTTTATAGTCTTAAAGGGGTCTTCCAAAGAGCTAAAGTTTTAATTTTTGATCAAGTCCAATTTATCAAGTTTCTTTTTTATGAACTATGCTTTTGGTGTCCTAAGAACTCTGCCTAGCCCTACAACCCAAACTCAATTTTCTCCTATGTGTTTTTTAGAATTTTTATAATTCTGCGTTTTACATTGAAGTCCATGATCCTTTGTGAGTTAAATTTTGCATAAATATGAGATTTAGGCAAGACTCATTTTGTTGCCTCTGGATGGCCAATTGCTCCAGGACTATGTATTATAAAGGCTCTCCTTCCTGTATTGAATTGCTAGGTCAAAATCAGTTGGACATATTTGTATAGATCTATTACTGAGTTCTCCATTCTATTCCACTGATCTCTGTATCTAACTCTCCATGAATACTAAATAATCTTGATTACTGTTGCTTTATAATTAGTCTTGATATTGGATAGAGTGATTCTTCTCACTTTGTTTCAAAATTGTTTAACATTTCTAGTTCCTTTGCCTTCCAGATAAATTTTAGAATAATCTTGTTTTTATCTATAAATATCTTGCTAGGATTTTGACAGGAATTAATTAAACATGTACACTCCATTTGGAGAGAACTGACATTTTTACTCTGCTGTCTTCCAAACTATGAACATATGTCTCTTTATTAGATCTTTGATTTTTTATCAGTATTTTGTAGTTAGAATACAAGTCTTATTTATGTTTTGTTAGATTTACACCTATTTCTCTTTTATTTGAGCAACTGTAAATGGTATCATACTTGTAATTTTGATGCCACGTTCATTTCTAGTATATATAAATAGAATTCATTTTTGTGTTGGGTTCAGTAATTGTTCTAGGAGCTTTTGTTTGTTTTTTTATTTGTTCTTGGAAGGGGTTCTTTTTGGTAGATTTCTCAGGATTGTCCATACAGACAATCATGTCATTTGCAATATAGGGACAGATATATTTCTTCATTTCCAATATGTATGTCTTTTGTTTCCTTTTCTTGCTTTATTACACTGGCTACAATTTACAGCACTGTTCTAAAGAGTGGTGAGGGCTGACATACTTGCTCTGTTCCCACTTTTAGAGGTAAAACATGCAGTCTTTCACTATGAAGTTTGATGCTAGTTTTAGGGTTTTTGTAGACTCACTTTATCAAATTTAGAAAATTCCCCACTGGCCCTGTTTTTCTGAGAGGGTTTTTTAAAATAAAAAATGATTTTTTTTCCCAAAAAATTTGCATCTATTGATACGGTCATGTGATTTTTCTTCTTTAGCCCCTTTGTATGGTGGCTTACACTGTTTGATTTTCAAATGCTAAGCCAGCCTTCCATCCCTGGAATAAACCCCATTTGGTAATGGCATATAATTTTTTTTATGGAATGACAAATTCTATTTGCTAATATTTGTTAAGACTTTTGCATCTATACTCATGATGGATATTAATCTATAGTTTTTTCTTTTTTGTACTCTCTTTACCTTATTTTACCAAGGTAATATTGGCTTCATAAAATGAATTAGAAGTATTCTCTTCTTTTCTATTTAGAAGAGATTTGTAGAATTGGTGTTAGTTCTTCTTTAAACATTTCTTAGTATCCTCTGGTAAAAATTTCTGGGTCTGGAGATTTATTTTAGGAAGTTTAAATTATGAATTCAAATTCCTGAATAGTTATAGGTATTTTCAAATTGTCTATTTCATATTGAATGAGTTGAGGTAGTTTGTGTTTTTCAAAGAATTGGTCCATTTCATCTAGATTGTCAAATTTATATAGGTAGAGTTGCTCATGATATTCCCTTATTATCTTTTTGATATCTTCAGGGTCTTTAGTGACATTTCCTCTTTCATTCCTGCTCTTGGTAATTTGCATCTTCTCTGTTTTTAGTTTGTTAATCTTGCTGGGCGTTTATAAATTTTATTGATTTTTTCAAAGAAACAGCTTTTTGTTCCATTGGTTTTCTCTACTTTTGCACACTAATCTTATCTTTATTATCTTTATTATTTCCTCCCTGATGCATGCTTTGAACTTATTTTGTTCCTCTTTTTCTAGGTTCTTGAGGTAAGAACTTAATTATTGATTTGAGACTTTTCTTCTTTTCTAATAAAAGCATTTAGTGTTACAAATTTCCCTTTCAGAAATGCTTTAGCTAAGTCCTACAAATTTTGAAATGTTGCATATTCATTTTCATTTCATTCAATTTTTTACTTCAGTATGATCTTTGACCTATGGATTACTTAGAAGTATACTGCTTAGTTTCTAACTGCTTGCAGATTTTGCTGTTATCCTTCTGTTAGTGATTTATAGATTAATTCCATTATGGCCAGAGAGCACATAGTATATGACTTCTATTCTCTTGAAGTTGTTGAAGTTTATTTTATGACCTAAGATAGGTTCTATTTTGTATATCTCATGGGCACTTGCAAAGAATATGTATACTGCTATGGTTAGGTGAATCTTTCCACAGATGTCAATTAGATTTTGTTGGCTGATGTTGTTGAGTTCTTGTATATCCTTACTAATTTTCTGTTTAGTTGTTCTAAATGTTGATAAAAGAGTATCAAAATTTCCAACTATAATTGTGGATGTTTACTTCTCCTTTCAATTCTACCAGTTTTTGCTTCACATATTTTGTAGCTCTATTGTTCGGTGCATGAAACTTTATGATTACTATCTCTTCTTGATAGACTGACCTTTTGCCATTATATAATGCCCCTTTCTGACTCTAATTTTCTTTGCTCTGAAGTGTACTTTATGTGATATTAATATAGTCACTCCTGATTTCTTCTGATTAATGTTTCCATAATACATCTTTTTCATCTTTTTACTTTCAAGCTTTCTATATTGTTATATTTGAAGTAAGTTTCTTATAGATGGCACAAAGAGAGATCATTTTTAAAAATATACTCTGCCAATCTCTATAATGTGCCAATTTGATACATTTAAACCATTCACATTTAACATAACTGTATTTTGGCTTAAGCCTGTCATTTTATCTTTTGTTTTCTGTCTGTTCTCTCAGTTTTCCATTTCTCTTTTGTTTTCCTGTCTTTTTATAGGTTACTCAAACACTTCTTAGAATTCCATTTAGATTTATCAATACTCATTAAAAAAATTTTTTTATTGAATTATAGTTGATATACAATATTATGTTAGTTTCAGGTATACAACATAGTAATTTGACATATATATATATACATTACAAAATGGTCACAATAAGAGTGGTTACCATCTGTCACCATACAAAGTTATTACAATGTTATTGACTATATTCCCTATGCTGTACTTTTCATCCCTATGACTTATTTATTTTATAATTGGAAGTTTGAACCTCTTTATCCTCTTCACCTATTTTGCCCATTCCCCTACTAGGTAATATAAATATCAATTAATATAGAATTATTTTGAATGTATCTCCTTGTATAGTTTTTTAGTGGTTGCTCTAGGTATTATATTATATATAGATAACTTGTATCTCTACCAACACCATTGGGGCAAGGAGGTCTCATTATCACTGGGCAGTGATGAAAGTCCTAACTCTCCAGTAGGAATCCTCTGCCACCACTCTAGCAGAGGGGTTTCATTGTTACAGCATAGAGAGGCTGAGAGTCTTTTCTGGTGTGGGTGAAGATAGGCCACAGTTTTTCTGTGGTGTTTGGCTAGAGTATAGCAGTTATTATCTAAAAATTTTCTGTCTTCCTAAACTGCCCCTTTTCTGGTCCTCTAGCTAAAAGAGAGCAGGCTTCTTTTGGAGCTTTTTTTTTGTCTGCATTTGTTGGTATTTCCAGGTTACCAGCTTATCAAGCTCCAAGTCTGGGATTTTTGAGACAAAAAGAAAATCCAGAGAATTTACCATTATGTTGTTCCCTGGGTCCTAAGGTTCCCAGCTGGTCTGCCTTTTGCATTCCATCTTTCAGAATCTTCTTATGTTTGTTTATATGTACTATCCAGGGTTTGGGGTTGTACTTAGCAGAAAAAATAGGGGAAAGCAAGTCTACTCCATCTTCCCGGAAGTAGAACTACTTCTTCCTCAGCTATTTAATGAAGACTATTTAAAAGAATAGAAAGACTATTGTATTGGTACAGAAATTTGGAGAAAAAGCACCATTTAGCCATTATATTATCAGATAAATATGTACCAATTATCATAAAATTTAAATCAAGCCTGTACTTATTCTGATTCTTATCATCAAAAAATGAGGTTTCTCTTTAAGGCAGAGGAGTTTTCTTGAATGTGGAGTTGTTCATTTTAATAATTCAAGACTTGATCCCATCAATGTTCTAATATGAATGTACACTGGTATCAGCTTGTTAATAAATGCTTGAATTTGTGGCAGTTTGTTGAAAAAAACAGTGCGCAAATTAAATTCTGTCACAAATACAAACATATATTAGCAGACAGTACAAAAACAACCTGTTTTCTTAACTAAAGTCCCAGGCTCTGTCTTATTAAGTGCTCTAATCACGCCTTGCATGTAAAAATATATATTCAAGAAAAATATGAATTCTGGAGGCAAAATTCAGTCTTAGTCAGACTCAAGTGACCATAATCTTCTAAACTGTGGGAATACAAAGCTGTATTATATTCAAGCCTGAGATACCCATCCCACATGTAAGGGAAGACAGACTTCCTAGATTATACCCTTTCATGCAGAGTGGAAGCGTATTCCTAAAATTCATATATTGTAAAGACCAAGTATTTCAGCAATAAAAATAAATCTATTTCTAAAAGTCATTGTACATAAGAGCAAACTATTAATTTCACCAAGGAGAATCTGCAACATAAACAAAATGTCTAGTCCTTTTGGATCAGAGATAAAGATGGCTAGAAGCATTGAGGGGTTATCTATAAAATGTGCTGTTTTATTACCCTAAAAGTATGCATACAGCCTAGGTTAACTGACTTCCCAAATTTGAGTGGACTCCAAGCAATTCATACACATGCACTTACGTCTATTCTGACTTATATAAAACATAAAATTATTGACCACATATGCACATTGTTTTAAATAACTTACTCTCCCTATTTTTAAAAACCCACTTGGAAGAAATAGCATATTCACATGGCAGTGCTATTCAAAACATAATTTCTGCCCCTTCCCTCATTTTTCATGAAAACATCCACTACCACTATCCTGCACATCATAAAAAATGCCAATTCAATCATTGTGGAGTAAAGGACAGAGGGCAGAACAGGAAGCATACAGAAGTACAAGCATACACTCAGTTCTGGAACACTACATACAGTAAAGCAAATATCACAATAAGGTGAGTCAAATTAATTGGTTCCCAGAGCACATGAAACTTATGTTTATACTCTAGTGCAGTCTACTAAGTGTACAGTAATATTATGTCTTAAAAAACAATGTGAATACCTACATTTTAAAAATACTTTATTGCTAAAACACGCTAACCGTCATCTGAGCTTTCAGCAAGTCATACTGCTTCTGTGCGTGGAGGGTCTTGCCTTCGTGCTGACAGCAGCCGACTGATCGTGGTGGTGGTCGATGACGGCTGGGGTGGCTGTGCCGGTTCCTTGAATTAAGACAGCCGTGAAGTTTCTGCATCGGTTGACTCTGCCTTTCACAAATGATTGCTCTGCAGCATGCAATGCTGTTTGGCAGAATTTTACCCACTGCTTTCAAAACTGGAGTCAGTCCTCTCATACCCTGCTGCTGCTTTATCTAAGTTTATGTAATCCTTTGTTGCCATTTTAACAATCTTCACAGCATCTTTACCATCTCAAGACACCACTGTCCTCATCCATGAGAAGCAATTCCTCATCCATTCAAGTTTTATAATGATATGCAGCAATTCAGTCTCATCTTCAAGCTCTGCTTCTAATTCTAGTTCTCTTGCTATTTCTACCACATCTGCAGTTATATCCTCAACTGCAGTCATGAACCCCTCAAAGTTATCCCTGAGCTTGGAATCAACCTCTTCCAAACTCCTGTTAATGTTGATAGTTTGACCTCTTCCCATGAATCACAAATGTTCTTAATGGCATCTACAATGATGAATCCTTTCCAGAAGGTTTTCAATTTACTTTGCCCAGACCCATCACAGGAATCACTATCTATAGTAGTTAATGTATATACTTATGGAATGTATTTCTTCAATAGGAAGACTTGAAAAGTCAAAATGACTCCCTGACCCATGGGCTGCAGAATGGATATTGCATTAACAGTCATGAAAACATTAATCTCATTGTACATCTTCATCAGAGTTCTCATGTGACCAGATGCATTGTCAATGAGCAGTAATATTTTGAAAGAAATTTTCTTTTCTGAGACATAGATCTCAAAAAAATTTAGTAAACCATGCTATAAACAGATGTGCTGTCATCTAGGCTTTGTTCCATTTATATAATACAGGCAGAGCAAATATAGCATAATACGTATGAGACCTAGGATTTTCACATTGGTAAATGAGCATTAGTTTTAACTAAAAGTAACCAGTGGCATTAGCCCCTAACAACAGAGTCAGCCTGTCCTTCGAAGCTTTGAAGCCAGGCATGGACTTCTCCTCTCTGGCTACAGAAGTTCTAGATGGCATCTTCTTCTAGTAGAAGGCTGTTTTGTCTACAAAGAAAATTTGTTTTACAGTAGCCACCTTCATTAATCATCTTATAGATCTCCTGGCTAACTCGCTGCTGCTTCTGTATTAGTACTTGCTTCTTCACCTTACACTTTTATGTTATGGAGATGGCATCTTTCCTTAAACATCATGAACTAACCATTGCTATCTTCAAACTTTTCTTCTGCAGCTTCCTCACGTTCTCAGCCCTCATAGAATTGAAGAGAGTTAGGGCTTTGCTCTGGATTAAGCTTCGGTTTAAGGGAATGTTATGACTTCTTTGATCTTCTATCCAGACCAGTAAAACCGTCTCCATATCAGCAATAAGGCTGTTTCACTTTCTTATCCTTCATATGTTCACTAGAGTAACACTTTTAATTTCCTTCAAGAACTTTTCCTTTGCATTCACAACTTGGCTGTTTGGGCTTAGCTTTTGGCTTTTCTCAGCTTTAGACATGCCTTCCTCACTAAGCTTAATCACTTATAGCTTTTGATTTAAAGTGAGAGACTCTTGCTTTCAATTGAATACTTAGAGGCCATTATAGGATTATTAGTTGGCCTATTTTAATATTTTTGTGTCTCAGGGAATAGAGTCCTGAGGAGAGGAAGAGAGATGGGAGAGCAGCCAGTCAGTGGAATAGGCAGAACATATATAACATATATCGATTAAGTCCACTGTCTTATATTGATTGGTATAGTTTGTGGCACCCAGAAACAATACAACAGTAACACAAAGATCTCTAATCACAGATCATCATAACAAATATTGTATTAAAGAAAAGCTTTCAACTATTGCAAGAACTGTCAAAATATGACACAGAGACATGAAATGAATAAATGCTGTTGGAAGAATGGCGCTGATAGACTTGCTCAGTCCAGGGTTGCCACAAACCTTCAATTTGTAAAAAATGCAGTATCTGCAAAGCACAATAAGGCAAAGTGCAATACAATGAAGTATGCTTGCAGTGGACAAAGCATTTCACAGTTTTTCTAGAAGTGGAATAGCTGGTAACCACCCTGTGTTACAGTCACCTCTTGTAAGCTGAAAGTCATTGCTTTTCTGTATTTTACAAACATATGTAAACATATGTATTCTTTAGAAAGGCTGTTTTCAGACCTTTTTTTTTAAACTGCTGTTGTAGTAGAAGAGAGGAATGGATAGTTAAAGCCCACCCATCTGCCTATCACTCCCCAGGCCTCTCCCCAGGAGGACGAGTCTCAAAATGTGGACCCCATCCCAGACTGACTGGGTCAGGATCTCTAGAATTAAGGTCCAGACCAACATATTTAACTACCTTTCAGGTGATTTGGTTCTACTTGTAGAACACAGTTTGAAAATCACTGAATTATAACATAACAATGAGAGAAACTCAGATTCCAGTGAGGAATATTAAGTGGAAACAAATGACCAAAAGCTCTAGTCACAGCAGACATCACAGGCGGGCCGGGGTCTAGAGCAGGAGCGGCCATGCACACGTAAGGCCAAACCCAGGCCGGGGGACTTCCTGCTGCCCTGGCTTTACTGACTTGTTACATAGGGGGTTGGAAAGATAAGGGTTTTTCCTCTCAATTCCTTTCTTTACAAAATAACCTTTTTAAAAAAAATAGTAATTTTTTGAAAATTTTAGGTCTTATGGAAACATCTTACTATGGAAACATGACATTTAGAGAAATCTATTAGTCAAAGAATGTCATTAATAAAAGGTATTCTTTCTGAAATTGGCACCAATGATTTAATTGACCAGCACAACGTCAGTCACTGAGGGGACATGGGTAGCATTCCAATGAGAGCACAGAATGGAGACATTTAGAGGAAGTGTGCTATATAAAGTCAAATATACGTAGAATAAGCAAACACCGATCCTGCTAAAAAACAAAAGATAACAGTGTACCTGACGAACCCTCATAAGCCAAACAATTGCAAGCAGGCAATGCTCATGTTAAAACTGCTTCTACGTGAACTGTTTATGTTTTCAGTGTTTTCCAACTTCTCATATTTTTCTGTGTAGGAATTTCACAATTTTGCATGTAAAAATATGGCTATATTTGACTATACTTTTAATATCCTAAAAATAAACCCAAATGTCAAAGAAAGGAATAAATTTTTAAAAATATGTATTTCTAAGAATATATAGTAGCATAGGGGAAAGTTCTTTATAATGTTAATTTTTTTAAATATCAGAGATATGGAACTATATTGTAATGAGTTTGATCACAATTTTGTAAACATGAGTACGTACATTGATTTGAGATGTATTGAAAAAAAGACTGGCATAAAATATACCTAAAATGTTAACAGTTAATTATAGGTATTAAAAGTACATTATTTTTTGCTTTATACATTTTTTTTTCAAAATCGTCTACAAAAATGTGTATTCATCTCATAATTAGGAAAAAAATGCACTTTTTAAATGACCAAACATCCATTCTCTTGAAACAATTCTAGGCTCTTTTTCTATTTATTCATGCATGATTCATGTCCTTCTTAGGAATAAAAACCACCCCAACCCATTTGAAAACATCCTTCAAGCACAAAACATTGACCTCAAATTTAAGCAAAGATCATTGAAGCTTTAAAATTCTATGATTCTAGACATCTCTAGATGCCATGTATTGGCACATTATTTCAGGATAATAAGGAACTTCACCAGACCTGGTATGTCTGCCATTTTGCCATTCACATTCTGTTGTACTAACCTTAGGCTTTATAAAGGATATTTCAAACACTAACAACTGAGACTTCACCTGTTGGAGATATACATCCTATTACTAATTAAGAAGGAATACTGTCATATTCTACTGGAGATAATATAACAGAGAGTAACTTCTGTGATGCTAGCTCTTACGTCAGTCAAAATGTTGCTCAGGAAATACTGGTGAGGACAAGACAAGTTTATATGTACTGTTACCCACAGGGCTGAGGATAGTCACCAAACATACGTGTACAAGATGAAAAATAAATTGTTACATAAAATCTTTACTCTCGAGTTATAACAGTGACATACATTAGCAAAGAGAAGATTTAGGATTCAGAAGGGAAAATGAAAAGAGAATTCATGCTCTGGAGTTGCTAGATAGAAGAGTTTGTGGGTAAGCAGCTCACTGGTTCAAAGGAAAGGCACCTTATCTTGAAGCTACAGTCAAACTGTCCCAGGTTCAAGACTCAGTTACGCTACTTAGTACCTTTGTAACCACTGATGAATCACACAACTCCTGTGACCGTCATATTCTTCATTTTCGAAAGAATTAAAATATCCAAATGGATAGGGTGATTATAGAACCACATGAAGAAATGACCACAAATCATTTCTTGGCAAGTTTTTGGGTTTCCCAGTAAATGCTCATTCATCTCTGGTCCATCTGTGAGGAAGAAATTAAGGCATTTGGCTGGTGTCAGTGACTGGGTTTCATGGGATCAGACAGGGCGGGGATTGCTACCCAAGGTAGCACAGGGCCCTGACAGTAAAAGAGCAAAAGTCAAGCCAGAACACTTCAACGTTTTTTTTCCAACTATGAACCCACAGTGAGATGTATGTCAGTTTACTGTGTTTTGATTAGCATTTTTAAGCGAAATGGAATGGACTATATTAGAGTTCATCAAATGTGATAAGGGTAAATTAAATTTCATGAAACTCTTATTTCAGTTTCATGTATATGGGTATGTTAATGTATGTATACTGGATTGTGATATGAATTGTATTTCTCACTGTGGATTGAGGTCAAAATATTTTGAAAATTACTTTTTTAGAGAAAGGTCAGTTTCAAAGATCCACCCCCAAAGGCTCACATCACAGCGATTCAGAGTTTAAAGAAAGAGGAATAGGAGTTGATTAAGAACAGTGTGAGGGCAGAACTGAAGTGAGTGTGGGGACAGACTTGAGGTGTCCACACCCCTGCACCTGTTAACAGTATGCAATGGGCCAGCTGGCTTATCAAGGCAGAGCAGACCCGAGATACCAGAGACATTGGTTCCCAGGATGCTGGGGGTTAGCAGCTTCCTTCATATTTCCTAGGGAAACCATTGGTCCCCTCTGCTGGAGCACCCTGGGTTTCACTCACCTACTGCTCTGAGGTACTCCTCACCTGGGACCTGTTTCCTTACCTCCCTCTTGCCAAATGCACATCTCTTAGAGCTGAGCCCTGTGCTCACTCTTCCCCACCTCACCTCACTGAGGGTTCTGCAAACTAAAATGCACCTCGTTACAGTCCACGGCCAGTCCCCATGCTCTCCTTCCCCTGCACATCCCATCATCTGGACCAAATAGAATTGATTTCCCATAGCTCAACTCAAAGAATCAGAACAGATGAAACCCCTCTCCAACATGAAAACCTCTCGATATTTACTATGCTTCCAAATTTGATTAACTTAATTTGTGTGTCTCCACCTAATCACCAGAACAGACCAAAGAGATGGAATATTGCCAGAAACTTCCTTCCTGGCTCCCAGAATACAGCCATCAGCAGAAAGCAGGAGGTCCCAGGCGGGACCTCCCAGTTTCTATTTGCCCACAAGGATCTCATGTACAATTGCCAGGGGTTTTGCTGAGGTCCCAATGGCCTGTGTCTACCGCTGTCCTGTGGGAAATTATCTTGATGCCATTACAGTCTACCAGAATGCCAAAAATACTACAAGGAGGTCATGGAAGGGTCTGTTAAAAATCCATTTATGACACACAGTGAGAAAGAAGGCAAAAGAGACTAGGATAATTTTAAATTCTTAAGGCAAGGTGCCAAAAGGGAGAAGGGACCTCACTGCTCAAATTCTGGGTTAGCAGTGTTCATTTGTCTTCTCTCTCGATCAATCTCTCTCTCTCAGACAGACAGACAGACACACACACACACACACACACACACAAGCCTTTCCTACTGATGCATGGTTACAAGGACCAGAATTGAGATTTGAGCAAGGGAGCCCATGGCTGGAAGGCACCCTAGGCCCATCACACGCTGGCTCCACTCGATATACAGGACAAGTACCCCCTGGCTAGAGCTAGAGCTCACCAGTTAGCCAGTGGACAGCCCTGGGATTATCTGTGTTTCTTGAGCAGAGGACACACAGGGCCAGAATGGCTACTGTGAAATAAGGGACTCATGAATTTTTTGTGCTCATTTGGTAATCTGAATACTTTGTGCTTTTTTACATTTATTACTTCATATATCCCATATGTATTTAGTATACAATGAATATTTAGTACCAAAGACCTCATGAATATTATATCTTTTGATCCTTTCATTCCTTCCCATCTATGTTTAACCTACACATGCTCTACTTACTGCTTGTCTATATCTAACATACCTTAAAATGTTTCATTTATGTTTTATAAATTCAATCATTTTGTAGAATAGAAATGAGTATTTCTAAATCATGTGCACATGACAACCACATTGCCCCTAATTGCCAGTCTAGTAACTCTATCAAAGGAAGAAATTAATTTAAGCCAACATAAATTACGTATATTGATACAGGGAACGAAGCTGGCCCCCAGAGAAAACTGGCTGGGTCTAAACCACTATGAGTTGTGTGACTTTGATCAAATCACTTACCCTCCCTGTCATTTGGTTACCGCAACTATAAACAGGGATGATATTATCTACTGCCCATGGCTATGGTGAAGGTTAAAAGAAATAACCTAAGTAAAGTACTTAGAACAGTGCCTAGCATGGTAAATGCTATATAAGCCATACTACTGTAATTGTCCATAGACTCTCTTAATACAGGTGCCCAAGAACACCTCTTTTTCATCTAAGCCATTATCTAGACTTAATGCCATCTCTAAGTCTGGATCTACTTCCAGCTTCCTTGGGAAAATTGGGATGCTCCTATCGCATCTCAGAGGATGTCGCCAAGGCAAAGGAGATGTGACATGATATGAGTGTGACACGGTGAGAGGAGTCCAGAGCAGACCACATACCGAGCTTTACAATCTCCAGTTCACTCCCAGTCAAGAATCACTTATGTGAATCACAGCGATACCCGCCCGTATTACCCTTCTTTCAGCTCACGATTCCTATCCTCTATAGAACTGACTTTACTGATCTACCTGGCTGTGGTTTTTCTCTCCTTCTGCCCTATTCAACTTAAAGCACTCTATATCTGTTAGCTAGCTTCTGAACAAATTCCTCTCCCCCCTCCATCCATTCTCCATACTTAGCCAAGAATGAATCACTGTCGTGTCTTAGACCAGGGTTCACACTTTCAAACACCATTTGTCCACCTGCATAGCCAGCCATTTCTCTCCAAGATCTTCCTGTATCATCCAAGTCTCATCCGAAGGTAGAAATGTTGAATCATGATAATAGTTACCCTTTACCAAATATCTGCTATGTGCCAGGAAGTGTGCTCAGGGCTTTGCACTCTCGATCTTGAGTCCTGGTAACATAGGCATTATTTTTAGCAAACATGGGATTTCCTGTGAAGTATCTCTGATAACACCAGACACCGGAAAACTAAAAACGCATTCAGAATTAAACTTTAAAATCAATACATTATAGATCAGAAATATGTTGTCTCCTTAAATACCCAGAAAGTGAAGAATCTTGCATTAATGGACCAAAACTAGATATAATATGTAAAGTTATCTAGAGAACATACCACAGAAGAGTGTAGGAAAAAGAAGTCAGCCACTTCTTTTACTTAGTTTACCCAAGAATGATTCCCACCTCCTACTGGCTTGTCATTTTCTACTATATAGGATAGAAAAGCTAAACGCTGGCCCATAACACAATTCTGGCCAGTGAGAAATAAGTGGAAATCTACAGCAGTTTTTGCTTTCATAATCAAAGATAAAGATGATGTCACCTCTGCCCCCATCTCTTACTGCCTTGAATGAGATGTAATTGCTGCGGCCAGAAAGGATATGACATTTAGACTCAGATGGATCTGAGTTGAAACCAGTTTCTCCACTTACTGGAGGGGTGATATTAGGCAAATCCCTTCACGTGCCTCATCTGTAATATGGGTCTAGTAACAACACCTGCAGATGATCCAAAGAAAGGAATGATGCATCACAGCAGTCCGAGGCTTCAGTCCTCGGTAGGCTGTCTCCAGGGGCAACTCCATGCGATTGCCAAGTTTTAAGCAGAAGGCGTTCTCCACTGTTGCTTTTCTCCAGGTGCTTCATCATCTCTTGCTTGTTTCCTTAGCTCTGCCCCTACCTCTGAAAAAGGTCCATTCATTAAACTCTTCCCTTTCAACCGTTTCAGTGTGCCATCTATTTCCTGCTGGAGTCCCAAATGATGCAACTTCCGATCAGATATTCTTCTCCCTAGTGAGGGCTCTGACAAAGAGAAATCAGTCCAACCAGGCCACAGAGCCACCTTTGATCCAATCATGTTATCAAAATCTTGAATTCCCTTATTTCCATTTGATATTACTTCTCTTATTTTATCCTGGAGTCCTTCAGAATTCTGTCACAGTCAAGTGTTGAGAAGCGACTTTCTTCAAGTTTGGTGGCCAACTTCCATTCATTATTTAGCATGAAATTAACACAGCAGAATCCCAGTTCCCAGTTCTTGCCACAGTCATGCCCTCTGTTTCCGTCCTCTTGGCGGCCTTGGGCTCCCAAGCAAGATTTTCCTCCCGGGTTCCCCTTGCTGAGGGATACTTGGGCTGCGTAGGCGCTCTGGGCTTCTGGGTCCGGGCACTTCAGCGCCATTTATACCATTCAACCACTGCTCCTGCTATCTTGGGATGTGCTTTGCTTCTGCCAGAAAAGACGCTCTTTATTGCCAGCGATTTACCAGCAATCAGCAGCAGTTAGCAGCACACGTTAGAAAGCACTCAGTAAACGCAGAGGGAAAATCCTCTGGGAATTTTAGAGAACGGCTGACCTCCTCCCATCTTTCAACTGCAAAGAGAAGCCTCACACCCATCTCCCCAGAACTCTAAGGAGGCTGGTGATGCACGCTAGAACTATGAACTCACAGGAGCTATGCCATTGTTGGTGTGCACAACATATTTTTCTGGAGTTTCTTCCTTGAAACATGCTTCGGCATGCTCAAGTGTAGCCAGATGGCAAGCAACTAGCTCCGTGCTGTCCACAGTAATGAAAGCCCGGAAGTCACTCACCTCGAGCTCCTTGCTTTCGCAAGTGGCACCACGGTATTTCATGGGCCGATGTTCAGAGGTGGCTCATGGAAACACTCTCATTATTCCATCCAAGACACAAACTGGCTGTGCCCACCAGCCAAAGCCCAGAGATGAAAATCTGCTGAAAGACAAAACATGGACATGAGTGTGGAACTGCTGGTCTTCTCCTGGAGATAACCAATTGGCAATCTATCTGCATATCATTAAACAAACATTTATTGAGCCTCTCCTATTTGCAGGCACATTTCAGGCACTGGTATTCAGAGCTAAGGGGTTCACAGCCAAGAGGACAAGAGCAAGATCTACGTAGACAGATGCAACATGGTGCGATGGCACTGCGACAGCGGAGGCCCTGGGTACTGGGGAAGCTTATAAGGGGACTGCAAGAAAGCCTTCCTGAGGAACTGATGCTCGAGCCAAGCCTAAAGAACAAAGAGGAGTTAGCAGGGCAAAGACAACAGAGGGGACATCATGCGTAGATGCTCTGAGACATTTGGGGAGCTGTACTTTTAGTTCAGCTGGTAGGTCGGGGGATGGGATGGGCCAAGTGCCAAGAGATGGGACTGAAGGAGAGTCAGTGGAGGCAAAAGTGAAGAGGTTCTTGGTGTATTCTAAGGTTCTTTCAACCACAATCTCTGCTTTCTAAAAAAAGAGCCATGAAAGAATAGAATTTTAGAAAGAGTAGAGAACTTGGATATCAACCAACTGCTTACACAAGCTAAGCTCCAAGGAAGTCAAACTGGGATGAGGCTGCCCATGAGGCGAGGGGCTGATAGTAGCTCACAGATGTACAGCATCGCACAGCCCACCAAGCTCCTTCAAAAGATCTAAGCTGCGGGCGCGCCTCAGTCGCTGCCTGGCTGTGGGTGCTCAGTGTGTCCCTTCATGACTCTGGATCTCTCTTTCATACCCATTCCGGGACCAAGAGGATGGATCACTAACATTCTTTCCAGTTCTAACACTCCATATCTCTAGAATCCAATACTACAGAGCCTTTACTGCCATGATGGAAGGAGGCTCTGTAGTTATAATTTTCAGGAGGTTTCAGGGCAGCTCTAACTCATAAATCACTTCCCACTTAAATCGACTGGTCACAAATAACCTTTCACCATTATTGAAACTGTCTGCAGTTAAGCCAAAAAATGAGGTGCCTCCATAATCTCTAGAAATCACTCTGATTCCAAAGGAGTCATTACCTCACTCAAAACTGCAACTGTTTCATGAGATGCAATGAGATGCAACCAAAAGCTCAAAAGGATAGCTCTCTTTTTCAGCTTAAATTTGGGTACGGAAAAATCTGCAGGGATTTCCATAGTAATGAAATGAATGTACCGCACCTTCTGCCATTCTCATCATTTATTATTAAAGACATTTGCAGACCAGCAGGCTCACACTGCCTGTGAATCTATCTAGGCCTGCTGGTAATTCTCATTACCAGGAGAAGAGCGCATTCAGAGAGGCCCTTCATCTTATCCCAAGCAGAACCATGTTGCTGTTAGCACAAAGAATGAAGACATAGGCAGGCACTGAGCAAAAGGATTCTTCAGCAGCAGTGACTATGTTTCATACAAACAACCTGAGAAACAAGAGAAGGGAAGGAGCAGAAAATGGGATTTGCTAAGTTTTTCAACAATGGTGTTTAAGAATAAAAGTTAGACACTTTAAGGCACTGTGCTCTTTGTGCGATCAAACATGAAAAAATTCAGAGCCTAACCTCAAAGAGCTTACGATTGAGCAGGGGAGATGAAAAATTAAAATAGGCAGGAAGAGATAGGTACTACAAAATCAGGAGTTGAGTTCAGAGAGGAGAGAAATCCCATTACAGGGGTGGTGATCAGTAACGACTCCAACAGGGCTGGGCAGGATGGGGCAGGCGTGAGAATGCACTGTCCTGCAGGTGGTCTGAGCCGCTCCCTCTCACTCCAGGCTCTCCTCCACTCATTTTCCTCACAGCATTTAATATCCTCTGTACTTACTGAGTTTATTCCACCCTCCCACCATCCCACCTCCCTTTCTGCCTTTCTTTCTTTTTTTGACTTGTTGATAGCCTGTCTCCCTCACTAGAATGCAAGGTCCATGAGAGCAGGGCTTGGCCTTGTTCTCATCAGTGCCTAGAACAACACCTGGCATGGAATAGGCACTAAGTAAGTGTGTGAGGGCAGGAAGGCAAGGCAAGCATGCAGAAAATAAGGGAAAAAAGGAGGAAGGGTGGGAGGGAGGGAGGATACAATCCACAGAAATGGATTTGTGTCCCTACTCATCTTTATCTTACATCCTATTGACATTTTAAGGTTTGATATGGATTACTTCCACTGAGAGATCTGCCCTGCTGCGTTCAGCTACCTAATTCTTAACATGGCCCCAAATTCTTCTACAGTCCTGGGTCCGGCCATTTCCCACCATACATCCCACCAAACTATGTACACAATCACTTGCACACACCATGCCTTTGTTCATGCTGTTCCCTGTGCCTGGAATATCATGCTTTGTTACACTTTTCTCTGCCAGATAAACTGGCACCTATTCTTCAAACCACAAGGTACCAATTTAGAAATAGCTAACAGAATGTTAAATATGCACCCCTTTTCAACCCATAGATGGACTTCCATCAATGTAGCCCTAGGGTTTTCTCACACAGGGCAAATGTTATCTCTTCTGGGAAGTTCTCTCTGTGATGCCGGAGTTCTTGTTCACAAAGCTGAAGAATGAGCTTCATAAACACTCAAGGTAGGAGAGCAAGGCACAGGCTTTTATTTAGAGATAAAGTGAGAGGACAGAGCTCCCGGCTCACGCCAGGAGGGTACAAGAGAGTCCGGGGTGATGCGTTGTCTAGGGGTTTTATAGGCAGATGAGATTTTTCGAGAACATGAAAAAAAGTTTAGGAGTGCAGACCTGCTAAGTGGTGTCTGAACACTCAGAATTAACTTAACACAAGGAATTTCTCGCCCCAATCTCTCTCTGGGATACTGGCGTCTTGGTCTAGGAGCATATCAAAAGGCAGCCTGTCCAGCCCCCAAGGTGGGCTGAGGTATTGTCTGTTTGCTAAAGAGTAAGTTAAGAGTCTTGCTTCTTAAACTTCCTGGGTGTTAAAATGCAATCTTATCTTTAAGGTAGAATCTTTCTTGCCTTTTACTATGTTGTTTACAGCTGGGTCTGCATGCTAAATTAGTTGCCCAGTTTGCAAAACCATCCCATCAGATCTGAAAGAGGAAAGACAGCACATAGGCCTGGGCTTTTTAGCATGCTAAAATGAATCTTACAAATGATTAGCATAATAAAAACATGGGGTACTCTTCTTTATCTGGGGAACATTAACTGATCTTACTGACAAATGACCCTAGAGCTTAATGTTTAACACAGAGTTTTGGTAGGGGGTTTCCTTGCATGTAGTTACATTGCTCTGACTGCAAATATTCTGCCTTGCTTTTTCCAGAGGCCCTCCCCCTACTCTGACTACACCCACAGTCCCTGTCTCATCTGCACTCTGACTGGCTGTCCTGTGTTCCACTAGCACACAGAGCAACCCTTGCATATATCATTTATCCATCAGTGTGTAATGTTCTCATATTAAACCTAAGCTCCTCATCAAACTTATATTCTCCTGGATTGACAGACAAAAGGATAAGTAAGAGAGCAAATAAGTGCATGAAACATACTTTCAGAGAAGAGCTGAAAATCAAAAAAGATAACACAATCTCAAAGAAGGAATGAGAATCTCCTTTAACTTACTGTGCACGTTTCATGACTGACATGCTTTAAAATTTAAATTCTCCTCCTCGTATCTGTACTGTGTATGCACTTTGATATTCTATGGTATGTTGCAGGCTTCTAGATCTTGTCTGCCCAAGTATGCTGTAAGATCATAACAGGTAGAATCCATATCCTATATAAACTTTCACCTGCCCCCCATGTCACCTAGTGCAGGTCACACAGCAGGACTTCAATTATCACTAGGTTGATTGGTCATAAA
The DNA here is from genome assembly GCA_032199065.1 of Smutsia gigantea. Classification (NCBI taxonomy): domain Eukaryota; kingdom Metazoa; phylum Chordata; class Mammalia; order Pholidota; family Manidae; genus Smutsia; species Smutsia gigantea. Next base: position 795,180 of record JAVSCE010009187.1, read on the forward strand.
AATACCTTAAAGCACAGGTGCTACCAATGAATTTGAAGCACCATCTATAAATTAAAAAGATCAAACACATGGAGAGTGATGAATCTCCAAAAATAAAAATTGCTTACCGTTAACTTTAACAGAGATCTGTGCCTGGCCCCTGACCAGTTCAGATTGAAAAAAAAAAAAAACCTTTTGAGGCTGTAGATCAGTATGACTCTGTTATCTGAATATACTGTCTGTAAAGTGTATTTCTGACTTACAAGAATCTTTATTTTGAAGGAATACCGAAACCTACAGGAAGTGAATCATGCCTCTGATTTCTACACCCTCTATTTTCTGTTTCACAGCAGCCCCATAAGAGAATAATTGCTATTTTTAGAACAAGTGTATTTAAAAGAAAAAATGCTTATTTAGAAATTCCTTTCATAAGGCCAGCGAATATTGCAGGAAATTGATATTACTAAATGAGTAAGGTTTGGGATATCTTGTGCAATAACAAGTCAAAAATAGCTATTGTCTTGCCAATGGGTTTCAGCTCTGGGCAAGTTCGCTATGGATTCAATGCGACCAAAAAAATTGACAGTAGAACGTTCTTTGGGATGAAAGGGTTTATTACCTGGCTTGTTCTCCCGGCAGTAGGTCGAGCACTAGTATCTCTGCCTCCACCCAGAGCACCTGGCCCAGCTCTCTATATAGTGCAATAAAAGCTTATAGCCTAAAGGTGTGGAAGCGGTAGCCTAGCAATAGGCCAGTTACATCATCAGGTGGTTTAAGTTCAGTGAGGATCCTGGCTATAGGAACCCCAACTTCCCCACAGCTATCCTAAGAGAAAAATGATTTCCTCAATCTTACTCTATAATAGTAATACAAAAATATGCAGTATATAAACTAGCTATTGTTCTTTTAATTATTTTCCTGTTTGGCTTTTCTCTTTCATTTTTCTGATTGGATAGTCAGTGTATTCAATAAAGAGAAAGGAAATTATTTTCAGAACAAGTAGCAGAGCACAGAGAGGCGCTATCTTGTTTGTACATTTAAGGTGGGAATGGTTCCTACATGAGGATAAAATAGTAGATGTGAGCAAGTTTTCAGTGGAAATATATCACAATGACTGAAAAGTTTATCAGCATCATTACACCAAAAAACTCCACGCTGTTGCTTTGTTTAAAAATGGAGTGTCAAAACTGATATGATGATTTTCTCCAAATTGAACTATAGATTCAACACAATACCAATCATGATCCCACAAGAACTTTTTGTGGTGATTGACAGGCTTATTCTAAAATGTATATGGAAATGCAAAGGACTTAAGAGATCAAAGATTTAGGAGGAGGAGATGGGAGAGAGAGGACATTGATAAGTTTTTTCAAGAATGTGGCTTACTGTAAATGAGAATTATATATTGCTGGTAGAAATGTAAATTTCCAGCTACGGTTGACTCTTATTATCTGCACTAGCTATGTTCTATAAACTTGCCACAAACATAGAATTGGCAAATATTGAAATGAACCACTGCTCCTGGGGGACATAAGGGTTACTTTCCTGTCTCTAGTCACAATGTTTTTGTCAACCAATCAATATATGTGTTTCTGTTCAAAGACACCTTATTTATCGTATTGTTGATATATATTTTTGTTTGGTTAACACTGAACTCATGGTCAACAGTAACTCATGCCCAAAGAAATGTCTAACACACATAATCTCTCCAAAAGCCACATCATAGCTTTCTTGTGCTTAGAAACACAACTTCAGCACTATGCTTGGGGACCATTTTAAAGAGTGAAATCAACAAAAAGCACAAAAAATGTGAAAAACATGGCATTAATAGACACATGAAAGATACTTGTGTATAATATAAGAGCTGAAACAAGAAGGCAGAGCGTCACCCTTCTCAGCCTCAGCTGGGAACGTGCACAATGGCAACTCAGCTTTTTTGCTGTTCTGCTTATGTCGCTGATTTTAACGGCATGAGTACTGATTTCGGAGTTACAAATACATTCTATCAAGTAGGAGAAATCACAAACATAGAATCTATAAATAATGAGGAGAGACTGTATTTTGGAAAATGGCATTTATAGTAATTATTATAAGTAAATTTGATGACAAGCATACACTGTGACCCAGAAATTTCCCTACAGAAATCCTTGTATATGTCCAGCAGAAGGCACATGCAGGTTTATTTGTAATACATTATTGATAATAAGCTCAAACTGGAAACGACCTAAGTATCCACCCTCAGTAGAATGGATAAATATATTGTGAACTATTTACAGAGCTGATACAGCAACATTTGAAGACTATCATTACATGCAACAATATGAATGAATTTCACTACCATAGTGCAGAATGAGTGATGACATACATAACGTAGTGTTGAATGAAAGAATACTCACTCTGTGATCCCATTTTATAAAATGTAAAACTTTTAATATGTTATTTTTTTGTTGAAGAATACAAACAGGTGGTAATACTATAAAGAAAAACAAAGGAATTGTTACAATAACTATTTAAAATGTGCACATGGGCTTTCATACAGTTCTGTGTACATGGTACACTTTACAATAAATAGAAAAATTAAATGTTTAAGACTCTTCCCCAAGTAAAATTTCAAATGAAATGAGAAAGGGAGCAAGCAAGACCTATTTGCAGGAAAGCATTTTAATCTTTCCCAATGTTTAAAAGATTGTCACCTTAATAAGAGCACATGTCAATTCAGTAGACTCCTCTTAATAATATATTTGGGTTGGAGGGCTTTCTTTATCTCATAATTAAGAAAAAAAAAGGTAACAAAAACAGTGCATTTATACCTATACATGAAATAGAAGTAATCACATGAGATGGTATTGGTCTATCCAATGATTGATCCTGAGTCTTTCAGTTCAAACTAGCATACGGGATCACAAGCAGTCATTAAGTTAGCCGGAGCCATGTATCTCAGTCACAGAAGTTCATGTGTGAAACTGCATCTGGCAAAAATACCTAGAACATTCTATCTGGAAGTATACTAGTGAGAGCGCTAAATACCTTGGAAAATAAATATAAAAAGTTGAACCGCCTGAACACCACCACCAAAGCCACAAAGTATAGAACAAAATAATCCTCACAGTAACCAACTTTTCTATAGGATGAATAAATTATTTTTCAGTCACGATACTCAGTGGAGAGAACTTTCAGCTATTAATCCAGAGTTCATCTCTTGCCCTACACAGACGAGTGACTTGAATTAATCAGGTAACTTCTCTGGCCTCCGGTTTTCTCATCTGTTAGACATAGGGTGTGGGCCAGCCAATCTCTAAATTGCTTTCCAGTGCGAAGATCCTCTGAACCATTGAGTGAAAAGTTTTCCAAAGAGCCCTTCACCTTAATCTCAACCTGCAAATTCACCTGCATTTAAATGATAAAACGACCTGACAACCGAAGGAAATAACAGAATGAAAAGGCAACCCGAATCTCAAAGGGATTATTGTAATTATAATCATAATATTTCCTTATATAAATTGATCTTAAATGTAGGTTGTTATCAATATACCCCTCAGCATATCAAGCAAGAACCCAAGGAACCAAAAGGGGTACATGAGTAAACTAAAAAGAAAAGCAGACATCTGATAGTACAGTCACTTCACACGGGTTCTGAAGGGCCCTTTTCCAACCTGCTCCTTGCTGCCCCTTCTGACGTTTCACAGAGCAACTCATTAAGCTTTCAGAAGCTCAGGTTGACATTTGTAATATGTGTTTCGGGTTATAATGTGCTGCTAAATGTGAAGAAATAAAATCAATGACCTTTGATTTAAATAGATCCATAAGCATATCCAACGGCCTGTTCCGCCTGCTACAGCACATGTAGACTGTAAGACTTTCACCTTATCCTTGCAGCTTTGGTAGAGTGATTAGGGCAGGAGGCTTGAATAGCCAAGTGGTTAACTCATCACTTCCCTATGAGCACAGCCTATGGGCCTGGCCTTCAATATTGGGCCTGGGTGAAGAACTAATTATTCTGAGATGCAGTCTCTGCCCTCCACTGCCAGTGCAACTAGCAAGTACAGGAAAATTAATTTTTAAGGGCCCATGTTGAAATTGATTTTATCTACTTGCTGTTTTAATACACTTAAAATTGACGATGAAATGACCTTATTAACACTCTGGACTTGTTGAAATATATCTCTCCAAATTTAAAATTCTTCATCACACTAAGCCCTATTCTCTCCCAGAAATTAACTATCCTAAAAAGTCCTGATGGTATTATTTTAATAAAAGGAAAAAAGATATTCTTGATGGAACTCCCTCATCTTCCACTCTAAGAATGATGCTAACTAACATCATATAAGCATGGTTAAATGTTTTAGAGGCATCGTCTCTTTTAAAACTCATAACAAGGCTAAGTGGCTAATACTGAAATGATCCTCACGTTGTAGATAAGAACACTGGAAGACTGAGTTTAGTAATTTGCCCAGGATCACATAGGAAGTAAGTGTGGAGCCTGGGACATGATCCTTGGCATCCAGACACAGGGGCACACTACACATCTTTTCAGAACATCTCTACACACAGTCTTCCTTCCAGTCCTGTATTATAATAAACATCATTTGGGCAAACTTCTCAACCCCCAGTAACCCTCTTTCTCTGAGAAGTGCCTTCATACATACACACACAAGCACATACACGACCATAACGGAGAAATCCTTCAGTCATGTACCTATTATGCAACCCTGCCCTTTTGTTCATAGTTGATTGGACCCATCAGAATCTCTCTCTCAAGAATTTAAACCGAGAGTCATTGGGAGCTATCATGTTAATGTCCCATCTCTCTAGTGGTCAAGTTGCTGAGGTTCCCAAAGCTGCCCCACCTAGCCCCTTCCTGTGTGCTGGTTATCAAGGTTTTTCTAGAATTCCATGATGTTTCTTTTCATGAATACAGGTTCCACAAGATTCAAGACTCCACAAGAGTCATAACTAAGACATAGTCATTTTTTAATTTAACAAACTTTTCAAATATCTAGTATGTGATAGGCACAGCTGTAAAATTACTGGGTGGAGCTGACCTTAAAATAACTAACCATACAAATAAATTTAGATTCACCAGTTGCAAGGAGTGTCATAGCAGAAAAATATGGGTGTCCTTAGGGGGAGTTACATTTGTCATGAATGAGACAATACATGTAAAGCACTTAGCACAGCACTTGGGTCCCAATGTGCTGTCAGTGTTATGTGCATTCTTTGGCCAAATTCTTCCTAAATAAGTTCTGGCACAACATCCTCCTGGTTGAGGCCCATATCCTGCCAAATTGTTCTAATTGGCTGCAAATTTACTCTCTGCCTTTAGTTTCCGCTGCCAAATTATTATTCCCAAAATATCACTTTTATTATACTGCCTATTTGTATCCCATGCCCAAGAATTTGGACTCTTTCCCATAAGCCAGCTGTGAGGTCTCAGATGGGAGAAATGTAGGTGAGCAGGGTTCTGGTCCACTGCCCCCCCCTTACTCCAAGGGAAAATAAAGGTGCCGCTCCCGTGGGGAGTGGGGGGAATGGATGCCAGGCAGGTCTCTGCAGCACTTACTATTTCCACTCAGTTAAATAAGTAGTCCAATAATCCAAGCTGCCCAGAGAAGTTTGGACCGATGAGGGAGGAAGGAGGGAAGGAGAGAGCAGGTCTGAGGTAAGTCCTCTATTCTTCACCACTGGAAAGAGTACTTTGGTCGCTATGGAGATGCTCAGTCCAAAAGAAAAGGTCAACCCCCTGTTCCATCTTCCTCCCCATAGCTCCAGTGTTATCTGGGTGTTGGAGACATTCTCTTTGGGGAGCAAAGGCTGGTTCAGCCACCAGGTACTGCTCGGTCATCTATTTTCACCTTCTTCTTCTCTTTCATCTCCCATTCTAAAGCATGTTGTGGCATTTAACGTGGCTACACAAGATAACAATCAACTGCACGGCAGTATGCACGAGAACCCAGCTGGTTTACAACAGGAAATATAGCTGCAGGGCAACAGGGTTTATTCCTGGAGATGATAATTAAAGCATAAGAGCTTTATTTTATAAATCATACCACCCTGTGTGGAAGCAAAGTGCACCTTATGAAAACATCATTACTGTTCATAAAACCGGACCTAGGTCTGCCCCTGACAGAGCAGTGAGTTTGACAGAACACATTCCTTTCTAGGGAAACATGATACCCATTAAATAGCAACTCTGAAATGATCTAGGCCTTAGGAAAATTGTTTATAAACTAGCACTTTAATGCAAACTCCCTTGACTGTCAGCTTTTTTCTTCCTTTTATTTTTAAATATAAGTTAGAAGAGATCCTCACAAAAGTTTAGCAGATAGGGCAGAATTAAAGCAACCTTTTTTACCTCCACACTGGTCTGTCAGCCCAATCAATCCAATAGGACATGTGTTGGGCACCTCTCACTCTTACTCCAGGAACCTCTTTTTCTCCTTATCACCAACTCAGATTCTGGCTGGGACAGAGGGCACTTATCCATGGATTAGTGGGTTTGGACCCCAGCTTTCTGTCCTGCCTCCCTCCCATCACTGGCTGTCACATTTTAGCATTGCTTTCTCCGGAGGCCAAATGGAAAGAGGCTGAGTTAGAGATTCTCTCCCCCATCCTTGGAGTCCTGGGGGCCTGAAAGAATAAAGTGGGAACACTTTAAAAAGGGTGGATACTATTCAGAGAAGAATTAAGAATAAACCCATATCTTTAAAACTGAGGGCTGCAACCATTCACTCAACAAACACTTACTAAGCCAGGAACTTGCCTTGTGGAGCTAACTATTCAAATATTAATACCACATCGCATTTGCCCTTAGAGACTCACAGTCTATATAGAAAAACAACCACTTTAAGTATTTTCAGGAACAATACACATTTATACAATATTGAAAGTACATTTTTGTGCTATTTTGATGGTCAGTACCCATTCCCTCTTCTGATATTAGCACCCAGTTTTTCCTCCCCAATTGGACTCGCCCAAGGTAGCATAATTCAGTCGTGGTATTCTGCCCAAGACACAGACGAAGTCAACTGGACACCAGTCACTGTGTGGAAGCAAAATTATGTACAAGGTGCTATCAAAATACAGGGAAGGATTCATAAATGTACCAGGAAAGATCAGGGAAGGCTTCCTGGTGATGCTAGATTTGAGTCATGATAGCTAATTAAGAGTTACACAACTGGGTAAAAAATAAAGACATTCTAGGTGCATCATACACAAAAGAAAAGAGACAAGGGGAAAAAGAGCAGCACATTTGGAGACTGGCCAGTGGCCAGTATGACTGGAACAGAAGTTGGATACATATGTATGTTTTATTCCAATATCAAGTATGAAAAAAATACTGATGTTCAGGCCTCAGCCCACACCTAGTGAATGAGAATTTGGGGACTGGAATCAGATATTGTTTTTCTATACAAGTTCCCAGGGTAATACTTTTTTTGTTGTTGTCATTAATATATAATTACATGAGCAACATTATGGTTACTAGACTTCCCCATCATCAAGTCCCCACCACCTACCCCATTGCAGTCACTATCCATCAGCGTAGTGAGATGCTATAGAGGCACTACTTGTCTTCTCTGTGTTATACTGTCTTCCCCGTGCTGCCCCGCCCCACGTTATGTGTATTAATCATAATGCCCCCTTGTCCCTCCCTTCCCACCCATCCTCCCCAGTCCCTTTCTCTTTGGTAACTGTTACTCCATTCTTGGGTTCTGTGAGTTTGCTGCTGTTTTGTTCCTTCAGTTTTTTCTTTGTTCTTATGCTCCACAGATGAGTGAGATCATTTGATACTTGTCTTTTTCCGCCTGGCTTATTTCACTGAGCAAAATACCCTCTAGCTCTATCCATGTTGTTGCAAATGGTAGGATTTGTTTTCTTCTTATGGCTGAATAATATTACATTGTGTATATGTACCACCTCTTCTTTATCCATTCATCTACTGATGGACACTTAGGTTGCTTCCATGTCTTGGCTATTGTAAATAGTGCTGCGATAAACATAGGGGTGCATATGTCTTTTTCAAACTGGGCTGCTGCATTCTTAGGGTAAATTCCTAGGAACACTCCTGGGTCAAATGGTATTTCCATTTTTAGTTTTTTGATGAGCCTCCATATTGCTTTCCACAATACTTGACCTAGCTTACTTTTCCACCAGCAGTGTAGGAGGGTTCCACTTTCTCGGCATCCTCACCAGCATTTGTTTTTTTTAGTCTTTTCAATGCTGGCCATCCTAACTGGTGTGAGGTGATATCTCATTTGGGTTTTTAATTTGCATTTCCCTGATAATTAGTCATGTGGAGCATCGTTTCATGTGCCTGTTGGCCATCTGAATTTCTTCTTTAGAGAAGTATCTGTTCAGCTCCTCTGCCCATTATTTAATCGGGTTATTTGCTTTTTGGGTGTTGAGGCATGTGAGTTCAATGTTAATGCCTTGTCAGATATGTCATTTACAAATATATTCTCCCATACTTTAGGATGCCTTTTTGTTCTGCTGATGGTGTCCTTTGCTGTACAGAAACTCTTTAGCTTGATATAGTCCCACTTGTTCATTTTTGCTTTTGTTTCCTTTGCCCGGGGAGTTATGTTCATGAAGAAATTGTTCATGTTTATATTCAAGAGAGTTTTGCCAATGTGTTCTTCTAAGAGTTTTATGGTTTCATAACTTACATTCAGGTCCTTGATCCATTTTAAGTTTAGGTTTCTGTATGGGGTTAGCCAATAATCCACTTTCATTCTCTTACATGTAGCTGTCTAGTTCTGCCAACACCAGCTGCTGAAGAGGCTGTCATTTCCCCATTGTATGTCCATGGTTCCTTTATCATATATTAATTGATCATATATGGTTGGGTTTATATCAGGGCTCTCTACTCTGCTCCATTGGTCTATCAGTCTGTTCTTGTGCCAGTACCAAATTGTCTTGATTACTGTGGCTTTGTAGTAGAGCTTGAAGTCAGGGACCGTAATTCCCCCCTGCTTTATTCTTCCTTCTCAGGATTGCTTTGGCTATTCGGGGTCTTTTGTGGTTCCATATGAATTCTAGAACTATTTGCTCTAGTTCATTGAAGAATGCTGTTGGTATGTTGATAGAGACTGCATTGAATCTGTAGATTGCTTTAGGCAGGATAGCCATTTTCACAATATTAATTCTTCCTATCCATAAGAATGGGATGTGTTTCCATTTATTGGTATCTTCTTTAATTTCTCATAACAGTGTCTTGTAGTTTTCAGAGTATAGGTCTTTCACTTCCTTGGTTAGTTTATTCCTAGGTATTTTATTCTTTTGGATGCAATTGTGAATGGAATTGTTTTCCTGATTTCTATTTCTGCTAGTTCACTGTTGGTGTATAGAAATGCAACAGATTTCTGTGTATTAATTTTGTATCCTGCAACTTTACTGAATTCAGATATTAGATCTAGTACTTTTGGAGTGGATTCTTTAGGGCTTTTTATGTACAATATCATGTCATCTGCAAACAGGGACAGTTTAACTTCTTCTTTGCCAAATCAGGATGCCTTTTATTTCTTTGTGTTGTCAGATTGCTGTGGCTAGGATCTCTAGAACTATGTTGAATAAAAGTGGGGAGAATGGGCATGCTTGTCTTGTTCCCAATCTTAAAGGAAAAGCTGTCAGCTTCTCACTGTTAAGTATAATGTTGGCTGTGGGTTTGTCATATATGGCCTTTATTATGTTGAGGTACTTGCCCTCTATATCCATTTGTTGAGAGTTTTTATCATGGATGGAATGGATGTTGAATTTTGTCGAATGCTTTTTCGGCATCTATGGAGATAATCATGTGCTTTTTGTCCTTCTTTTTGTTGATGTAGTGGATGATGTTGATGGATTATTGAGTGTTCTACCATCCTTGCATTCCTGGGATGAATCCCACTTAATCATGATGGATGATCTTTTTGATGTATTTTTTAATTCGGTTTGCTAATATTTTGTTGAGTATTTTTGCATCTATGTTCATCAAGGATATTGGTCTGTAATTTTCTTTTTTGTGGTGTCTTTGCCTGGTTTTGGTATTAGAGTGAAGTTGGTCTCACAGAATGAGTTTGGGAGTATTCCCTCCTCTTCTACTTTTTGGTAAATTTTAAGGAGGATGGGTATTATTAGGTCTTCACTACGTTTGATAAAATTCAGCAGTGAAATCATCTGGTCCAGGCATTTTGTTCTTAGGTAGTTTTTTGATTACCAATTCAATTTCCTTGCTGGTAATTGGTCTATTCAGATTTTCTGTTTCTTCCTGGGTCAGCCTTGGAAGGTTGCATTTTTCTAGAAAGTTGTCCATTTCTTCTAGGTTATCCAGTTTGTTAGCATATAATTTTTCATAGGTTTCTCTAATAATTCTTTGTATTTCTTGGTGTCCGTAGTGATTTTTCATTTCTCATTTCTGATTCTGCTTATGTGTGTAGACGCTCTTTTTTTCTCGATAAGTCTGGCTAGGGGTTTATCTATTTGTTTATTTTCTCAAAGAACTAGCTCCTGCTTTCATTGATCATCTCTATTGTTTTGTTCTTCTCAATTTTATTTATTTCTGATTTAATCTTTATTACGTCCCTCCTTCTACTGACTTTGGGCCTCATTTCTTCTTCTTTTTCCAGCTTCATTAATTGTGAGTTTAGACTTTTCATATGGGATTGTTCTTCTTTCCTGAGGTAGGCTTCTATTGCAATATACGTCCCTCCTAACAGGGCCTTTGCTGAGTCCCACAGATTTTGTGGTGTTGAATTATTGTTGTCATTTGTCTCCGTATATTGCTTGATCTCTGTTTTTATTTGGTTATTTATCCATTGATTATTTAGGAGCATGTTATTAAGTCTCCATGTGTTTGTGGGCTTTTTCATTTTCTTTGTGTAATTTATTTCTAGTTTCATACCTTTGTGATCTGAGAAGCTGGTTGGTACAATTTCAATATTTTTGAATTTACTGAGGCCCTTTTTGTGGCCTAGTATATGATCTATTCTTTAAAATGTTCCATGTGTGCTTGAGAAGAATGTATATCCTGCTGCTTTTGGATGGAGTGTTCTGTAGATATCCGTTAGGTCCATCTGTTCTAATGTATTGTTCAGTGCCTCTGCCACCTTACTTATTTTCTGTCTGGTTGATCTGTCCGTTGGAGTGAGTGTTGTGTTGAAGTCTCCTAAAATGAATGCATTGCATTCTATTTCCCCCTTTTATTCTGTTAGCCTTTGTTTCACATATATAGGTGCTCCTGTGTTGGGTGCATACATATTTATAATAGTTACATCCTCTTGTTGGACTGACACCATTATCATTATGTAATGTCCTTCTTTGTCTCTTTTGACATTCTTTAAGTCTATTTTGTCTGATAAAAGTACTGCAACTCCTACATTTTGCACCCTATTAGTTGCATGAAATACCTTTTTCCATCCCTTTACTTTCAGTCAGTGTATGTCTTTGGGTTTGATGTGAGTCTCCTGTAGGCAGCATATAGATGGGTCTTGTTTTTTTATCCATTCAGTGACTCTATGTCTTTTGATTGGTGCATTCAGACCATTTACATTTAGGGTGATTATCGATACGTATGTACTTATTGCCACTGCAGGCTTTAGATTCGTGGTTACCAAAGGTTCAAGGGTAATTCCCTTACTATATAACAGTCCAATTTAACTCACTTCATATGCTCTTACAAATAAATTTCCTATGAAAATCTATATGCTACAAACTGAATAACCTAGAAGAAATGGACAACTTTCTAGAAAAACACAACCTTCCAAGACTGACCCAGGAAGAAACAGAAAATCTGAATAGACCAATTACCAGCAAGGAAATTGAACTGGTAATCAAAAAAACTACCTAACAACAAAATGCCTGGACCAGATGGTTTCACTGCTGAATTTTATCAAACATTTAGTGAAGACCTAATACCCATCCTCCTTAAAGTTTACCAAAAAGTAGAAGAGGAGGGAATTCTCTGAAACTCATTCTACGAGGCCAGCATCACTCTAACATCAAAACCAGACAAAGACACCACAAAAAAGGAAAATTACTGACCAATATCCCTGATGAACATAGATGCAAAAATACTCAACAAAATATTAGCACACAGAATTCAAAAATACATCAAAAAGATCATCCACCATGATCAAGTGGGATTCATCCCAGGGATGCAACGATGTTACAACATTCGAAAATCCATCAACATCATCTACCACATCAACAAAAAGAAGGAAAAAAACCACATGATCATCTCCATAGGCGCTGAAAAAGGATTCGACAAAATTAACAATCATTCATGATAAAAACTCTCAACAAAATGGGGATAGAGGGCCAGTACCTCAACATAATAAAGGCCATATACGACAAACCTACAGCCAACATCACACTTAACAGTGAGAAGCTGAAAGCTTTTCCTTTAAGATCAGGAACAAGATAAGAATGCCCACTCTCCCCAGTTTTTTTCAACATAGTTCTGGAGGTCCTCACCATGGCAATCAGACAACACAAAGAAAAAAAAGGCATCGGACTGGTAAGGAAGAAACTAAACTGTCCTATTTGCAGATGACAAGATATTGTATATAAAAAACCCTAAAGAATCCACTCAAAAACTACTAGATCTGATATCTGAATATCTGGGATACAAAATTAATACACAGAAATGTGTTGCATTCCTATACACTAACGATGAACTAGAAGGAAAAGAAATCAAGAAAAAAATTCCACTCACAATTGCATTAAAAAGAATAAAATACCTTGGAATAAACCTGAGCAAGAAAGTGAAAGACGTATACTCTGAAAACTACAAGACACTTGAGAGGAATTAAAGAAGATACCAATAAATGGAAGCACATCCCATGCTCATGGACAGGAAGAATTAATATTGTCAAAATGGCCACCCTGCCTAAAGCAATCTACAGATTCAATGCAACCCCTATCAACATACCAACAGCATTCTTCAATGAACTAGAGCATATAGTTCTAGAATTCATATGGAACCACAAAAGAACATGAATAGCCAAAGCAATCCTGAAAAGGAAGAATAAAGTGGGGGAATTCTGCTCCCTGACTACACAGCCACAGTAATCAAGACAATATCATACTGGCACAAGAAGAGACACATAGACCAATGGAACAGACTAGAGAGCCCAGATATAAACTCAAGCATATATGGTCAATTAATATATGATAAAGGAGCCATGTATATACAATGGGGAAATGACAGCCTCTTCAACAGCTGGTGTTAGAAAAACTGGACAGCTACATGTAAGAGAATGAAAGTGGATTATTGTCTAACCCCATACACAAAAGTAAACTTGAAATGGATCAAAGACCTGAATGTAAGTCACGAAATGATAAAACTGTTAGAAGTAAACATAAGCAAAAATGTTTTCAATATAAACATGAGCAACTTTTCCCTGAACGCATCTCTTCAGGCAAGGGAAACAAAAGCAAAAATGAACACATGGGACTATATTAAACTAAAAAGCTTCTGTTCAGCAAAAGACACCATCAACAGAACAAAAAGGCATCCTACAATATGGGAGAATATATTTCTAATCAACGTATCTGACAAGGGGTTAACATCCAAAATATATAAAGAGCTCACACACCTCAACAAACAAAAAGCAAAAAATGGGCAGAGGACATGAACAGACACTTCTTCAAAGAAGAAATTCAGATGGCCAACAAGCACATGAAAAGATGCTCCACATTGCTAATCATCAGATAAATGCAAATTAAACCACAATGAGATATCACCTCACACCCGTCAGGATGGCCACCATCCAAAAGACAAATAACAAATGTTGGCGAGGATGTGGAGAAAAGGGAACCCTCCTACACTGCTGGTGGGAATGCAAATTAGTTCAACCATTGTGGAAAGCAGTATGGAGGTTCCTCAATAAACTAAAAATAGAAATACCATTTGATCCAGGAATTCCACTCTTAGGAATTTACCCTAAGAATGCAGCAGCCCAGTTTGAAAAAGACATATGCACCCCTATGTTTATCACAGCACTATTTACAATAGCCAAGAAATGGAAGCAACCTAAGTGTCCATCAGTAGATGAATGGATGAAGAAGATGTGGTACATATACACAATGCAATATTATTCAGCCATAAGAAGAAAACAAATCCTTCCATTTGCAACAACATGGATGGAGCTAGAGAGTATTATGCTCAGTGAAATAAGTAAGGTGGAGAAAGACATGTGTCAAATGATGTTACTCATCTGTGGAGTATAAGAACAAAGAAAAACTGAAGGAACAAAACAGCAGCAGACTCACAGAACCCAAGAATGGACTAACAGTTACCAAAGGGAAAGGGAGTGGGGAAGATGGGTGGGAAGGGAGGGATAAGGGGGAGGGACGGTATTACTATTAGCACATGTGATGTGGGGGGGTCACAGGGAGGGCAGTACAACTCAGAGAATACAAGTAGTAATTCTATAGCATCTCACTACGCTGATGGACAGTGACTGTAATGGGGTATGTGGTGGAGACTCGATAATGGGTGAGTCTAGTAACCATAATGTTGCTCATGTAATTGTACATTAATGATTCCAAAATAAAAATAAATAAATAAATGAAAAATTTCAATGTTATTGCCAAATAGAAAACATTTTTAAAGAACTTAGTCTGCTCTCATCTCCTCCTTATAACTGTCACTATCTTTTCTATCTCTTGGGATTTCTTCTTTCCTTCAATAAACACTGAGAACCTATTTTGTATACTGCAGCACAGTATAGCAGTAAATAAAAAAAAAAACCCTCTGCCTTCACAGAGCTATATTCTAGCATGGTAAGCAGATAGTGAAAAAGCAAAAAATAAACAAATGTAATTCCAGGTAATGAAGGAAATATAAAGAAAAATAATCAGGGTGTTGGGATATAAATTTTCCAGGTTGAGCAAGGCCAGTAAAACCAACAGGAAGAATCTATGGACAGCCATACTGATATTAAGTGGCCAGGGCTTTCCTTCCTCCCTGGGATAACAGGACCTTCTCTGAAGGATATTAGGCACCTAAGAGGCACAGGATTCAGATTTAGTAAGTGCTCAACCCACAAAGTGCGCTTTTTCTTTACCAGAAATGTATGTAGACTGGAGAAGCTCCTTTTATCCCCTCAGGCAGCACCTGCAGGGATCTGTTGAAGCTACAAGGACACCAGATAATCCAAGCAGACCAAGGTAGTACCACAAAGACTCTAAAAATTAAATTGTTATTTAAGCCACAACCTAGAAAAATAGGCCAGGACTTGCACACTAAACCTAAACAGCATGACAGCCTGCTAAAATAAAAAATTAAATAAGATCCAGAGTCTCCTGACATAATAGCCAAGATTTCCAGGATATAAGCAAAATCACCCATCATACCAAGAAACAAGAAAATCACAACTTGGATGAGAAGACAATCAACTGATGCCAACACCTAGATAAATCAGATATTGGATTATCTAACCTGGATTTTAAAGGAACCATCCTAAATATGCTTCAACAAACAATGAAAAATGCTCTTGAAACAAATGGAAAAACAAATCTCAGCAATGAAATTGAAGTTGTAAGAAAGAGCCAAGTGACAGTTACAGAACTGACAAATACAATAACCCAAATTAAAAAAATCTGACTGGATGGATTCAAAATGGAGATAACAGGATAGAATCAGTGATCTTGAGGACCAATCAACAGAATTTACCCAACATGAACAACAGAGAGAAAATGGGCTAACAACAACAACAAAAAAGAATAGTCTCAGGGACTTGGGGGAAAACATGCAAAGATCCAACATTAGTATCACTGGAATGCTAGAAGAGGATAAAGAGAGTGGCTGAAAGAGTACTCCAAGAAATAATGGCTAAAAACTCCCCAAATTTGGTAATTAAAGAAAAATGAAGCCACACATTCAAAAAACTGAGTGAATCCTAAATAAGTTAAACCCAAAGAAATCTATACCAAGACACATCATAATTAAACTCTCACAACTGAAGACAAAAAATCAAAAGCAGACACAGAGAAATAACATTACCCTTAAAGGACCCCAAAAATCTATGAACTTTGAAAGACCCCAGACTTACTAGATTTTTCATCTGAAACCATGGAGGAAAGAAGGAAGTGGAACATTTTTTAAGTCCTGAAAAAGACAAAGAAGTGTCAACCATGACCTTTATATTTGGCAAAACTATTCTTCAGGAAAAAGGGAGAAATAAGACATTCTCAGACAAAAGAAAACTAAAAGAATTTGTTGCTGGCAGATCTACCCTCAAAGAGTGACTAAATCAGATTCTTCAAACAGAAAGAATATGATGAAAGAAGGAAACTTGTAACATCAGGAAGGAAGACCAACAGAAACAGCAGAAATATGGGCAAATAGAGACTACACCTCTATTTAGAAAAAAAACTTTCTAAATTATATTTGATAATTGAAACAAAAATGATAACACTATCTGATATTTAAAAGTGGAAAACATAAAAGACCTAAATGTAAGTAGTGGTAAAATGCTGATACCATTAGACTGTGTTAAATTATTTACAGATTGAAATACCCAGTGCAACTACTATGAAAATGATGCAAAATGATGTACAAACAACACTATAAATTGACAAACTTATTATTTTTTCAAATTACTGAGGCTGGTTCTAAGAAACACACTGTTTTATATCTAATACCTGATTATTAGTTTATGAACAATATACTAAAGGCAAAATGTTTGTATGTTTGACTCAAATCAGAAATTGTATTATAGTCTATTGACAATATATAAGTTACTAAATGGCCCACTTCATATTTTTCTCCTGAGATACATTTAAGACGATTTTCTTTACCTCATATATAACTTTATGATACACATTTCTTTGATAACATGAAATTACCATATATGTAACAGACAAGAAAACGTTTGCAAGAAAGTACATAAAAATATTTTTTTTAATTTTTGTCCCTTTATTGGAATAAAATAAACCACTGATGTTAAAAAAATTAATTTCTGGCTCAGAAAGCATTACTTTCAAGAGAAGAGTCTGGAAGTCTTTTCCTGGAAGGCAGTGTTTGAAAAAAAAAACTATGATAATGAATTCCAGATAGAATGAGTACCCTATGCAGATATCCTGAAGCAAAAAAAGAGCTTGGTTTGGTTCAAGTCTTCTACCAAGTCTAGATCATTTATGTGTGCATATTCCCTCATACAGTTTTTGTTCCCTAAAACACAGATTCTTTTTTCCATAAGAGTTTTAACTAACAGATGCTATATAGAAAAATAGCCAGGCAATAACAAAAGCAGCAAAAATGGGAAGGTTACTGGCAGAGAAAGACAAGTACCAAATGATTTCATTCATCTGTGGAGCCTAAGAACAAAGCAAAAACTTAAGGAACAAAACATCAACAGACTCACAGAACCCAAGAATGGACTAACAGTTACCAAAGGGAAAGGGACTGGGGAGGGTAGGTGGGAAGGGAGGGAGAAGGGGAATAAGGGGCATTACGATTAATACACATAATGTGGGGGCGGGCAGGGGGAAGGCAGTATAGTACAGAGAAGACAAGTAGTGACTCTATAGCATCTTACTAAGCTGATGGACAGTGACTGTAATGGGGTATGTGGTGGGGACTTGATAATGGGGGGATCTTGTAACAACAATGTTGCTCATATGATTTTTATATTAGTGATAACAAAATTAAAAAAAATTTTAATGGGAAGGTTACTAAGATCTAAGTTATCTCACAGAGGTCTCAGAGTAAATGGAGCCTAGATTTGTCTTGTGTCTCTTTTCTGCATCTTTTTGCAAATGACTCCAGGGAAGCTCCTACCTTTGTACCTTATTCCTCCCCAAGACACAAACACATGCACACAACTCAATTTTCTGGCTTGCTCCTCTATCTTGGTACTTTTAATACGGAAAATAAGCATCAATTTATGAAGTTTTTAAGTGACCTTATGTTACTGGTTCTCAACCAGGAGGAATTTTGCTCCCTAATGGACATCTGGCAATTCCTGGACACATTTAGACTGTCATGAGTGGAAGGTGGGTGTTACTAGTATCTACTGGATAGAGCCCAGGGACGCTGCTAAACAGCCTATATGCACAGGACAGCCCCCCACAACAAGGAATGATCTGTTCCTTAGATTAATGACTATGATTTTCATCCCAACGGAATTCCAAGACTTCTGTCTCCCAACTAGGTGTCTAATTCTGATTTCTGCTTAAAAAGTCACTTTAGTCTTTTCCAAGAAGATAAAAAATACTGTGTAGTGAATCCCAAAGGATGTTCCATGTGTTATATGACAAAATTACCCTGTGATAAAATAAGATTCATAAATGTTGTTCAAAAAGAGATATATGTGTTCCTTTTATACAGGACTTCTTTGAGCCTGGCTAATCAATAGCAATGGCTAAGGTTACAAGTCAGAGTGGAAATGAGCACCAAACGTTAGAGCAAGAGCTCTTTAATAACCACTGTGAAATAATTTTGGAAAACCTGACACAGCACTGGGAGGTCTACAGGAGAATCGCACACGCCCATCACTTCCTGTGTCTTGCCTGAGGGTTTCAGCCCCAGGTAAGTTCACTATGGATTCAGTGACACAGAGGAATGGCAATGGAACATTCTTGGGGTAAAAGGGTTTATTACCCTGCTTTATTCTCCCGGCAGTAGATGCAGCACTAGAATGACGTCTGTATCCAACAGTCTGCAGGTCTGTAATCCTCCTCTCTCTCTGTCTCTGCCCAGAGCACTGGCCAAAGCTCTTTACATAGTGACTCAGTCAATCATAGTTTATTGCCTAGGGTGTGGAAGCAGTAGCCTAGCAGTAGGTCAATTACATCATCAAGTAGTTCAGGTTGAGAATCCTGGCCATAGGAACTGCAATTTTTACCACACCTTGTAAATCTCAGATCCCATCACAAGAGATGGATGCTATACTGCTTTAGCTACTTTGCCACCCAGCAGGAAGATGGTGGCTTCCACCTTCCACCTCCCTGCAACAGCCCAGCCAATGAGAGACTATCACAACCCAGCCAATGAGAAGCCATGATACGTAGGACTTCCAGTATACTCCATTGGACTTTGTTCTTGGAAACAGCCTTCCTTATTCAGCCCCTTCCTCTATAAAGGAGTGTTCATCTCCTTTGTTCTCCAGACATGCCTATGGTTCTGCTGTCCTTCCATGACCCAGATTGCAATTCTCTGCTACTCCTGAATAAACTGATTTTTGCTGGTAAAATAACTGACTGTTTTATTTTTAAGGTTAACACTACCAAAGAGGTAGATAAGAAAACTGGTGTCTAGCAATTCTACTGATAGAGTCTGGAACCAAATATCACTGTTGTTACTCACACCCATTGATTAGCTTCACCTAGGCACCTAGCTGGGGAAAGCCAGGGAGACAAATAACAGTAATAAGAGGAGCAGTAAATACCTCAGTAGGAATTAAAATCCAGTATTAGTTTCTTAGGGCTGCCATAACAGTGTACTATGAAGAGGGTGGCTTACATAAAAGAAATGTCCTATTTCACAGTTCTGGAAGCCAGAAGTTCAAGGTCAAGGTTTTGGCAGGATTGGTTCCTTCTTGAGGGCTGTGAGGGAAAGATCTGATCCAGACCTCTCTACTTGCTTATACATAGCTGTTTTTTCTCCTTAGAATAAATTTCCTCTATGTATATCTATCTCTGTGCCCAAACTGCCCTTTTTAAGGACACCATTCATGCTGAATGAGGGCCTACTCTAAAATCCTCATTTTAATTTGGTTTCTTCTGTAAAGATCTTATCTCCAAATAAGATCTCATTTTGAGATACTAGG
Source organism: Smutsia gigantea (assembly GCA_032199065.1). NCBI lineage: Eukaryota > Metazoa > Chordata > Mammalia > Pholidota > Manidae > Smutsia > Smutsia gigantea. The sequence goes on from JAVSCE010009187.1 coordinate 814,910, forward strand.
GGTTAGGAACTACAACATAGCTTTTTTGAGGGGGACACAATTCAACCCATAACACAAAGCTGTAATTTCCTGGCCAAAAATTCTTTCACCAGTGCTATTAGTGAGTAGTAAGATGGACATATTTGATTTAATGCCTTCTTGTGCACGAGATTATTTAGAAACTGTCAAAAGCTAGACAGTAGGAGGGAGAACAGAAGAGAAGCCACATGCTGAATATTTGGGGGCTAATTATGGACATTTTTGCTTTCCAAGGTAAATAAACTGAGCTTTCTCACATGTCAGTATTTTCCTTCAGACTTAAGTGTGACAAGTGTTTAGATAAAAGCCAGCTGTTCTTCCCATTGTCAAAAACAATCTCAAAGTCTGTCAAACCCTGGACACAAAGTTCACATCTGGGGAGAGCCCCCTTATGGTGCCCCTTGCAAACCTATTCTATTTCCTACACCTGCTGCTATTTATTCAATTAAATGGCATCACAAAGTGTAGCAATTATGCAGATCCTAACCTGAAAGTCTTCAATGCTCATGCATCCCCGTCATAGACACTGTACTCCCCTAGAGAGCAGGCTGTAACCCATTAGGAAGTTCGGGTCTCAGAAGTTGCAACGGTAGGTATGGACAGCCAGTGAATGGGCCGCGGAAGCTGGCCTGCCCCGAAGTCTGAAGGGGAGCCATAGCCGGGGGGTGGGGGGGAGTCATTCCGTAAGAACTGTCGCTGATAATCACATGGTGCCAAATGTCTGCATGCTGTCACTCCTCCTCATATACTTTTATTTCATTTAAAAACACTTAAAATGTCCTTACTCTGTGCCAAGGACATATCCACCCTGCATGTTGAGACTATACCACTTCTATTCCCATTTTATAGATGGCTAAATCGTAAGGCATCAAGCAGTTATATAACTTGCCCAAGGTCACACAGCTGGTAAGCAGAAGAACCCACATTTGAACAAAGCAACTTGGCTTCAGAATCCATGTTTTAACTTCTGGACTGGGCTGTCTCTATATCGGCTGAGAGCCAAGGTGGGAGGTTTCCAAACTTAAATGACAGAATTTGTATACACATGATTATTGAGGCAAACCCAGAGTGTTCTACCTTAAATTCGAAATACATGGATACCTACCTTAAGAGATAGGTACTATTTCTATTCCTGTCTTACATTCTGGTAAACTTAAAGACACATGGAGGTTACATAACTTGCCCAAGGTTACTAATAATGTATCCCCAAAAAATATCTCCTACAGGAGATATTACTGTGAACAAGGTAATCATGTTTCCTGCCCTGAGTTTAGGCACAGACAAGAATCCAGACAAGTAAATAGGCAATTGCAACACCCTGTGGTGGGCGTTAAGGTAAAGTTCTGTGTACTATGGGAACTTGTGGAGGCAGTATTTAGCCCTCCCTTGGGATGCTCAAAGACTTCCTTGAGGACTGATACTTTGGCTTAAACCTGAAGATTGAGTTAGTTAGGTACAGAGAAGAGAAAAGGGGAAACCATTTCAAGAGAGGAAACTACACTTGTAAAGTCAGGAAGCAAATAAAGCACATGGCTTGTTCTAGGAGTTGAAATTTAGTGTGGTTTTGGTGCATAGAATGCAAGGAAAGGGAGTTGCAAGATGCGAAAAGGGAAAATACCGTTACACTCTAAGAGCAATGAGGTTCCAGTGAGTTTTAAGAAGCAGAATAGTAGCATGATCAGGTCTACATTTCAGAAAAACAAGGCTGTACAACATGGATTAGTGAGAGGAACATTAAGGGCAGACAGATACCTCTTCCCATTCTGGTAGTTGAAAGGGTATCTCGCCGCCACCGTCCCTACCTCGAAATAACTCAGGGAAGCACGAACCCACACAAGAGACTGTAATTCCTGAAAGAGAAAAATGGCTTTCTCTAAAGTGGAGAGCGGCAGCTCACCAGTGAGGAAGGGCGTTTTTGAGGAGGTGGGGTTTGGCACGTCTCGTTACGGGGACGTTGGTGATTGAGTCTTAAGGGGGTGGTGTGGCGGGGATTGGGCGTGTCTTGCAATGGGGACGCTGGTGATTGGGTCTTAAGGAGGTGGTGTGGCGGGGATTGGGCGTGTCTTGCAATGGGGACGTTGGTGATTGGGTCTTAAGGGGTGGTGTGGTCATCTGATTTTGGGGAAATTTGGAGGCGGTGGGAAAACGAATCTGTAAGTCTTGAACAAAATGGTGGCTCTTGATCTTAAGATATTGGCGTCTTAGCACACCAGAATTTGCCTTCAGGAGTCACTGCAGTAAACTCAATATTATGGTGGCCAGAATTAAACTTGATGACTGTGTATAAAGGGTGTGTGATAATAAGAAATATACTTGGTTTTTCTCCCCAGTTTCTTGCACATAGCTCCTAAAACCCTTGGAATTTTCTGAGTAATAGGAATATCTTTTGTTATTAATGAAGAGCCCCTTTGGAGCACATCTGATTTATGCTCATGAGGAACTTGGGGTGGAGCTCCTAGATAGTCTCAAGATGGGACTGCTCACCAGAAAGACCATGGGATTAGAGGGTTGGAACTTTCAGTCCCACCCACCAATGTCGAGGGAGGGAGACAGAGGAGCTGGAGATTAAGTTCTATAAAAACTCTTGAAGGACGAGATACAATGAGTTTTCGGGTTAGTGAACACATGGAGGTGCTAGAGGGTGGCACCCATGGGGCCCTGATTCAGTCAGTCAGTCAGAAGTACAGATAACAACCTAGACTTGTGATTGGCATCTGAAGTGGGGGAAGTCTTGTGGGACAGAGTCCATAATCTGTGAGATCCGATGGTATCTCCAGAGACACAGTATCAGAACTGAGTTAAATTTGTAGGACACCCAGTTAATATCAATGAAAATTGATATTGCTTGCTTGGTGTGTGAAGAACTCCCAAACAGCTGGTGTCAGAAGTATTCAGAGTAGAGGAGAAAAACAGTTTTCCCTTACAAGGTGAAAGAGAGAGAAGTGTCCAGCATAATTCCTAAGCCTCTGATCTGTACAATTAGATAAATAGTGGTGCCATTTGCTGGGGGAATACTGCAGGAGAAATAAGTTGGGACACAGCAGTAAAAATGAGCTCCACTTTGGATATGTTTGGTTTCAAGAACATGTAGGACCTCCAAAAGGCAAAGGACAGATGGATCTGAAGCTAGAGAGAAATCTGGACATGAGATAAAGCTTTTAAAATTATCAGCAAATCAGTGGATATAGAAGCCACAGAAGTGGATGCTTTGGCTAGGGAGAGTGAGTGAATCAAGGACATCACTTAAGGGCTAGCCAAGAGGAGAAGCCTGCAGATCAAACTGAGAAGGACCATCCAGAGAAGTAGGAAGAAGTTCAGGCATGTAGGTGTCTTGGAGCCCAAGAGAAGCTAAAATAAGGCTTTTCACACAATTCTGTGCTCTAGACAAGTCAACTAAGACAGTGACTGGGAAGAATGCATGTGGTTATGCCACACTGAAAAAGCAAAATGCTTGTTTCTGAAGGTTCTTTGGGAAGACAACAAAGAGCCATAGGAAGAGAAATTAAAACTCAGCAAGCAGGCACCTTGTTCTTCACTGTCCTGGGCCTGGATGGCAACTGGATGGATAAAATCACGCATGCTCTTGGGGTACTTGAAGCAAAGGAATAGCATCTTCAACTCTGTTTGGGGGCATTCCCATAATGTCAAATGTTGAACTAATTTTCTATCTTTGGGTTCTTTCTCTGTCAGAGGTTTCTGAAGAAACCACATTATAAGAAAAGAGAGCTGAATAAGATGTGAAGGGGAAATTTTGACTTAAGGATCCTTATCTTCTACCCCTTAACAATGATCTACTGTCCTACATTTTCCCATTCCGTCTCCCAAGACACCACCACCTCTAAAGACAACAGTTCCCACAGCTATATGGGCTGCAACCACAGTTAAAATTTTTTCCCTATACCTAGCCAGACTCATTAAGGGAAAAAGAGAATCTACACACATAAACACAATCAGAAATGAGAAAGGAAAAATCACGACGGACCCCACAGAAATACAAAGAATCATAAGAGAATATTATGAGAATCTATATGCTAACAAGCTGGAAAACATAGAAGAAATGGACAACTTCTTAGAAAAATACAACCTTCCAAGACTGACCAAGCAAGAAACAGAAAAACTAAACAGACCAATCACCAGTGACGAAATCGAATTGGTAATCAAAAAACTACCCAAGAACAAAACCCCTGGGCCTGATGGATTCACCTCTGAATTCTACCAGACATATAGAGAAGAAATAACACCGATTCTCCTTAAAGTTTTCCAAAAAATAGAAGAGGAGGGAATACTTCCAAACTCATTCTATGAAGCCAGCATCACTCTAATACCAAAACCGGGCAAAGACCTCACCAAAAAAGAAAATTACAGACCAATATCCCTGATGAACGTAGATGCAAAAATACTCAACAAAATATTAGCAAACCGAATTCAAAAATACATCAAGAGGATCATACACCATGATCAAGTCGGATTCATCCCAGGGATGCAGGGATGGTACAACATTCGAAAATCCATCAACATCATCCACCACATCAACAAAAAGAAGAACAAAAACCACATGATCATCTCCATAGATGCTGAAAAAGCATTTGACAAAATTCAGCATCCATTCCTGATTAAAACTCTCAACAAAATGGGTATAGAGGGCAAGTACCTCAACATCATAAAGGCTATATATGACAGACCTACAGCTAACATCATACTTAATGGCGAGACGCTGAAAGCTTTTCATCTAAGATCGGGAACAAGACAAGGATGCCCACTCTCTCCACTGTTATTCAACATAGTACTGGAGGTCCTAGCCACAGCAATCAGACAAAACAAAGACATACAAGGCATCCAGATTGGTAAAGAAGAAGTCAAATTGTCACTATTTGCAGATGACATGATACTGTACATAAAAAACCCTAAAGATTCCATTCCAAAACTACTAGAACTAATATCTGAATTCAGCAAAGTTGCAGGATACAAAATTAACACACAGAAATCTGTTGCTTTCCTGTACACTAATGATGAACTAACAGAAAGAGAAATCAGAAAAACAATTCCATTCACAATTGCATCAAAAAGAATAAAATACCTAGGAATAAACCTAACGAAGGAAGTGAAAGACCTGTACTCTGAAAACTACAAGACACTCCTAAGAGAAATTAAAGAGGACACTATCAAATGGAAATGCATCCCATGCTCTTGGCTAGGAAGAATAAATATTGTCAAAATGGCTATACTACCTAAAGCAATCTACAGATTCAATGCAATCCCTATCAAACTACCAACAGCTTTCTTCAATGAACTGGAACAAATAATTCTAAAATTCATATGGAACCACAAAAGACCCCGAATAGCCAAAGCAATCCTGAGAAGGAGGAATAAAACAGGGGGAATTACACTCCCTGACTTCAAGCTCTACTACAAAGCCACAGTAATCAAGACAATTTGGTATTGGCACAAAAACAGACCCACAGACCAGTGGAACAGAATAGAAAATCCAAACATTAACCCAAACATATACAGTCAATTAATATTTGATAAAAGTGCCTTGGATATACAATGGGGAGATGACAGCCTCTTCAGCAGCTGGTGTTGGAAAAACTGGACAGCTACATGTAAGAGAATGAAACTGGACTACTGTCTAGCCCCATACACAAAGGTAAACTCAAGGTGGATCAAAGACCTGAATGTAAGTCATGAAACCATAAAACTCTTAGAAAAAAACATAGGCAAAAATCTCCTGGACATAAACATGAGCAACTTCTTCATGAACATATCTCCCCGGGCAAGGGAAACAAAAGCAAAAATGAACAAGTGGGACTATATCAAGCTGAAAAGCTTCTGTACAGCAAAGGACACCATCAGTAGAACAAAAAGACATCCTACAGTATGGGAGAATATATTCATAAAAAACGTATCTGATAAAGGGTTGACATCCAAAATATATAAAGAACTCATGCACCTTAACAAACAGAAAGCAAATAATCCAATTAAGAAATGGGCAGAGGACATGAATAGACACTTCTCCAAAGAACAAATTCAGATGGCCAACAGGCACATGAAAAGATGCTCCACATCGCTAATCATCAGAGAAATGCAGATTAAAACCACAATGAGATATCACCTCACACCAGTGAGGATGGCCAACATCCAAAACACAAACAACAACAAATGTTGGCGAGGATGTGGAGAAAAGGGAACCCTCCTACACTGCTGGTGGGACTGCAAATTAGTTCAACCATTGTGGAAAGCAGTATGGAGGTTCCTCAAAAAACTCAAAATAGAAATACCATTTGACCCAGGAATTCCACTCCTAGGAATTTACCCTAAGAATGCAGCAGCCCAATTTGAAAAGGACAGATGCACCCTATGTTTATTGCAGCACTATTTACAATAGCCAAGAAATGGAAGCAACCTAAGTGTCCATCAGTAGATGAATGGATAAAGAAGATGTGGTACATATACACAATGGAATATTATTCAGCCATAAGAAGAAAACAAATCCTACCATTTGCAACAACATGGATGGAGCTAGAGGGTATTATGCTCAGTGAAATAAGCCAAGCCGAAAAAGACAAGTATCAAATGATTTCACTCATATGTGGAGTATAAAACAAAGAAAAAAACTGAAGGAACAAAACAGCAGCAGACTCACAGAACCCAAGAACGGACTAATAGTTACCAAAGGGAAAGGGACTGGGGAAAATGGGTGGGAAGGGAGGGATAAGAGGGAAAAAGGGGCATTACGACTAGCAGATGTAATGTTGGGGGGGCACGGGGAGGGCAGTACAACTCAGAGAAGACAAGTAGTGATTCTATAGCATCTCACTACGCTGATGGACAGTGACTGTAATGGGTTTGGTGGGGGGGACCTGATGAAGGGGTAGTTTAATAATCGTAATATTGCACATGTAATTGTAAATTAATGATAATAAAATAAATTATATTAAAAAAAAAATTTTTTTTCCCTATATTCTTCCCTCTCTCCTACCTCCCTCTTCTTTAGGGCCCAGTGGGTATGAAATAAACCACAGAGAGGCATTGTAACATAATGAAAAAAGCTACTGAATTTAGAATCAGAAAACCTTGGCTAGATTCCCACTTTTTACCACTTGTCAGAAAAGTATGACATTTGGCAAGTCATTTTTCCATTAGTTTCTCTGAGCCTCGGAATACCTGACTCTCAAATATACATAGATTTCATTGAAAAAAATGCATGTAAAAACTTTTTTAATGTAGTACAGATTCTTATGCAGTTTTCCCATTGTATCTCTTAGAATTCTTGTACAGTTTGTCCAACAAGAAGTCAGGTTTGCTTTGGTATTTGGTGAAATAATGGACTTTTCTCATATAATTTTCTATGAGAATATTATTTCTGAAACCCTGAATGAGGAATCAAACTCCTCATTTCTAGGTGGGCTGCATTCTGCTGTAAGTTAAAGAGGTGTGATGAGGCTTAAAGGAAGAATTTCCTGTGACTTCCTGTTTCAGCAGCCTTGTATAGAAACAGTGCACACCTAGCATGTGTATGGTGCTTTACCATTTCCAAAGCATTTTTGCACATATGATTTGAAGTTAGCCCAGGGTAGCCATTCCAAAGTGTGGTGTCACGACAGATTGAAGGCAGGAGCAGGTATGAAGAACATGACTATCTTCTATTAAGCCAAGCATAAGAAATTGGCAAAAATGTAAGGTAAGGTGACTCTTCTCAGAAATTGTTTGTTTTGGAAAATATAGGTTTCATAAAAATGTGTTAATTATATTAATGTGTAATAGGGTATATTATTTTAGTGAATTAGTGCATTTAATTTTCAATTTCTAATATGGAAAATATCGACACATTAACCAAAACTGGACAACTCAATAATATTTAAGAATGTAACAGGATCCTGAAACAAAAAGTTTGAAGACTGTTGCCCTAGTGTGATGCCCAGTGAGATGGAATTTGAAATATTCTTTATTAAAAGAATTCCCATTCAGAAATTGCTTAATCGTTTGGTTTCTGATGGTAGCAACATGGAGTTGCCTTGAAGCCTTCACTTTTCCTGGATAAGTCACCAAAATGCGCTTGAGTCACTAGCAGACATTGTGTTGGCATCAGAGTCCAATTTCCTCACCCCCACCCCCACCACCCTGAGAGGCTAAGCTTAAAGACTACCCAAGAAGGGTGCGCAAACTTGCATAAGCAGCTCAGGGGCTTCAAACTGGCAGAGAGAAAAGCCCTGGGAGCCCCACCTCCTTTTCTTCCTGTTTCAAAGTTACCATTAACAGTCACCTGACCCGTGCTGGGAGTCAGGTAAGCTGCACAATACTCCTCAGTGTCACTGAGGTCAGGGGTCAGGTGAAGGGATCCCGCAGGCCTTGGAGGCAGCTAACCCCAGAGAAGCACCTCTGGATCCATGCACAGACGGAAAAGGCCATTTCACTAAAGGACGTGATCGCTGAGATGGGCTGCTTGGGCATGGGGCACCCAGGGTGAGGGAGGCAGTCCCCTCTCCATGGCGTCCTGCCTCAGCTCTGCCAAGCAGCAATGGCAGTGGCAGTGAGCTCTGTGTTGGCCTTTCTGTGGCACAGCCCCGGAATAAGCCTCCTGGGTGCCCGCGTCAGGGCAGTGATGCCATCAGCAGGCTGGGCGCAGCCGCAGGCCAGACCAGTGCTCTTGCGGTGCTGCCGCGTTGCTCCCCGCCAGGTAGTGTTAACTGAGGCTGACCTCCTGGATTATGTCCCTGTGGTTCAGGGGCTGATTACAGGAGGGCCCCTCCAACCCTCACCTCACACCCAGAACCTCCGGCTAAAAAGATCAATGGGGGGTCAGGTATAGAGGTTTGGAAAACCACTACAGAGTAACATTTTTTTGCACTCTAAACTGATGGCACTAGACGTCTAGCCCAGTTTCAGTTTCATCCCTGTGGTAGGCAGAACAACAGCCTCCCACAGATGTTTTTGGTCTTAATCTCTGGAACCTGTGAATATGGTGCCTTACACAGCAAAGGGATTAGCAGAGGTGACTGAAGTTAAGAACCCTAAACTCAGGAAATTCTCCTGGATTATTCAGTCAGGCCTGATCTAATCACGAGAATCCTATAAGAAGAGAACCTTTCCTGCTGTGGTCGGAGACAGATGGGAAGTCTGAAGAAGGCAGAGAAAGAGGCCACACGAAGAAGGCTCTACAGGCCATTGCTGGCTTTAAAGACAGGGGAGAAAGGGACCGTGGGCTAACGATGCTGGAAAAGGTAAGGAAACGATTCACCTTTAGAGACGTCAGAACTGAACGTGACTCTTCTAACCCCTTGATTTTAGCCTGGGAAGACCCGTGTTGGACCTTCTAACCTCCAGAACTGTAAGAAAATACTTGTGTGCTGTTTAAGGTGTTGAGTTGGTGATAATTTGTCACAGCAGCGCTAGAAAACCAATACAATTACCAATAAATGCATTGCTCAAAGAGAATTCCTAAACTCTCAGAAGACACTATGTTGAGAATTATATATGGAAATAGCTGGAAACAGCAGAGCACAGGGAATGAATACTTCTGGGGAAGCTGAAACGGGATGCCAAGCAGCAGGAGACTAGAGAGCCCTGTGCCAGGCCACCCCAGGCCCAGGAAGGACTGGGATTTTTTAAATCTGTTCCATACCATCACAGGTCTTCCTAATTTTTGAAGTAACCTTAGTAATCATCTAGTCCTTGCAACCGACTCGGTGCATGATTCCCCACCATCGAGCACCAAATTTCTTTTTGTAACACTGTGCGCATTTTGTTTGCAAGCAGAGGCCTTCCTATTGGCTTCCAGAGGGCCCAGGGGAGGTACTCTCCCATATTCCTGGGTAACGGCTTCATTCAAGAAAGGTTCAGGCAGCACAGCATGGTGGTTAGAAGCACAGGCTCTGGAGTCAGATGACCTGGGCGTGAAAACTCACCACTTACCAACTGCTTGACCTTGGGCACTTTCTTCATTAACCCCCCTGTGCCTCAGTTCCCTCAGCTCGAAAGTGGGGAATAATGGTAGTATGTCCTCGTGGATCCTCATGGAGATTTAATGAGGGGATGTATATAGATTTAGTATCTGACACATGATAAATATTTTTACTATGATGTAGCCTGGGTGAGTCCTTCAAGGTGCCCAAGGGTTACATTTACTTTACTACAATTCAGACTAATGGTCCTTAAGGAAAATTCATCCATGTGTTCATGCCCCTCCCATCAGTGCAACAGAAAGAAGCAAGTCACAGCTGCCAACCAAATTAAAGCTGGATCATGTCTGTTCCCAAGAACAGAAAAGTTATCCCAAACAACTCATATAGGAACATTTAACCCTTTGGGGATTGGCCATGTGTCAGGTGTTGTTCTAAGCTATCTATATATGTGTGCATATGTATAAGTACACACACACATACACACATATATTCATTTCATCTTCAAAATAACCGTGTATGATAGTACTGTAACTACTCCCATCTTTCAGATAAGTAAAGCAAGGAACCGAGAGGTTAAGAAATTTTCCCAAGATCACACAGCTAGGAAATAGTGGAGCTGGATGTGCACCCAGTCAGTCTGCTCTGAGATCCATGACCTTAATTGCTTCAATATACTATCTCTGAATCAAGCCATGATAGGAAATATAAACTGTGATAAACAGCACCTCAAATAAGTACTGACACCCCTCATTAAGAAATAGGCAAGTTATTAATTGGTTATTAATGATTTAAAGCTGCCAATCTTCTCAAACGGTTAAAGGGTTCTAGGTAACTTTTTCAATAATTCAGTCTGGGATAACCTTGATTATCATTCTTAACCACTGCTGTTGAGTGTTGTGCAGTATTTGAAATTTTCTAACAAAATTAACTTTTAATATTATTTCAGGAAGAAAGGCACATGCATTGACCTGCATGACCGTATACAGCCAGAGCATTGTGCAAAGAAGGAAGTGGTTTATGACACTATGAAAAGAAATGTGTTAATCCAGATATAGACCTAGGACTGGACAGTACCCATTCATCCCTTGTCCTTTAAGTTTCTCCCTAGGCATTCACTCTGTTAACACCCTTTCCTTGCTGGGTGATTGGTTATTTTTCTTTTCAATGGCTGCCCTAGTGACTCCAGCTAAATTGTTGGTTGATTTCATCCCTAAACCATTATATTCTACTTCACACTTCTCTAGATAGATCTCAAGAGGCTATGTGAACACTAATTACTTCTTGTAGTTTCCTGTGAAAAGGAGACCAGAGAAGAATCCTTTGGGGTACAAATGAAAGAAAATGTTCTGGATACAGGGAAATTTGAGCCTCTCCTACCTGCCTGGGGCTGTAATTGCCACTCCATTGAATGTTTTCTTTGGTCCTGCCTGGGATTTCCCTTCTCAACTTTGTGTGTCCTCCTGCCCATCTGCTCTCAGGATATTTGGATTGAGGCTACAAAATTAAACATCTTTATACTTAGTTTTCTTCATTCTTCTCCACTCCCCAGTCCACCATCTCAGCCAAAACCATGCCCCAAAACACTCTAAAAAGACCTTAACCGGGCACGGGGAGATTCAAGATGGTGGCGTGAGAGGTGAGACAGAGAGGTCCTCCCAAAACCACAAACAGTACAAAAATATAGTTAATAAATAGAACTAACCTTCAGACAGCAACAGGAAAGAAGGCTGCACCAGACTGCATACACACCTCATGAGCAGAGCAGACCCCACGAAACAGGGTAACGTATGAAAGCCTTAATCCGGCGGGACCCAGGCCCTTCCCCCACCCCAGCTCACCGGCAGGAGGAACAGAAATGGAGTGGGGAGGGTGTGGAAGCCTGGGACTGCTGGACACCCAGCCCTGGACATCTGCTTTGTGAGCAGAATCCCATAGTGTGTGGTGTTCTGGGCGTTGGGGAGCTCGGACGGGCGGAGGGCCTGGGAGACGGACATTCCGGCCATTAGTGGAGGAGGGGATCCACCCCGGCTGCTCTGTGTTGGAGGAAAGGCAGGGAGTCTGGGAGGCTTCCTAGCAGCGAGGGGGCTGCTGAGGGGGCGGGGTTTGCACGGAGCATGCTGTGCAGGAGAAGGGAGAGCTGGACAAGGTTGTCTGGGCACGCTCTGCCCAGCAGATTGGGAACTTCAAGGAGCTTCAGACTCTCCACCCCTGTGGCTGGCTACTCAGCTCTGAGGCCCCCCACTGTGACACATAGCCTGCCGAGCCTTCCTACTGGCCTGCAGGCACCTGCTTGCAAACCCGGCGTCACTGCGCAGGTGTCAGGCCAGCCAGAGGGAGGCCCCGCCTACAACAGCTAGAGATACAAAGCACAGGAGATTACCCGTGTGTGCTTGGCCCGCTGCCTCTGACACTAGAGACAGGCATTGCAGATGGGAATCAGGAAACAGATCTTTCCTCCCCCCAGGCACCAGCTCTGCTCCCCTACGTCCCCCAACCTCACTCTAGGAGCTGAACAGCCCCAGACACTGGAGTTTCTGGACAATAATGGGCACCACACAAAAATATGAAACGTCAAAAGAATATGGTTCAGACCAAAATCTCACAAACCTAAGAAAGAGGGTCAAATGAAACTGAACTCACAAATCTTCCAGAAAGAGTTCAAAATAAAAATTATAAACATGCTTATGGAGGTACAGAAAAATATTCAAGACATCAGGAACGAATTTAAGATGGAGATTCAATCATTAAGAAATACCATATCTGAAATGCAACACACAATGGAGGGATTTAAAAGCACATTAGATGTAGTAGAAGAGGAGGTAAATGGAATAGAAATTAGAGAAGAGGAATACAAAGAAGCTGAGGCAAAGAAAGAAAAAAGGATCTCTAAGAATGAAAGAATATTGAAAGAACTGTGTGACCTATCCAAACGGAACAATATTCGCATTACAGGGGTACCAGAAGAAGAAGAGAGAGAAAAAGGGATAGAAAATGTCATTCAGGAGGTAATTGCTGAAAACTTCCCCAATCTGGGGAAAGAGATAGTCTTTCAAGCCATGGAGGTGCACAGATCTCCCAACACAAGGGACCCAAGGAAGACAACATCAAGACATATATATAATAATTAGAACGGAAAATATCAAGGAAAATGACAGACTTTTAAAAGCAGCTAGAGAGAGAAAAAAGATACATACAAAGGAAAACCCATCAGGCTATCATCAGACTTCTCAACAGAAACCTTACAGGCCAGAAGGGAGTGGCATGATATATATAATGCAATGAAGCAGAAGGGCCTTGAACCAAGAATACTCTACCCGGTAAGGTTATCATTTAAATTTGAAGGAGGGATTAAACAATTTTCAGACAAGCAAAAGCTGAGAGAATTTACCTCCAACAAACCACCTCTACAGTGCATTTTGAAGGGACTACTATAGATGAAAGTATTCCTAAGGCTAAATATATGTCAACCAAGGGATAGACAAAGAGTACAGAATATGATTCACAACATACAAAGAATGCAGTAGGAAGAAAAAGGAGGAAAAAAAAAGAACCCTTAGGTTGTATTTGTAATAGCATATGAAGTGAGTTAAATTAGACAGTTAGATAGTAAGGGAATTACCTTTGAACCTTTGGTAACCACGAATCTAAAGGCTGCAATGGCAATAAGTACATACCTACCAATAATCAGCCTAAATGTAAATGGTCTGAATCCACCAATCAAAAGATATAGAGTTACTGAATGGAAAGAAAAACAAGACCCATCTATATGCTGCCTACAAGAGACTCACTTCAACCCAAAGTCATACACACACTGAAAGTAAAGGGATGGAAAAAGATATTTCATGCAAATAATAGAGAGAAAAAAGCAGGGGTTGCAGTATTTGTATCAGACAAAATAGACTTCAAAACAAAGAAAGTCACAGGAGACAAAGAAGGACATTACATAATGATAAAAGGGTCAGTCCAACAAAAGGATATAACTATTATAAATATCAATGCACCCAACACAGATCACCTACATATGTGAAACAAATACTACCAGAATTAAAGGGGGAAATAGAATGCAATGCATTCATTTCAGGAGACTTCAACACAACACTCATGCCAAAAGACAGATCAACCAGACAGAAGATAAGAAAAGAGACAGAGGCACTGAACAACATATTAGAACAGATGGACCTAACGGACATCTACAGAACACTCCAGCCAAAAGCAACAGGATATACATTCTTCTCAAGTGCACAGTGAACATTTTGAAGAAAAGATCATATATTAGGCCACAAAAAGAACCTCAAAAAATTCAAAAAGATTCAAACTGTACCAACCAGCTTCTCATATCACAAAGGTATGAAACTAAAAATAAATTACACAAAGAAAACGAAAAAGCCCACAAATACATGGAGGCTTCACAACATGCTCCTAAATAATCAATGGATCAATGACCAAATAAAAATAGAGATCCAGGAATATATGGAGACAAATGACAACAATAATTCAATACCACAAAATCTGTGAGATGCAGTGAAAGCTGTGCTAAGAGGGCAGTATATTGCAATACAGGCCTATCTCAGGAAAGAAGGACAATCCCAAATGAACAGTCTAAACTCACAATTAATGAAACTAGAAAAGGAAGAACAAATGAGGCCCAAAGTCAATAAAAGGAGGGACATAATAAAGATTAAAGCAGAAATAAATAAAATCGAGAAGAATAAAACAATAGAAGGAATCAATGAGAGTAGGAGCTGGTTCTTTGAGAAAATAAACAAATAGATAAACCCCTAGCCAGACTTATCAAGAAGAAAAGAGTCTACACACATAGAAAGAATCAGAAATGAGAAAGGAAAAATCACTATGGATATTTCAGAAGTACGAAGAATTCTGAGAAAATACCATGAAAAGTTATATGGTAACAAACTGGATAACCTAGAAGAAATGAACAACTTTCTAGAAAAATACAACCTTCCAAGGCTGACCCAGGAAGAACAGAAAATCTGAACAGAGCAATTACCAGCAATGAAATTGAATTGGTAATCAAAAAACTACCTAAGAACACAACACCTGGTACAGATGGTTTCACTGCTGAATTTTATCAAACATTTGGAGAAGACCTAATAATACCCATCCTCATTAAAATTTTCTAAAATGTAGAGGAGGAGGGAATACTCCCAAACTCATTCTACAAGGCCAACATCACTCTAATACCAAAACCAGGCAAATACACCACAAAAAAAGAAAATTACAGACCAATATCCCTGATGAACACAGATGCAAAAATACACAACAAAATATTAGCAAACCGAATTCAAAAATACATCAAAAAGATCATCCATCGTGATCAAATGGGATTCATGCCAGGGATGCAAGGATGGTACAACATTAGAAAATCCATCAACATCATCCACTACATCAACAAAAAGAAGGACAAAAACCACATGATCATCTCCATAGGCGCTGAAAAAGCATTCGACAAAATTCAACATCCATTCATGATAAAAACTCAACAAAATGTGTATAGAGGGCAAGTACCTCAACATAATAAAGGCTATATATGACAAACCCACAGCCAACATTATCCTTGACAGCGAGAAGCTGAAAGCTTTTCCTTTAAGATCGGGAACAAGACAAGGATGCCCACTCTCCACACTTTTATTCAACATAGTACTGGAGGTCCTAGCCATGGCATTCAGACAACACAAAAAAATAAAAGGCACCCAATCAGCAAGGAAGAACTCAAACTGTCCTTGTTTGCAGATGACATGATATTGTACATAAAAAACCCTAAGGAATCCACTCCAAAACTATTAGATCTAATATCTGAATTCAGCAAAGTTGAAGGATACAAAATTAATACACAGAAATCTGCTGCATTTCTACACACTAACGATGAACTAGCAGAAAGAGAAATCAGGAAAACAATTCCATTCACAATTGCATCCAAAAGAATAAAATACCTAGGAATAAACCTAACCAAGGATGTGAAAGACCTATATACCCTGAAAACTACAAGACACTCTTAAGAGAAATTAAAGAGGACACTAATAAATGGAAATTCATCCCATGCTCTTGCCTAAGAAGAATTAATATTGTCAAAATGGCCATCCTGCCTAAAGCAATCTACAGATTCAATGCAATCCCTATCAAATTACCAACAGCATTCTTCAATGAACTAGAGCAAATAGTTCTAAAATTCATATGGAACCACAAAAGACCCCTGATAGCCAAAGCAATCCTGAGAAGGAAGAATAAAGCAGGGGGGATTACGCTCCCTGACTTCAAGCTCTACTACAAAGCTATAGTAATCAAGACAATTTGGTACTGGCACAAGAACAGACCCACAGACCAGTGGAACAGAATAGAGAGCCCAGATATAAACCAAGCATATATGGTCAATTAATATACGATAAAGGAGCCATAGATATACAATGGGGAAATGACAGCCTCTTCAACAGCTGGTGTTGGCACAACTGGACAGCTACATGTAAGAGAATGAAACTGGATTATTGTCTAATCCCATACACCAAAGTAAACTAAAAATGGATCAAAGACCTGAATGTCAGTCATGAAACCATAAAACTGTTAGAAAAAATATAGGCAAGAACCTCTTGGACATAAACATGAGCAACTTCTTCATGAACATGTCTCCCCGGGCAAGGGAAACAGAAGCAAAAATGAACGAATGGGACTATATCAAACTAAAAAGCTTCTGTACAGCAAGGGATGCCATCAGTAGAACAAGAAGACATCCTACAGTATGGGAGAATATATTCATAGATGACATACCCGATAAGGGGTTGACATCCAAATTATATAAAGAGCTCACACACCTCAACAAACAAAAAGCAAATAAGCCAATTAAAAAATGGGCAGAGGAGCTGAACAGACACTTCTTCAAAGAAGAAATTCAGATGGCCAACAGGCACATGAAAAGGTGCTCCACATCACTAATCATCAGAGAAATGCAAATTAAAACCACAATTAGATATCACCTCATACCAGTTAGGATGGCTGCCATCCAAAAGACAAACAACAACAAATGTTGGCGAGGATGTGGAGAAAGGGGGACCCTCCTACACTGCTAGTGGGAATGTAAATTAGTTCAACCATTGTGGAAAGCAGTATGGAGGTTCCTCAAAAAACTCAAAGTAGAAGTACCATTTGACCCAGGAATTCCACTCCTAGGAATTTACCCTAAGAATACAGCAGCCCAGTTTGAAAAAGACATATGCACCCCTGTGTTTATCGCAGCACTATTTACAATAGCCAAGAAATGGAAGCAACCTCAGTGTCCATCAGTAGATGAATGGATAAAGAAGATGTGGTATATATACACAATGGAATATTATTCAGCCATGAGAAGAAAATAAATCCTACCATTTGCAACAACATGGATGGAGCTAGAGGGTATTATGCTCAGTGAAATAAGCCAGGCGGAGAAAGACAAGTACCAAATGATTTCACTGGTATGTGGAGTATAAGAACAAAGCAAAAACTGAAAGAACACAACAGCAGCAGACTCACAGAACCCAAGAATGGACTAACAGTTACCAAAGGGAAAGGGACTGGGGAGGATGGGTGGGAAGGGAGGGATAAGGGGGAAAAAGGGCTATTACAATTAGGACCCATAATGTAGCAGAGATGGGGGTGGGGCGGGGGAAACGGGGAAGGCAGTATAACACAGAGAAGACAAGCAGTGATTCTATAACATCCTACTCCGCTGATGGACAGTGACTGCAATGGGGTATGTGGTGGGGACTTAATAATAGGGGGCATCTAGTAACCATAATGTTGCTCATGTAATTGTATATTAATAATAGCAAAATAAAAAAAAATGGCACATAAAAAAAAAGACCTTATCCAAAATGTTCTCATATGGCAAAACTTTCTGCTACAGATTTTACCCCAGATGAAGCAGCGTATCAGAGTCAGTAATAAAACTGTGAGGTGATGGGTCTGTTGTATCTAAGCCAACCACCTCCTGTCTTTATCACAGATGATATAATTAGCAGCAGAGGTAAGAAAATGTGAAATTATTTTTTTAGATGTACATATTCATAGACTTAAAGATAAAATGGTGTGATGTCTATAATTTATGTTTAAATAATTCTCATTATTTAGTATCTGTCTCCCCTGATACATTATAAATCTCCCAAAGGAGGAAAATGTGTCTACTTTATTCACGAGTGTATACTTGGCCCATAACAGATGCTCAAAAAATTTCTTGACGGATTGAGTATGTAGGCACCAAACAGTAAAGTGCAGCAGGAAGAGCAGTCAAACCACCCAGGGAGGGTGTTTACCGGTGAGCCCCTGCACATGTGTCAGTTTGGGGTGAAGGGCTGTAATCAACAAAACACTGCCTGCTTCTAAATTTTTGAATCCTATAAAATGAACAAATTTCAATAGATATTTTAAACGCATCTACATGACTAATTCCATAAAGTGTTTTTCTGATTTTCCGAGGATTTCAGTGAAGAAGAAATTCTAGTATAGATGTTATAATAAAAGGCAATGACACCCTTTCTCTTCTCTTCTATAAAAGCGCAGACACGTTTGCCAATTCTTTCTTGCTACAGTCTCCCGAAGGAGACTCAAAGCCTGCCAAACTCAAATATTGTTAGAACTCAAACAGTTCCAAAACTCAAAGAAAGGCAAGTTTTTAATCACCTCTGGGATGTTCATTTTCAATAAGGATTTTTAGGGCTAAGAAAGAATAAGCCCAAATATAGCTCTAAGATGTCAAGCTATCTACTTTTATAACTCCATTGGTGATAGAACTGTTGTTGCTTTGTCAAATCCTGCTGCAATTTGACCCTTCTCAGTGGGAACTTGGTGATTTATAATGCCCTTAATTGCCTGTCCTGCTGCCCTCACAGCTGGTAGCAGAAGTGATGTATATCACAAAGAAATGCTGGACCAAGCTTTAAGAACAGAAAGGAAGTGGGGATGTAGTGCTGCTGGGCTCTCCCTCTTTCCTGCACTATGGGGGGCCACACAGCCTCTCCCTTGTTTAGGAGAGCTGCTCAGCGCGCTGGGCAGTCTCAGTCCCCATCGTGATTGCTTCTTCAGCACATGACTGACTGGGAAGCCTTCCTACAGCCCCTGGCTTTAGTCAAAGCCTTCCTCATCTGCCTCACAGGTCTAGGGGGAGCTAGTTAATGAACCAGTGAACTAGGTTCCCTTCCTGGCATCCTTTGCTGCTAATCATTGCATACAAGAGCTTAGGAACTCAAAATGTCACAGAGAACCATGGCTTTTCCCCTGCAGTGAATCACATGCAAGTGTTCAACAGGAACTAAGATGATAGGGAGGGTGTCCCAACTCTGACCCTATGACAGAGTCTATCAAACTGAGCGGCCTTGGAGAAAGGAGAGAATGATAATGGGCAGTGGAAGTGACTTTGACTTAAAAACTGATTTTTATAACATCTGAGATAATTCAGTAATTTTCCAAAAAGACAAAATGAATTTATATAATTATGTTCCAGAGACTACTGAAATCTCTTTCTGATAACTTTATTCTTTTGCTTTTAATAATGACTCTTTAGAACTGGCATGGGTGAGGAGGGCAGAACAGAACAGTCTCAAGCAGCCCATTGCCTTTAACTTAAAAAAGACAAGGATCTAAAAATTCAAGGAGCTCTCGCCAAAAGAACATCTACAAAATGCACAGAATTATTACTGATTGTAAAATGTACTGAAGGGGATCAGAATATGCCACCCCAAAGCATGCCACTTTGGCATAAGGATTATTTTGAATTGAAGGTAACTGAAAAAAAGCAGACACAGGAGGAGCTCTGTGTCCTCTTACCTGACAAAAAGCAGGGCATAAATTTCCTTTTTGTAAAGGAAATTTCCATTTGTAAAGGTGTGGTACCCCGCATACCAACAAGAGGAGAAGGACTTATCACTGGAGATGACACTGACAGGAGTTTGCATAAATAACCCTTATCTGCTATTAGTTTCCCCCATACATGTCCTAGTCACCTTCTCATAATTTACCCACCTACAAACTCCCTTTTCCTTTGGTCACTTTTGCGCAATTTACTGCCCTTTGTTAAAATAGTACAGAAGCAGGTCTAACCACATTTTTAGATTTTCACTTTCTGTGAAGCCCTGGTGCACATAAATACATTAATATCAATAAAGTTCTTAATGACTTTTCTTCTGTTAATCTTTTTTGTCAGTTTAAATAATTGGCCCCCAGTCACTGAACTTAAAGTCTTCTCATCCCTACAGTCTCAGTGGAATGATACATGTCATTTGTCTTCTTTGCCTGTTTTCTCCTTGGTGCAGATTTTACTTAAGATTTCCTAGGAGACACTGACAAAGGAGATTATGTTATATACCCTACAGGATTCAACTTTAAAATGCTCCACTTGCTATTTCAGTTTGCTGTCTCTGTAGCATCTTCCTCTGGTCCTGGGGCCTTCCTCCACAATTATGAAAAACAGTTCAGCTGATCTCCAGCTTCTACCACCAAATTTGCATACCCCTACTTATCTTAGATTCCACTGAACAGAGTCTCACAAGTTAACAGAACCCCACACACATACCTTGGAATGTCCTCACTATTTTTATTACTTGCACAAGTCCTTCAGGTTAAAATAAAAGAAACCATCTGGAGACAGCTAAGTTTTTGCTGTATGTGGCTAGTGAGGAAAAATTAGAAGTATAGAAATGGGAAGGCAAAGTCCTCCCCAAAAGATGGGCCCAATAATCTAAATCTTGTCCTTATTTCTGAGTTGTCTCAGGATTTTTAGTTTTAAAGTTTCCAAGAACCCATCTCTTTAGGAAAACTGAGGAAACAAAATACACTACATCAATGACAATAGAGAAATGTCTAAGTCTATATGTTGACTTTGATAGGGAAAAATTCACAAGGACAGCAATCTAGTTGAGGTGGCTCCCTTCTGCTTCTCAGCAAAAACAACAGAACACTCCCTTAATTCCCGCTCTGCCAGGCACTCACTCCCTAAGCTCACTCCCCCTTGCCTGCTTGCTGTGCACATAGGAATGTTGCAGATACAGAAGCAGAAAGATATATATTGCTCCCCTTGTCTTTGTTTGGGGCTCCGACCTTGGGAGATTACTCCCCTCTGAGTCCGCCGGTGTAAAAATAAAACCTCAACACTCCAAGACCTCCAAGTGCTGCTTGGTTCTTCTGTCAGCAATCCAGTCCAGGTTTTTAAGGTTTTTCAGTAACAACTTCACTGAGAACATCTTTCTGCAATGGTCCAAAATCTTATTTTACTAATTGAATTGGAATTTAAATGTATAAAAATGAAAATAACCTGTTTCAAGATATTGAATTTGCATGGTTGCTGACTCCTTACCCCAAAATCAACCTGGAAAAAAAAAAAAGAGGGAAGCATAGATTTATAGAAAAGTCACTGGTCTTTTCTTGCATACTTAGAATAGTAAGAAACATTGAATATGTGATAGGTCATAAAAAGAGCAATAAATTTCAAATAATCAGTATCTTAAAGATTCAGCTCTCCAATCAGAGTCTAATAAAATTTTAAATCAATAATGAAAAGATAACCTTTTCAAAAAAAATCTCATATGCTTAGGGATGAAGATATTACTAAAAAAACTCTTCAGTTAAAATAGAAATAAAGAAATATTTAGAACTAAATGATAATGAAGACACTACATCAAAACTTCATGGAATGCAGCTAATACTGAGACAGGGACCGTGGGCTCAGGCAGAATGGGGGGGGGGGGCGCTCTAAAAAAAGCAAGGCAGGATATTTGCAGTCAGAGCAATGTAACTACATGCAAGGAAACCCCCTACCAAAACTCTGTGTTAAGCATTAAGCTCTAGGGTTATTTTCAGTGAGATCAGTTAATGTGCCCCAGATAAAGAAGAGTAGCACATGTTTTTACTATGCTAATCATTTGTAATCATGTGTAAGATTCACCTTAGCATGCTAAAAGGCCCAGGCCTATGCGCTTTCTTTCCTCCTTCAGATCTGATGAAGTGATTTTGCAAACTGGGCAACTAATTTAGCATGCAGACCCAGCTGTAAACAACATAGTAAAAGGCAGGAAGGATTCCACCTTAAAGATGAGATTGCATTTTAACACCCAGGAAGTTAAGAAGTAAGATTCTTAACTTACTCTTCAGCAAACAGACAATAACTCAGCCCGTCTTTGGGGCTGGGCAGGCAGTCTGTTTGATACGCTCCCAGACCAAGTCACCGGTATCCCAGGGAAAAATCAGAGCAGGAAGTTCCTTGTGTTAAGTTCATTCTAAGTATTCAAAGACCACTTAACAAGTCAGCACCCCCAGCCCTTAGTCACATTCCTAAAGAATCCTTAAAAGGGGGAACCCCCAACCTTTCAGCGTGCTCCTCTCTCTGAGGTCGCCCAGACTTCCTAAGTACATAACCTTTTAATCTTAAACTTTCTCTCTCCAACCTTTCAGGGTACCTCTCCTTGCTGAGGTGTTGCCTGCTGCACTTTTTCTCTCTTTAAGTAACTTTAAATAAAACTTTTACTCTGCTTCACTACTGTTGATGCCAGAGTTCTTGTTCATGAAGACGAAGAATGAGCTTAGCAAACAGGCAAGGTAGGAGAGCAAGGTACAGGCTTTTATTTAGAAATAAAGTGGAAGGACAGAGCTCCCGGCTCATGCCAGGAGGGGACAAGGGAGTCCCGGGGTGGTGCGCTGTCTAGGGGTTTTAAAGGCAGATGAGGATTTTTCGAGAACATGAAAAAGAGGTTTAGGGGTGTAGACCTGCCACGTGTGTCTGAACACCCCGAATTAACTTAACACAAGGAATTCTGCCCCCAGATTTCTCTCCATAACACCTGCGTCCTGGTCTAGGGGCATATCAAAAGGCAGCCTGCCCAGCCTCCAAGGTGGGCTGAGGTATTGTTTGTTTGCTAAAGAGTAAGTTAAGAATTCTGCTTCCCAAACTTCTGGGTGTTAAAATGCAATCTTATCTTTAAGGTGGAATCTTCTCTGCCTTTTACTATGTTGTTTACAGCTGCGTCTGCATGCTAAATTAGTTGCCCAGTTTGTCCTGGGCCTTTTAGCATGCTAAAGTGAATCTTACAAGTGCTTAGCATAATAACAACATGGGGTAACTCTTCTTTATCTGGGGAACACCAACTGATCTTACTGAAGAATGACCCTGGAGTTTAATGTTTAACACAGAGTTTTGGAAGGGGGTTTCCTTGCACGTAGTTACATTGCTCTGACTGCAAATATTCTGCCTTGCATTTTCCGGAGGCCCTCTCCCTACTCTCTGACTACACCCACAGTCCCTGTCTCACTGTGTCTCTGCCCTTCCAATTATTTGTTGCAGTGGGGACAAGGACTGAGGAGAATACACTTCACTCCACCAACATATTAATAGAAAAACGGGAAATTTCAGGCCATAGCTGCAAATATCCTAAATAAAACATTAACTAATTGAACCCAACAATGTATTTTTTTAATATATCATAATCAAGAATTTTATCCCAGGAGGGCAATAGACCCATGTAATTCATCATATTACATATTAAAGAGGAAAAAAGTGTATGATTAAATCAGTTTTAAAAAATCTTTGGGAGTATATATTCAGAAGAGTTGAAAGCAGGGTCTCAAAGAGCTATCTGTACACCATGTTCTTAGCAGCATTAATCACAACAGCCAAACGATGGAAGCACTCCAAGTATCAAATCGTGGATATACAGATAAACAAAATGTGGAGCTTTTCCCACATACAATGGAATATTGTTGAACCTTCAAATAAAAAGTAAAGACATTTTGATACATCCTACAAAATGGAAGAACCTTGAAGACATTATGCTAATTGAAATAAGCCAGTCAGAAAAAGACAAATACTGTATAATTCTACTTAGAATCCATTAGAGTAGTCAAATTCATAGACACAGAAAGTAGAACAGTAAAAGCATTATAAAAGACAAGTGGGAATTGACTGTGTTTAACTTAATTCTAACTGGTTAAAAAATTCATAGACAGAAAAAGAGGAAGAAGATAAGAAGGCGAAAAAGAAGGGGAAGGAAAGGTGGAGGAGGGGAGGAGAAGGAGGAGAGGAAGAGGAAGGAAAAAGGAAAGTGGTTGTCAGGGGCTGAGGTGGGAGGCAGGAAATGAAGAATTGTTGTTTAATGGGTTATTTTGTTTTGCAAGAGTAAACGGTTCTGCAGATGGGTTGCAGAATAATGCAAATGTACTTAATGCTACTGAACTGAACACTTAAAAACGGTTAATTAAGCTAGGACATCAGCTAGAGTTGTCTGGAGTGCAGGCAAAGCAAGAGGTGAGCAAGGGCGGGCCTGCCTGGGGGTTCTGGACCCTCCCTGGGACCGGACCCCTGGGCCTCCTGTCCCCGGTGGAGAAGAAAGTGACAGAAGGCAGACACACAGAAATGCATACCAAATGATTCTGTGTGTACGAAGTTCAAACACAGGCAAAATAATCTATGGTGATGGAAATCATAACACTGCATATTGGGGGCGGGAATTGACTTGGGTGCATTAAGAACTTGGGATGATGGAAATGTTCTGCATTTTGATTGAGATGGCAGTTATGCAAGTGCATGCATTTGTCAAAACTCACTGAATTATGCACATAAGATCTGTACTATTTGTAAAAATCGCCTCAATAAAAAAAATAGGGTGATATCACCAAAAGAAGCCATGTGGCCAAAAACTATGAAAATTCACTATGGGGAAAAAAACCTGCAATGATAAGAATCAAAGTAGACAAAAAGTCACGTATCTCACTGGTTGAAGCAATTATCCTTGAGATTAACTAAAATTAAACTTTTCTGTTTCACTTAGCTCCAGAAAATGTGTTCTGAATCCTATAGGATGAATCTTGACCACAGTTAATTTTTTTTAAAACAAACAAGTCTTCAAGTGATTTTATTTCTTTTTGTGTATGTGACTCTAAGTTTTCTTAAACCTACAGAACCAAAATGAAACCTGAGAATAGCTTTTTCTGGTTGTTGTTTATGAAGAATTCAATTAACATGATACTTTAAATAAATTTTAAGTTAAAATTCAACCAGCAGCCTTGTTACAACCTCCTACACATACCCTGATATAGCTGGAACATTGCCTTGAGAAATCTACAATGTCCCGTTAATTTATTTTAAGATGATCCTTCATTCAGGTAATTGCAGGAAAAATTCAGCAAGCATGAAGCAAAGTACTGTGCTAAGGCTATGAATTCCTGGGTTCCTTTTAAATTAGCCTGTTTTTTGTCTTTATTTTGTATTCTGATATTTTGTCTTTTTCTAATACCTTATTAAATTCTGTATTCACCTTTTAAAAATTCATGCTCACATATAATCAGATTTGCCAATTAAGTCAAACAGTATAAGCTTTTTCATCAAAGTCTCTCCCAACCCTGTCTTCAGTTACTGGTAAATCTAACAGATACTTTAGCTGAAATGATCCATATTTAGTCTTGGACAAAAGAAGTAAAACACTATGTTCTAGCCTACAGAAAACTCCTAACTCAAACCTCTTTTTTAAAAACTCTAATTTCACTTGCTAGTGTTCAAAAATGAATAGCATAGATTTCCCACATTTTATAAAATTAGTGGCAAGTTTTTTATATAAAAAAATCTGCATATAGAATATAACTCATTTCAAAACTCTCAAAATTCAAGATTCTCTGAAAATCACTATTGTGTTGGGTAGGAAAAAAATCTTTGCTTTCCAATTTGGGTCGACGGAATTGTGAGTTACAAGAGGACAGACGGGGTCAGTATCTCTTCAGTTTAGCTTTGTTACTCCTGCGTGGCATCATGCCTAGCACACAGTAGGTACCGATTCGTAAGTGGTGAATGAACAAAAGAAACAGTTGTTCTCAACCAAATGAAGTGTCATGACATGTTAAAGTGCCGTCATCCATTATGAGATCTGTTCAAAGTAATCAGTCCTGATAATAAAGAAACCTTTTTTTTCAGACAACTAAACTGTTTTAAAACTTTTTATCTTGACATGCTTTTAAATTTACAGAAGAGTTACAAAGATCGTACAGAGAGGTCCAGCATACCGTTCACCCTGTTTCCCCAGTGTTAGTATCTTGCATGATTATGATACATTTACAAAATTAGAAATCAACAATGGTATAATATTATTAGCTAAACTATAGTTTATTCAGACTGCACTGGTCTTCCCACTAATGTCCTTTTTCTGTTACAGGATCCAATACAGGATACCACGTTTCATTTAGTCTTCACACCTCCTTAAACTCC
Source organism: Smutsia gigantea (assembly GCA_032199065.1). NCBI lineage: Eukaryota > Metazoa > Chordata > Mammalia > Pholidota > Manidae > Smutsia > Smutsia gigantea. The sequence continues at coordinate 841,052 of JAVSCE010009187.1, forward strand.
AATCTATGACAGTTTCTGTCTTTGATTATTTCCTTTTCACAATCTTGGCACTTTTGAAGAAAACAGGTCAGGTATTTTGTAGACTGTCCCCCAATTTGGTTTTGTCTGATGTTTTCTCATGATTAGACTAAGGTTATGGATTTGGGGGAAGAATACTACAGAGGTGATATGCTCCTCATCATGTCATATCAGGGTTACATGTTCTCAATATGACTTACCACTGGTGATATGAACCTTGATCAGGTAACATAGTATCTGCCAGGTTTCTTCACTGTAAAGTTACTGTTTTTCCCTTTCCATACTCTATTCCTTAAAAGCAAACTTCCAAGTCAAAATCACAATCAGGTGGAGGAGAATTTATGGGTATATGTCAAAAACAACTAGATGTTAATAAGTATCTTTGGGAAATCATGTCCAAGTTATGTAAATACCGTTTTTCCTTAAAGTTTCACCCACTAAGGTTAGCATTCGTAAGTGGATCTTGCCTGCAACAGCTGCAGTGCAAAGAACACTTTTTCATGTGTTTATATAAATGTTATAGCTAACTGGAAGTTGCCCCTATAGTGTTACTTTCAGTCTAACAGACACTGTTGGTTGTGTCCCTTCCTGCCTGCTACAGAACTCTAGCCTCAGGGAAGGTAAGTTCCTCAGCCATTTCCCTTGCAAGAAATGTTTGGTTTAGGAATGGGCCCATGACAAAAATTCAGGCCAGTGAGACATGAGAGTAAGCCTCTTCAAGGAGGTTACAGCAGATTCTTTTTCACTCTCAGAGAGAGACACAAAAATGAGATGTCCTGTTTTCTACAGTTTAGGCATAGCTATGCAAGGATGCAAAGCTTGGAGCTGCTATAGCCATCTTGTGGCCAAAAGAGTGTAAGCCTCAAAACAAAAGCAGATACCAAAAATGGTAGTGTGGAAACCACCAAGAACCTGGTCTTGATGTTGTTGACTTGCTAAACCAGTTCTGGATCCACTCTAACTCTGGACTGAGTTTTATGAAATAACAAATCCCCTTATTATATGAGCAATGTTGAGTGTTACTTGGAACATTCAGCTCCGAACCTGATGCTCTCACTTCATTGTGAGAGGCTCTCTTGAGAAGTGGAGAAAGGGTACAATTTGTAGATCCCAGTGAGAAATTACACAATCCTGGGTATGCACATGGGTGAGTGCCCTATACATAAACTTCACTGGGGCTCATGTCACTACAGGGGGACAAAGAAAGGATTGAGAAAATTAGCTCTATGAAAACATAGTTGGTTCTAACGTTAACTCCTAAGAGTCAGCCTCAGTATTCACAGGCTCAAAATTTTTGTAGGAAATTTTGGCAAGTAGAAGTTTAATTATCCTTTGCTTCTCATTCTTTTTGGTTCTCATCTTTTCTTTCAAGATATTAAAAATTAAAAATACTAGTATACAAAGTTCAGAATAGAACTAGAATTCTTTTAACAGGCAATTAAAAACACATGATGTAATATGTGATTATCCTTTTCTTCTCTATCCATGTATTTAACAACTCAGCGAATCTGTTATCATAGGTGTAAACTAAGTCTCTCACACTATATTAACTCACTGAATGATGTCATCTACCCCTTAATTAAATAATTATAAGCACCTAATTCCCTTTTTGAAAGTCAAATTATTATTACTACCTTCACTTCACTTCAAAATGACTACTTTTTAATGACTTAATAGGTTATTTAAATGTATGAAATGCTCACCACTAGTCAGTTCATACTATAGCTTTGCCGTTCCTAATTTTGTTATACTGTTACATATCATTTAGTTGTCCGTATTTCATCATCAAATTTTTTTTCCTAAGCAGGGCTCATTAGTACCCTGAGACTATGTATATTGGAAATCTTTCTGTTATACTTATTTGTGAAAATAACTTGGATGGGTATAAAATTCTTACCTTTGAACTCTCTGTAGAAATTACCGTACTTTTTTCCGTCATTTAATATCACCATGGACAAGTCTGAGACCAGTTTGATATTTTCTTTCTTGTACTTTAGTCTGATATTTTCTTTCTTCCACTTTTTTCATTCATTGTGACATGGGAACTAATTATTAGTTCTTCAGGAAACTGTCAGTGGAAGACAATGTCAGAACAGGCACTGCACAATACACAAAAGAATTCTTAAATGCATGGTCACCATGTTCTCACACTTTACTTGGCTCCAAGCTTTAATGCTGAGTGAGCAGTCTCTAATTCCTCTTTGAGGCAGTCACAGTAGAGGCTGGGGTTGAGTTGCTCCCCGGGCCTTCTCCCCTTCCCTGCTGAAAGAGTGGTTTGGAACAGGGGTGATTTCATCCAGAGATGTGACAGCAGTTCCATTTGCTTCCTCATCCTTAATCTTCAGTTCTCTCTCACTGCTACATTGAACTTTTTCAGCACGGTGTGTTGGAAAGGAGCCACAGAGCTGCTGAATTAATTGCCTTTGCTCCAAGCACACAGGGCAATATAGCAGCAGAAAGAATCATGTGACTCCAAAATGGATCATTTAGACATCACACATTATGGTGTATACCCAAAATGAAAATGATTGGAAAAGGCCACAGTCTCAATTTATCCTTTATCTTTGTTGACCTCTCTATTACATTTAATATATGTTTGTTCTCTTTGTGCCAAATAACACAACTACACAGTCCAGAGTACTAATTATTTCCAATTTACATGAACTAAGGGACTGAAAGTTTTTTCCTAAGACCTTCAGACAATTGCATCTCAGTTCTAAGCCTACTACTCACTATTCTCCATTTTCCTGTCTTTTATCCGCATAAAGTAAAACAAACCTTGCCCTCCTTTTTTCACCTGGCTCTCCCCCTCGTAACGACCCAGGTGATGTCGGTCCTGCCCTGAACTAGAGAGGTAAGGGGGCTCCTGGCAGTTACCTAGCTAGTTCACATCAGGGCGCCTAAAAACTCATTCATTCACCCACTCACTCATTCATTCATTCAATATATATTTATTAAATGCCTACAAGGCACTGTGCTAAGTACCATAAGAAAATAAAGGTGACTCAAATCCAGGGCTATTCCTGAAAGGGTTTACTGTCTTCCAGTAGAGATAAAACATGCATATAAATAAATACTATAATGCCAGGAGAGACTATGATGCAATCTGTAGAGAAAAAGAGCCCCATATAAAAGGTAAAAACAAAGAGCTGTTGAGCGCTAGTGAACAGGGTCTGAGAAAATGTCATAGAAAAGGTGGTATGTGACGTTCGGACCTTGGAGAGGGAAGGAAGAACATTCAAGCTCATCCGTGATTCTGAGCGAAGTTGCACCCGTGGACAGAGCACACAGCCATCTCTGGTCAGCTCAACACAGCGAAGAATCCAAGGCTTGGAATCAAAGGCATTAAGTCAAGCCCCGGCTTTGCCAGCTTTTAGTGCTGGAACCTTAGTCACTTGACTTTTCTGAGCTTCAGTTTCCTTCTGTGAAGTGGGAAAGATAATTATTGTTTAAAGTTGCATGTAGTCATGCAGATAAAATAGGATAATGAAGAAATGAAAGTACATGACTATAATTAAACTCATGTCCCCTTTTCTCAAGATTCTTCTCCCCTCCTGTCCTACATTTCTGTCTCCTGATTTCTCTCCACAATTTTCCTCAACTTGCCTTCATACCCTATCCCCTCCTAACAGAAAAATAATAGCAAGAATCTCATTAAATAGTCATCCCTTCTTCTTCCGAGGCTAAGTGTAGGTCATACTGCTTCCCTTTTGAAGATAGTTCCAGATTGACACCCTTCCTAAAACTACCCACAGAATTTACACCCTTTGATGAGCCCCAGTGAGAAATAAAAGCCTCCCAAACACCAGCATACAGAAGCTGGTATTTCTGGCTCCTCTTCCAGTGCTCTTTCACTGTGTTAGATGCGTAGATGGGGTGACCTAATCACAGATCAAAGTCAAAGACACATGTAGATCCTCAAACTGAAAATCACATCAGGATTTCCTCAACCCTAGGTAACAAATTATAAATAATAATATTTGCACACGATGAAGCCTCTTCTAATACAATCCTATAATCATCGAAGAGCTAAAAAATATAAATATTCATGTAGTTACATTGTTGCTTGCTTACAATAGTTACATTGTTGATCTTGATCACTTAAAATTATTATCAATAGAGGAATATATTCCTCTTGGTCTTCATTCAAAAAGCTGGATACAGCAAAAAGGAAATTCACTTTATGAATTTATAAAAGGCAGGGTTTTTTGCTTTTCATCTTTATGTTCCCAATGACTGATACAGTGCCTGGCATATGGTAGATGCTCAATAAATATCTATTAGATGAACAAAAGAGTGAACACTTGAAATGGGGTGCTTACCTCCTTCTGGGTCCTGGACCCAATGTGCATGTGTGTGGTGGGGAGAGGAGGGTCTTAGCCACACACAAACACCAAACAGTTCCTGAACACCAGCCACCATTCTCTCCCTGTGAGCACTGCCACTTGCCCAGGAGAGCTTCTTTACCCAGTCAAGGTGTCTGCCACTATTTCTCAGGCCACCACTTACAGTTTTTTATTTCATTATTTTTCCAATAGGTATTACATTCATATATTTTAAATTTTAAAAACACAGATGGAATATAGTGAAAACAACTCCTCTCACCCCTGCTCCCCTTCCCTTGGGGAAATAAATGCTCCCAGTCTCTTGTGCAATCACCTAGAGATAAACTATGGAGCAATGATTTTTAAAACATTACATAATGAAGGAAAATTTAGTTTAGAAAATACCAATAACCACTAAGAAGACAAGAGAGCCGTTCCTCTGATACTGCTAACTGTTGGCTGTATGTCATTCCAGATTTGTGTGTTTAAAGTATCTAAAAAAATTTTTTTTATTTTAGTATCTAAACTAAATCAGTTATTTCTAAACATCCTTCCAAAATTTAGATCATGCTCTAAGTTTTAAAAATAAATATACTGTGAATATTTTTCCATATCAATAGATACTTGCACATATTATCTTTAATGGCCAAACAGTATTCCATTATTTGAATACATTATTTGAACAACCCCTCCTTGCAGAATATTTTGATTGGTTTACATTTTTTTAATGTTGTGATGAATATTCATGAGTGGGCAGGTATGTATCTTTGTACCACTAATGATATCTAGAGCATAAATTCCTACATGAGAACTGTTATGTCATTTTATGCCTTCCAGAAAGCACAACTCCAACAGCTGCCCTTAAGAACTGGCACTCCGCCTTTGAAAATCTGTAATTCTGTATTGGCCATGAGAGAAAGCCATCCTCATCTTTCCTTATTGTGAACCTCCATGCCCAGAACAGTATTCAGAACATAATTAAGAACACACCGAATACATTTTAGATGCCTGAACTGAATTCACTTCAAAATAGCTACCATTTCCTAACACCAACTCTTTGTTCAAGCCCCTCCCATTCTCCTCACCCAATGATGAAGTCAAAAAAAGCTATGAGCTCAAACACAGAGTTGGGGAGAATATAACTACCAGAGCTTTCTTCACAAAGTACTTTAGCTGAAAATGAATGATTATCATGAATACATAATCCAGTCACCAATTATTGAGGGCTTACTGTGTGCTCTGCCAGGTACACTATTTATATGATCTTTTATCCTATTCAGTGATGTACACATTTGATTATCCCTGATTTACAGATGTAGCTAGTGATTTTTTTTAAAGGAGCTCACATTTATGGAGTGCTTACTGTGTTTCAGGCACAGTTCTGTGCATTCCATATTCATTCACTCAACAAAATATTTATTTAGTCTGTGCTATATGCCAGGCCCTCTACTAGGCAATAGAGCAGTGAGCAAAACAGACAAAATGTCTGGCATCATGGAGTTTACATTGGGGAAGGTGGACATTTATGAAAATAAACAAGGAAACTAAGATAAGTGAGATCGTGAAAGGTTCCTAAACAGAAAATGAAAGCAGGCAATGGGTATATGAAGTTCCCATTAATCCTCACAGCAACTATATGCAGCAGAAAGTGTTTATTATCTTCTTTTTCACAAGTAAAAAAAACGGTGAGAAAGAGGTTAAGTAACTTGCCCTACTTTTACGGAGCAAGAGTTGATGAGCAATGGATACACCAGGAGGAACTGTAGAGGCTTGAGAGCCCCCCCATCCCATGTAATCTCTAGAAGCACTCCACCCCAAGCTTTGAAGTGAGTAATTGGTGTTTTCTCAGTCTTAGGTATAGAGCCCTGGAGAGCAGCCTCAAAGCTCCAACACCCACCAAACCAGCAGAAGGGAACCATATGATCACTCCAGCCACTGCTTGGTGGAAATTCTCCAGCTGTGCAACTGATGAAGGACAGAGCAGATATGTGATTTGCCAATGACAAACAGAAAGAGAGAATTATCATTCATCCTAAAAACAACTCTGGGAAACAGGTATTACTATCCTAATAGGAGCACCAATCTTAACAAGATGAGCAAACAGCAGTTAAGTCACTTGTCCAATATCATATAGGTCAACGGTGGCTAGGCAGGACAGCAACCCACTCCACACCAGCTCTCACAGCTACAGGGCGCGGCGGCCCCACTGTGGGCCGTGGCTCCAGACCTCATGATGCCCTCTCACAGTCACATCTTCTGAAGGCAGACGCATCAGACCGGCCCAGGGCACAGATGCCTGACTCCAGCAAAGGTCTTTAGGAGAAATCCATAGATGTGTACTGTAAAAGGTACTTATGAAATGATTTCTTAGGAAAAAAAACAAAGACTCTTCCCAAGAAACCAGCCTCAAAGAAGCAATGAGGAGAGGTGGTCTTAAGTCCTAAGTACTTTTCCACTCCTTGAACAGTTTACTGGGTTCCCCACTCTCAACCTTGTGACTAATAAAGCCTCAAGAGCTGTTCAGTCTCTAAGTCATTTGCTCTGGGAAGCTTTGATTTGAAAGATGAGACAAGTAGTTTCAGTGCTGTCATTAACAGGAAATTAAGGGATAAAAAGAAATCTATTTAAATGGCTCTTAAATATGTGCAAGGAGAGCTCAGCCATGTTCCTCTTCTATGTCCCCCTCACCCAGATAATCTGTTGGATCAGAATTATGAACACCAACTGTGCAACTGCCAGCAGATGCTGAAGACAGTTGCAAGGAGTGCAGCCAACACTAGGCTGAGCTCTCGACCCTCAGGAACCTGGGTCTTTAGGGTCACTGTTCAGTAAAGGTTCTTTGACATGGTTCCTCCAGGGGTACGAGACAAGATGGCTGGGGAGCTACAGGCACAAGGAAATGACAAGATGATTCCAAAGAAGCCCTTCACATTAGTTTTGTGTAACTGACTGCTTCCCTTTCTTTTTGGCAGCCAAGAAGGTCAGAACCAAATCTGAGGCTCCACCACAGTATTCTAGAGGGCCCTGTAGTCTGCAAATTTGCAGTCTTTCGTCCTTTGGAAAGGCAAGACAGGACACTGGGTAAGCGCATGAGTTCCAGTATCAAACTCATTTCAGGTACTGGCTCTACCGCTCATTGACCACTTGATTTTGGGCATCATATTTAATTTTCTGAGCCTCAGTTCCCTATACGCCAAAATGGAGATAATAGCACCTAAGGACTCCTTTAAGAATGAAATGAAATAATGTACACAAATTCCTTTGTACACAGGAAGAACTCAATAAAAATCATCTGTAATTATTGAACAGAAAAAAGATTTAAGGGAATATAAATTGGTACAATCTCTTTGGATACAATTTGTGAAATCCATTAAAATTTTAAATGTGATTTCATTTCAAGGACACTTATTAAAATGAGTGTACAGATGTATGTGCAGGAATGTTTGCAGATACACTTTGTAATTTGAAAAAAAGCAAAGTAAACATGCAACCACAAATAGTTAAATGAATTATAATTCATCTATACAAAGGTATTTATTATCCAGTGAGTAGCAAATAGTTTAAGATAAATGTGTTTCAACAAGAAAAAAGGTCCACAGTACATTATTCTGTATAAAAGTAGAATTCAAGGTGGTATGCATGGTATGAACTCATTATATAAAGTATACATATACTCATTTATATTTGCATTTAAAAGAGAAGGATGATATACCCTAAAGGCTAGCAGCCATTAGCTCTGGGGAGTAGGATGGGCTGGGGCTTGGGAAGAACAGCTTTTCACTCCTCCATGTAGTTCTACATTAGTTGAATTTTGGCAAGCAAGTGATAGTTCATATTTTTTAAAAGATTAGTAGGCTTCATTTGAGCTTAGCCACTCAGAGAAAAATCAAGCAAATCAGATATAGACACACTAGTAAATGAAGCTTTAACATATAATTATGTGGTTCGTTTCAGCCATTTCAATCAAATAAAACTCAATGTAATAAATCATAGAATTATGAAAATTCATTGGAATGTGGAGTACACATTTGATCTCAAACTGTTTAACTGAATAAATACATATTTTGTTTTTTATTTTATTAATGCAACCTTAGCTTTATTTTCTTTTCTGATTCATAATTTCCATCACAAGTATGCATACCTGCTGGATAGCTATTTTCTTCCACCAGGATGTTCCCATGTACTTAAAACTAACATGCCCCAAATGAAATCCATCGTCTTCCCAAAATATCCTATTTTTCCAAGGATATTTCCAGTCTCCCCACCACCTGGGGTCGAAACTCTAACTCTTGTCTTATTCCATCAGTAAATTGACGGTCAAGTACTTCTTGTTCTTCATCCACAGAACCTCTGACATCACTTTCTTCTTTGCCCTTCCTAAGGCCAGTTCCTAAAATGCTGGCCTCCCACTTCAATGTCACCTTGTATCTTTATTACAGTATCTATTTTATTAGGTATATATCCCCAGTGCATACACCCCACCCCCACCCTGCCAACTGCAACCCCTCATAGACCAAAAATTTCTCCAAAGAAGGATTTCTGTTCTGTCCATCCCAGCACACAGAATTCTGCCTAGGGTACACTGGGTGCTAGATTAGTATTTTTTCAGTGAACAATAAATCAAAAGAAGTAATTGGTCTTTATTTCTCATAGATTCTCCTTTTCTCATTCTTCATCTCCCACCCATTTTCTTCAACAGTTCTCCCTAGTTGATAATTCAGTAGCATCACCATCATTGGTAATTTGCCACTTCTCAGATGAGAGCATAAATTCAGTCATGAGTGGAATTTAAAGGGCTTTATTTGATATATTCAGTGCTTTTCAAAGAAAACTTGAAAATTCAAAGCTACAGAACCTGAAAAACTCCCAACAAGCTTTAAACTTCCATTGAAACTCTTACAAAACAGTAGGAATGAGCATTTATGAATCATTAGAGGTTTAAAGACCAAGTCCCTTAATCACCAATCCTTAAATATTATTTTATGAGGGGAATGCACATGCATTAAGAACCGAATCGAGTAATTTACAAATCAGTTCTAAACAGCTCTCTGACTATGATACTCAACTTATTAGTAGTTGTTAATAGTCTATTCCTCAGAGTAATTCTGTTGCTCATTAGCACATTCTGCTAGGAGTACAGATCACATAATATCAAGTGACAAGGGGAGAACATGAAGTACCCTAATTATTTCTTTTAAAAAGGGCTGTCATGACCTTCTCCCCAGAGTGTGAACTAAATCTTGCAAAATCTGAAAATGCTATAACCATTCTTCATTAAATGGGCTACTTTCAGGGGAGGGGAAGATTACCCAACTAGAATAATAGCTAATGTTTGTTATATGCTTACTATGTGCCAGGTACAGTTCTAAGGAACTTACAATAATTCACTAAATCCTCACAAAAAAACTTTAGGAAATAGGTACTATTATTATAAGACCCATTTTAAAGATAAGGAGACTGAGTCCCCACTGAGGTTTTAAGTAACATGTCCAAGGTTTCATAGCTTCTAAAAGGGAGCCAGGTGGGACAGACATGGAGATGTGCCACCCAGAACCTGCTTCAAGGAAGGACTTATCCCAGCTGCAGGGAGAGCTATCAATCAGAGACTCAAGGAGCTTACTCAGCTGTAGGGAGCCCCTCACCGGAGAGTACACCATTCCCAGGGCAGCCAAACCCAGTGGCTGCTTACCACTGACTGTAAGGGTCTGGCCTTTTGAGCTCTGTGAGGAGCAGCTGTAGTGGGTTGTACACACTCCAGGGCTCCTGGTGGTGTGGGCCAAGTCTTTGCTGGACCTGCACTGAAGTTCCACTCCTCCCTCCATTCCAGATAAGGCCCTTTTTAATAGACTTAAAGGATCTGTTAAAATTTGAAAGATGGGAATTGGAATAGCACCTCTAGCAACTCAGGCATATTGGTTCAACACTAGGGCTTTAGTTTCCTTACCTGCCAAATGCTGATATTAATAATGTATATCTCATGGGATTGTTGTGAGAATTAAATGAAAAAATACCTAGTAATATTTACTGCAATCTAAAGATAAAATGCTAAACACAATACCTAGCCAAAGTAAGTCTCCAAAAATGGCTTGAACATTTTTAAGTACAAGGAAGGACACCGGACAATGAACTTCCTTTGAATTCATTTCATGTGAAAAATAATAAAACTGAAAAGATTAAACTAAGAGAAAAGTTATCTCAGAGTTTCTATGTTCAAATATTTGCAGTTGTCACACAAATGAGAAAACGAGGACCAATAAGTCCAAGACGCAGGGAGACAAATGGTTTCTTAACAAAGGAAGAAATGTTCAATGAGCAGTTTGAAAGTTACACTGCTGACACAGGAAGTGATGAGTTTCACAGTGGTGGGAAGGTCCACAACTATCCTGAGAGTCTATGAATCAAGAAAAGTCTCCTAATACCCTGTCACTCTGCAGAGTCTCTCTTTGAACATCTCAATTTACCAGTCACTTCAATGTTGCACACATCTTGTTCCAGGATCATCTCAGCTTCGAACACTTGCCCTATGTTGCCTGTGCCAATTGCCCTTCTCTTCTCCCACAAAACAAATCACCAGAGGCTTCTCATCTGGGGGAAGACTGCGAGGATGCCATGAGTACAAGACAAGGCTATCACCTCCTTCATTGTCTAGCCCAAATAAAGCCCAGTTTCCATCTAGAGGAATCTCACTCCCTTCTGCACAAGCCTTTAAGTGCCCAGTGGCATTTAATGATCCATTGGAAGTCTATCTGTTGGAAGCTTGCAGTTTGGGGCATTTGTACTTTCATTTATCCAGAGTGAAGCAAGGATTAGCAGGTGGAAGTTTTATGGCATTCATTTCTGTTTAATAAAAGAGATTTTTAACCATTTTTACTGTCCAATAATAGAAATGGCCCTGTCAGTGGAAGTATTAGAACTGAAACTAGGTGGGTATGGGGAATCAGACCATAATAATTTAAAGTCTCCTTCCAATCATGAGAATCTGTATTTCTATGTATAAATAGTGTAGTCATTTCAAATGTAGTCGAGGAAGAAAAATCACCTGGGTGTATAAATAAATAAATCTGGGTTGAAATGATACACACTTGTACTTGCTATAAACACTTTAGTTTAGAAAATAAGACAAAAACTTCCATTTCAAATAGTCTTATTGCTGTTT